>CAJNDT010005933.1:429611-480530 GCA_905221615.1 Symbiodinium sp. CCMP2592
TTCGCGTAAGGGCTGAGCTGTCCTTCCCACAGGCCGTTATATTACCCCTCACCGTTTTGCCCTATTCAATTGAATTGCCCAATATCTTCTAGATCCAGGATCCAACGTCGAACCGGAGCGTGAAGAGGGCGAGATGGCAGCAGCAGCAGGGCAAGGCTAGTGCCTTGGCATTCAATCAGGTCAAGCTCTTCTAACTTGTATGTTTGCTGCTTCGTAAGATTAAAAACAGTCAATAATTAATATAAAGGCCAGGCATGCGGATTTGGAACTTCAAATCCCAGGCAGTACTCCAGTTGGTGCCACACCAATCGCTGCCAAAGCTCCTGCAGCTGCTGTCTTGCCGGCGGAGGCAGGTCTGGGTGCCGACATGGCGGCGGCTCCCATTCCGCCGCCGCCGCTTCCGCCGCCGGCTTCGACTTCGCCGCCGGCTTCGACTTCGTCGCCGGCTTCGTCGAAGGCGCCTCCGGCTTCGAGTTCGCTGCCTTCGTCGGCTTCGTCTTCGTGCTGTCCAGTTCCCCCCCCCGGGGGACGTTTTCAGCTTGTGGACACAGGCCATGAATGAGCTGGCGGCGATCAAGACTCGAGTGGTGTGGATGTTGTCAAGCGACAACTATGCCACCGCCCAAGACCATGGGCTGGACCGGCAGTCCTTGAACATCGCCCTCCCGCCGACGCCCAGAACACCTGGAGAGGCGCGTGACAGCCTTCAGGCAGGGCCTGGTTCTTTCAACTTACTAAATAAGGTTCCAAGGACTTGTACTTACTATGATCGGCTTTGAGTCAGCCTCAATTTCTAGGGGCTGGTTTCGCGTGCCCATGTCAGTTCATGCAGCGGCAGATCGCGGAGTTCGCCCAGTGGGAGGCGTTATACGCCTTCCACACTCCCGAGCTCGCGATCTATGCCAGGTATGTTCAGTCAGCGACGACCGTTCCCTGAGCAGACTTGGTATTTTATTTACAACAATAAACTTTTATGTTTTATATTCTATTTGTAGGTAAGTAACATGACTTGCTACATAACCCAGAATCGCTAAGGGGGGCACCACCAGCCAGCTGCATGGCCTGAGAGGCCCTCCGAAGCCGTGGCGGCCGCTTCCCGAGCACCTGGGAGGGCCCGGCAGAGGTAGCGACAAAGGCAAAGGCAAGGGCAATCCCAAAGGCCCGGCCTAGGCTTTTTTTTGAATTGGTGTTCGCCTTCGTTGGGCGTTCGCCTTTGTTTCGTCTTCGCCTTCGCTTCCTACAATGTCATGTGGGAAGTTGAAGTGAGCAGCTTGAAGACGCATGCCGACAAAATGCTTCAGAGCAATCCTGAACAATGATGATAACCAGGGGTTGCTGAAATCATGATTACCGCTCACATTGTCTGCCGCCAGGTTTGATGACACCTTGGCCATGCACATCAGTCATTACAGATGGTTCGGGACTGAGTAGATGCTGCTTCGTTCCTACAATGTCATGTGCGAAGTTGAAGTGAGCAGCTCGAAGAGGCATGCCGACAAAATGCTTCAGAGCAATGTCATGATTACCGCTCACATTGTCTGCCGCCAGGTTGGATGACACCTTGGCCATGCACATCAGTCATTACAGATGGTTCGGGACTGAGTAGATGCTGCTTCGTGCCAAGTCAGTCAGTTCGGGCACTTGCATGAATGAATGTCCTTGGTTTGTGCCAGCTTTTTAATCATTGCTCAAGTGAGGGAGTGAGCACATGCACATGTCTACGCATGCAGCATTCTATACCAGGACATTGAAGCCGAGTTAATTCTTAATAGAAGAGTAGGCTGATGTCGTTATGAAACAGTGTCACTGGAATTGATGATTTAGCCGGCAGAAGCAGCAGAATTTTAGCCGTTTTCTGTCCCTGGCTTGGACGGCCGCGTCGAGAGAAGGAGCCCAGCGTCGAGAGAAGGAGCCTGCCACGTGACCTTGCAGTGAGAGCATGTAAGTATTTCATTTCATGCGAAATTCCGCGATCCCAGGACCTTCGTCGTCTTCGCCTTTTTCGCCTTCGCCTTCGTCGCCTTTGGCGTCATCCTTCGTCCTCTTCGCCTTCGTCGTCTTCGCCTTCGTCATGACGACGTATTTGTGCGTCGAGCTCGACTGCTGCATCGTCGCGGCGCACGGCAACAACCCGACGCACATCTGCATCTGGACTGAAATTAACAAAGCGTCCTCCTTCAGGTAGGCCAAGGTTTTTTTTGTAATAAGGTAAAAGCCAGAAAGTTGGAATATGATTATCCTAACTCTTCTATGGTAAATTATAGGGTATCCTAGCATTAAACCATATTCCAACTTTCTGGAGTTCCCTGTATTATAGCAGAAGCTGAGATGACGCGAAGAGCTACTGGCCGACAGCGGCCGTTTGCCTGCTGGACGTCCAGCGGCTGTGGCCGGGGGAGCTCCCCGACAGCCTCCGTGGCGGAAGCTTGGCGGCAATTTACTTGAGCTGTTGCGTTGGTGCCAAACTTCCTTGCTTTCTGATCCGGCCAAGGAGACCCTCTGAGTTCACAAAATGACTTTTACAAGCTCATCTTGGAGGGCTCCGAGGCCATGGTGTCAGTGCTGTGCGTGGCATCTCGGCTGATTCCGTGTGCTTGGACAGAGACCTTCCTTTTTTTGGGAATGTTGAATGCTGAGCCCACCCAGGTCATGGGCATCTGCGCCGCCAAGGATGGACGAGACGACAAGGCCCACGTCATCATCCTCACGTGCAACTTGGCGATCAGTCACTGGTCCTAGGAGTGAGTTGCACCATGTCGAGTCAGACACTGCTTGGTACTTAGGCGGGGATGGTCGCCTTCGTTCCGTCGCTACTGCGATGGTGGTGGGCTGGTGCTTTATGGTTTCGCTATGGGTGCCGGGAAAATCTGCCTTCTACTCAGACATGGACGACATTCCAAGCTTCGCAGAGTCGAAGAAGATCACAGCTGCGATAAAAAATATCCAAACAGAGGCGGAAAGGAGGCCGATGGGCTGCATAGTCAATGTTCAATCAATTCAACGTGTTCTTCCTTAATTAGTCCTGCTTCCTCAGGTTCTTGAACACCGTCTTCCACATGAACATCCAGACCTCAACGCCGAAGACGGAGGACCGTAAAAAAAAAAAAGGAAAAGGCGGACGTGGAGGAGGAGAAGAACAAGGAGGAGAACGATGACAACGAGAAGAAGGAGGACAACAAGGAGGAGAACCATGACAACGAGAACAAGGAGGAGGAGAACAAGGAGGAGGACGAGAACAAGGAGGAGGACGAGAACAAGGAGGAGGACGAGAAGAAGGAGGAGGACGAGAACAAGGACGACAAGAAAAAATTTCTCGAGAAGGAGGAGTCGTCCTCATCATTACCGGATGATGATGATGATGATCAGCCGCCCCCAAGTGGCAGCAAGAACAAATGTCCGTCTTGGCCTTCGCAAACGGCGAAGTTTTTGGAGTCTCTTGGTCCTCCGCCGCCTCCGCCACCGGGGAAGCCGCCGCCTGCTGATGATGACGACGATGGTGACGGCGAGGAAGAGTCTGAGGAGGAGGACCTCACACTGGCACAGCGAATGGTCAGAAAATACACGCCGGAGCTCTTCGAGCTGATGATCCAGATGAACATCGATGACAGTGCCTGGGCCGTGACTTGCCTGCAAGCATGGACTCAGTTGTTGCCTGCTTCAATATTCAAACAGATGGTCTGTTTTGCTTCAGTCCAGGGGATGGCAGCATTGTGCGAAGAAGACAAGACGAAAGCCCGGGAATTTATGGCCCATATTCTTCGGAAGCTCGGGCGGCATTTCATCAGTAGAAAATCGGATGTTTTAATGAATTATCATGTCTATGAAAAGAAGTTGTTTGAAACACCTCACTATCTGATTGCCTTGGCCGTTAACTCAGGGAGAGGAGCAAGAAGGGCAACTGTCCCCTCGACGAAGTGTTCCGCAATGCGTCCGCCAGCGTGCAATTTCATGTCATGTCCCGCTTGAATGTGAGGACTTTTCGCTTCTTGGATTATGCCCGACTTCTTCCTTTTGCAAATTTTTCTTGCTTCTAATTACTTTGTCATTGACGATTTATGGAGTCAATCATTCTCCTGTTCACAAGGACCAGGAGACGGACCAGGACAGGGAGGGCCTTCGTCGTCTTCGTCCCAGCAGCACCAGGCTGCCGCATCTTCCCAGCATCCGTCGCAGTCGACTTCGTCTTGGCACCAGTCGACTTCGTCTTCGCACCAGAGCTCGCAGGATGGCTTCTGGTCTTGGAATAGTTGGTGGGAAGATTGGGAGTGGGTGTGGTATGACGACAATTGGAAGAAGTGGAGCTGGCACAGGTAAGTTTCTGGCCAGCTTTCTTGCGAGCCGTGCCGAAGCCTGAACTACATTAGAACACAAAGGACAGGACCAATTAATAGTTTAGTCAAGACTGGTTTTTTTGCATTGCTCGCAAGACCACGAGTCTTCCAGGCTCTTCCAGCGAAAGACCTCGATTGCAGCACAAAGTGGTCCAAAAGTGAAGAAATGCTTTGCTCAGCTATTTGCGCTTCCTGATTCCTTGGTCACACCCCATTCCCTTGGAGTTGAGGTCTTTGGCCGACGAGATGTTCTTTTTGTTTGCCCCTCGGCAGGTGCCAGTGCCAGTCGTCTTAGTTCGCACATCTGCAGATACACTTTACTGCCAGGTCTGACCAGCAGCCATCTTCTCTCATTATTGCAAACAAGATCTAAGCCGGGGCCTTGGATTCGACAGTCGTCCAAGCACTCCTGTAGAGTACCCCAGATTCCGCAGCTCGACATGCTTAGGTCCAGTAAAGCATCGAGTCCAGTGCATGTGAACATGGGGTCGTGACGTGCACATTTGGCACCGAGATGACTCCGAGGTCCTGGCCGTGGAGTCTCGACTTGGTGTGACTGGCAAGGCTGAGTAGTCATTCTGCCGAAATCTGAGTTGCAATAAATCCTGCAAGCTTCTGGCGCATGAGGCCATTGGCGATCAGAGAGTCTGGCACCTGGGTTTAGAAGTCCGTGTGTCTCATATTGGGCTGCCGTTGTGTGAGCAAGCAGCAGGAATCGAAGCATGTGCTGCAGCATTTGTTTGCTCTGGGTTCATTGCTGGACCGTGCGAGTCAGTGTCCACCGGGGTAGAATCCAGCAGAGATGGTGCGAGTGCCTTGCCAGTTTGTTCGAGACGCACTTGCTTCTGTGTGTTTAAATTTCAGAGGAAATTTGCAACAGCTGAGGCAACACGGAACAGAGGCAAGGAAGCTGGAGTGCCGTGGTTGTAAGCCAGTCTTGTCATTTATTGTTGCTAGATTAGAACTTGTGCGAAGTACTGACTGAATCTAAGGCCACACGGAAGACAGGCCAGCTAGAGAAGCAGAGGGTGGTTGTGCTCTGCTCGCAAGTATGCGTCTCTGGCCGAAACGCTCGCTCTGGACCTGTCACTTAGTTCCTGACCAAGATGAGGCTACACGGAAGACGGGCAAGCAAGCAGAGCTGCAAGTGCCGCTTCTGCAATCAGTTGGTTCCAGGACTGGAAATTCACAGACAATTGACAAGCACTGTTGACAAGATTCTTCTGATGTGAGGTCAACAGCTCGCCTTCGCCTTGCACACCCCCTCGGCGTTCCAATGTTCCTGTGACTGCAGAGTACGCAAGACGTTACAGTTACAATGCAAAGTGTCGTTCTGCACCTTGTCCTCTGAATGGTGACCAACGTGTGAGGTTCAGAGCTCGCCGTCGTCTTCGTCGGCTTCGCCTTGGTCGTCTTCGGGGTCGTCTTCGGGGTCGTCTTGTGCCTCGAGTAACAATTACCCCGTCAAGATCAACCGGCGACTGGTGGAGCAGCAGATACATGATCTGCAAAGTATAGACAACTACCTGTCCATCCCGAAGAAATCGTTCAAGGCAGTAGTTCACAAGCTCGCCTTGGATGTGGCTCCCCAGTCAAAGCTGCATTTCAGCAGCGAAGCACTAGATTGTCTTCAAAAAGCCACAGAGGCCGGGCGGTAGGTATGAGCTGACGTTTCACTCAGATTCGCCTTTATGAATTGGTGCATGCAGGACTTGGCCAGTGACTTCATCCTGACAATGTACGCGATGTCGCCTTCGCCTTCGGAGTCGACCTTGCGGTTAGTTCGGGGGTTGTGCAACACGTTTTCCGAGCCTCTGCGCAGAACCTTGCTGCAAGCAGCAAAGCCTTGACTTGTTCCTGCACACATGTTCTGTGTGACTCGGCCTGGCCTTCCATTGGTCTTGGTCTCACTGTGGGGTCCTGCAGACGACCATCGTGTCGCCTTCGAGTTCGCGCTCCGGGGGGTCGTGGAGACAAAAAAAGGACATCGGAAGAGTCGGCCAGCTGGAAGGCGTTCGTGTTTGCAGAGGGCGTTAGTCTTTGCACAGCTTCATGCGAGCATTGGTGGTTCTTAGAATTCTAGTCTATCTAAGGTCCCTGGCCATGGTCTTCCAGGAAATTTGCGGAATCCGGAGGCCCGGCTTCATTGGCAGACCTCAGACTCGACAGAATCCTTTTCTTCAATTGAGGTTTGTTGTGAATTCTTGCAGTGCCATGCAACATTATCTTCAGCAGTTTAAGTACCGCAGGTGACAGGTCGCCAGGTCCCGCGTGCATTTTTCATTACGTAGGTTTCAATTCTAGTAGGGCAGGCAGCGCCGTCCGGTCCAGGTCGACATGGAATACAACACTAACAGGGCGAGCAGCTGGAACATGAGATCGCCAAGCAGGCAGACGTTTCAGGCACGGCAGACACATAAGACTAGCGAGCAAGGACGAGGAGGCGATAGACGATGATAGGTCCAGACAATAAGTGCAAACTCCATGTGCCTGCATGTTCCAGATGAATATGAAAGAAGGTTCGGAGGAGGAAGCCCCAAAAACAGGTCTGATGACTTTCTCTTGCTGCCTGTGTCCGGAGTTCATTCTGTTTTGCCAGGAATGTTCCCTGCCGTGGGACGAGCTGAAGGAACAGTGGTCAAGCAGCCAGCCCAGGAGGAGGCGAAGATTGCTGGTTCTGAAGTTGTTTCGCATGCAGCACATGCGACTTTGCAATAAAGACAGCAACTTGTTGGTGGCATGTGCCTTTTTTGTTCAAGGCCAGTCTGTGAAGTTCGGACGGAGGGTTTCAGAGACATCCACACACATAGCAAGATACATCGCAGGACATTTCAAAGGCATAACTGTCATACAGTAATACTGTAGGATTAGTGACTAGAGTGCTCATGCTAGTTATTCACGGCTGGTTTTTTTCGCCTTCGCCATTTTCGCCTTCGCCATGTTCTCCACGGAGGGTCTGCCCCCATATTTTGTGAAGATGCTGCGAGACACCTGCGAGTTTGTCTTCGAGGAGTCCTATATGACGGAGGACTGCTTTTCCAGGGACGTGGACCTGCTGGAGGTTGCCTGGGCCCCTTCGGTGGGGATCACGGCTTATGCCGACTTTCAGCTGCACTAAGAATAAGAGAACACCCGTGGCCAAGTTTGCTGGTAGCCAATCATGTCGTAGAATTGCGGAATTCTGTGGTTGTCTCAGAAGAATTGAGGCTGGACTGAAGACTCAGTTCGCCTTCGATGGTGATCTCACGACCTACGAAGGCAAGCGGCAGTGAGTCTTGGATTTTTTTTTGTTAGACCATGACATGACATCATGTCATCAAAACGCGAAACTGCTACATGACAAAGGCTTGGCCTTGTTGGCAAGAGTTCGCCTTGGTGGCCTTCGCTTCAGCGGCATTTTCTCGAGCCTTTTCATGTTACCTGTTTGCATCCTCTAGCTCGTGCTTTAAAATAGAAGATCTGTGGCAGCAGGCTATGAAAGCTTTGGAAAGTAACTGTTCTGAGGCAGGCGAAGCAAAAGATGCAGGAACCTGAGGATGATTTGGCAGAGCCATGGCAGCATGATTCTTTCTGAGGGGCCATGAGGTTTGTTGTGATGCCAGGATTCATCGCAGTGCGTCTCTACGGCTCATTCATAAGGACTTTGAAGCACACTCTGCGATCTTCTGCCGCAATGCGAGAATCTGGTCCGTCTGCGAACAACCTTTGGGTTCCTGGCTGCCTGGGTGGCCTGCAATGGAAGATCCATGTCTGCAGAAGACTGCGGCCGTACGTGCCGGCTTTACGGTTACGTTCGTTATTAACTGAGCCTGCAGCAGGATGCCTGGACTACGTGTTCCCAGGAACGGGCGACGTTGAAGCTGGGCGCTTTCGGCTTCGAAGCCCCGTGTCTGGGCTTCCTTACTGACAGGCTACTGACTTGCATGGGTGCATTATCAATGTCATGTTACTCGAGGCAGCCCTTCCAATTGATCGGCAACGACAAATTTTTATTGAGATCCTTCAAGTTCTTGGAGAAGCATCATCTCATGCAGAGGCTGCCGCCTGCAGGCAAGAGGGTTTAACCGACTGGTAGAAAAAGAAGGAGAGAGCCTGTGCTGCGTCCAGTGTGGATAAAACTCAGGTTTCTGGCAACGGCAGACTTGCCCAACCAGTCCGCAACTTACATGGCAGTGACGGACAAGCGGCGGCACTCGCGGACCTTCGACGAAGCAGCCACTAGGTTTGCAATGCTTGCTTCTTCGCACACATCAACATTTGGGAAAGTGCTGTCTAACCTTGATCGCCAGGTCGTTTCTCTGCAAAGACTTCGCAGCAGTATGTCACCTTCGCGATTGAGGCTATGTTTACAGGATCGTTTGGAGGATCTTGCGGTTCGGCTTGTGGAGCAGGACAGGTCTCATTTTACAATCGGCTTTGTGCCTGGATTGATCGGTTTGGGACAGAAGAGACTTACTACGGCAATGTCTTGGCGCCCATCACTCTGCCAGGACCTGGACCACAGGCTGCAAGGAAAAACTGCTGCCGACTTGGAGCCTGCGCGTTCGCGACCTCGCCTTGAGCTGGTTCTACAGGACCACGGAAAAGTGAAAACATGCATCACGGCACACTAGTAGAATGCTTTCCTCCTTCTAGGAAACTGATTTGGCAGCTCCGTACGACGCCCTGCCTCGCCTTCGTCGTATGTTGAGGCACATCCCGGAGGCCATTCTATATTTGATTCTTGCGGATGGGAGGGGGGTGGTTTCAATCATGTGGCAATTTCGCACAAAAGTCAGAGACTGATCTGGGAAGCAGGACTTGGAGGAGGAGGAGCAGCAGTGATCGGCGAAGTTTTCTCTGGTCTTCGTCTTCGTCTTGGGGTAAGAAGACGATTGCTGCTGTGAAGGCATATCCTTCTCACTGAGAAGGTGAGAGTAGAGTAGCATGTCTTGCTACTTTAGTTCCGCACGATCTGTCGGATGTCTCACACAGAGCAGCTGTGGAGAAGGGGAGTCCGGGATCTTCGAAAAGGGTGCCGTCCAGAACATCTCAGAGCTGCATGCAGGAAGACACAGTGTGTTGTCCGAAGCTCCGCTTAACTTGTCTTGCGATGCCAAGGCACTCAAGCCCTAGAAGGACATCGCCAACCGAGGCATGCAGGCCATGCGGTGCAGGACTGTGTGCCGGCTCGGTGGATGTCCTGATAGGATACAGGATCGGAAGCCGGTGCACAGCTTGCCAGAGTGCCAATTGAAGCTTTTGTGTTGTGAGAAGTAGCCCCCTCAAGCAGGAACAGACGTATTCCAAACAGAGGCCGGACAGTTGGGGCAAAGCCTGGCTGTATGGCAAAGCTGGGGTAAAGCATGTTTCGAGAGTACTAGTAAAGTCTGTTGTGCCAGGGAGACCCTAACTTTAAAAATTCAATACATTACATGAGCAGAACCACAGGCAAACGCCAATTCAAGCTTTTCAGGCAGGCAAAAGTTGTTTTCGGCTTCCCGAGACAGGTTTTGTGGCACTCTAGAAAAGGCAGGCTGGGCAGTGGAGAGAACCGTGTCAGTCTCGATAAATTGAAATCAAAAGTTTGCTTGGCATCCAAACAAGTCGGAGGCTGGGAGAGTGGGCACGAAAGTCAGTTGTTGCTTTGTCACTTTGCGAGACTGCCAATTCAAGCTTTTCAGCTTGGCAAAAGTTGTTTTCGGCAGCCCCGGGCATGTTGTAATGTATTCCGTCGAAAAAAGACAGCCTGAGAGGTTTGGTTTTTATCAAAGAAAGAACACTGTACTAGGGAGATATGCAGCAAAAGAGCAGGCTGCGAAGTTGCGGATTCAAGTAATCCTGGCTTTGCTGTGTGAGACTGCCAATTCAAGCTTTTGGGGTTCCGAAAAGTCGTTTTCGGCTTCCCCCAACAGGAAAGGACGTCTTCCAAAAGCACAGGACAGACAGCTGGAACAGTATGGCAAAAGCACAAGAGGTATCCTTGTTGTGGCCGGGAGACCTTAACTTTAATTAAGTACATTACATCAGCACAACCATAGGGAAATGCCAATTCAAGCTTTTCAGGGTAGCAAAAGTTGTTTTCGGCTTCCTGGGACAGGTTTTGCTTTACTCCAGAAAAGGCAGGCTGGGCAGTGGAGAGAACCGTTTCAGTTTGGGGTTAGTAATAATTTGAAACCAAAAGACTGCTTGGCATCCAACCAAATCGGAGGCTGGGAGAGTGTGCACGAAAGTCAGTTGTTGGTCTGTAACTCTGCGCGACTGCCAATTCAAGCTTTTCAGCCTGGCAAAAGTTGTTTTCGGCAGCCCCGGGCAGGTTTTAATGTATTCCGTCGAGCAAAGACAGACTGGTCGCGTGAGACCGTACAGGCTGAGTTGTTTTAAGCAAAAGAAGATCTGGTCAGAAAGCAGGTTTTGAAGGTTTTTTTCTGGCTCTGCAACTGCACAAGACTGCCAATTCAAACTTTTCGGGCTGGGAAAAGCTGTTTTCGGCATTCTCCGAGGCATCTGGAAGTATTCCAAGCCAAACACAAGCTGTTCTGTTGTCTAGCACCCCAGGTTTTCATGGGGACCTACCAAATTGCCTGAAGCTGGGAGAAGAACGATTTAAGCTTTTGGGGCTGGGAAAAGTTGTTTTCGGCATCCTCGGCACGATCTCGAGTGGGGCCAGCGGGGCTCGCAGGAAGCCTTGGCGGGGTTCAGAGCAAGCCTTCGCAGGGTTCGCAGGGTTCGCAGGGTTCGCCGGGCCCTTCCGGGAAGCCTTCGCAGAAGGGCCTTGTGTCGGAGAATTTCGCCGGAGAGGGTGCAGAATTCGATCGCAATCGGGCTCGCCTTCGCAGGGCCCTTCCCTTGACTTGGGCAAAGAGAAGAGCAGGGTTCGCAGAAGGTTCGCGGAAGGTTCGCGGAACCAGGGTTCGTGGCTGCGGGGGCCCTTCGTTACGAACCCTGCCCGGGTTCGCGGAGGGTTCGCTCCGAACCCTTCGGAGGTTCGCAGGAGGCCTTCGCAGAAGCTGCCCGCGAGAGGTTCGCAGCTCGCATTCGGGGTTCGTGGAGTGGTTTTGGGTGCAAGATCCGGTCAGGGGGGAAAAGTAAAGTATACAAAGGTTTGGGTAAGCCAAAGCCTGTGATTTGGTAGTCGTAGTATTAGTAGTAGTAGTAGTAGTAGTAGTAGTAGTAGTCGTAGTAGTAGTAGTAGTAGTGGTCGTACTAGTACTACTTGTTGTCCCACGAGTGCTTGAAAGTACGACTATTTTCTTCCTGTAGTAGTATAAAAAGTAGTACTTGCAGAAGACCTTACCAGGAAAATATTCTATTTCGCAAAATGCAGGAACTTCCGCTGCTGGTGCAGTGCCTGTACGAGGCCACCTGGGCCACAGTTGATCGGTGCTGCCCGTGTGTCTGTGTTTATGCGTGCACTGTTTGTGTGTGTGTGTGTGTGTCCGTGTGTGTGTCCGTCTTTGCATGTGTCTGTGTCTCCGACATGAACTGTGCAAGTGCAGGCATTTGTTTCAGTACCTCATGAGGAGGCCGGCCGGTTTTCTCACATGTTGTTGGGTCGCCGTCCTGTGCTGTGGCGCATGTTGCCGTCATTGCTTGAAGAGCACCGGTGGCATGAGTGCATGTTGTGTGATGCAGTGGACATTCCGAATCGTTTCACGTCGCCTGGTGCAGCCTATAACGTTCACTGAACATTAAAGGACATGCGGGCAACGGGTGCCGGCATAGTCACAGTCCTGAGCTCAGTTCGTTGAATGCACAGTTTTGCGAGTTCGGGAAATTGAAGGCAACCGCCCACAGCACGTGCACTGGGTTTCTGTGAAATGTGCGAGGGTTTGCAGCAACGTACCTGTGCCCCTCTTTAGTTTCAAGCAGCTTCTTTGATGAGGATGGGCAAGCGGGTCTGGATTCTGAGTCCCTGCCGCTGTGCCAGGTGTGTCGTCTTCGCCTTCGTCCACCGTGTGCAGTGCCGCAGCGAGGTGCCCACAGCAAGTTCACAGAGGTTGCTCCCAGAGTTCATGACCTCATGAGCGTGGCTGCCATTGGTCTTAGTCTGATTTGAGGTGGCAACTCAGCAACATCCGACATGAGGAAATCACTACTTCTGCCATTTTGATCAGAATGCAAGAGACATGCACGGACAGGGTCCAATGCAACAAAAAGGAGACATGCTGCCGACAGGTGCTACATTATATTCTACTGTCATAGCAGGAACTACACTCTAAGTGCATGTGAAGTTGATAAGTACTTGGTTTTTATCCTCAATCCCTTCCTTCGCAGAGGTCAGGTCTATAACACAAACCCGGACTTCCAGAACCTGGACACAAATATAAGCTTCCAATTGCCAAGATCCTCCATCCCTTCCTTCACTTTTATATAGCAGAGGTCAGGTCCTTATTAGAACACAACCCGGACTTCCCGAAGCTGGGCACAAATATAAGCTTCCAATTGCCAATTCGGCCGCCATAGCCGGTCCAGTGCCGCTCCGTATAGCCGGTCCATTGCCACTCCGCTCTCCCTGAGACATGTTCGAAAACAGAGGGCATGACGGGCAAGACTCTGGCGGGGTCATCGTCCCCTTCGGAGCGGAATTCAACTACCCGAGCATGAGCAACTTGGAGGCAGTTGGAGCAAGCAAAGAGGGATTGTTCATCATGCACTTTCAACGTCTGCTCTGTCAGCTGAGGTAAGAGACAAGGACCAGGCAAGGGCAGAGACGTCATGGCTGGGTACCTTGGCTAAGGCAAGAGCGAACATTTGGGAATTTGGCATTAGCTTTTCCAGCTAAGGTATTGCCACGAGTTCTACAAAGGCTACATTCACACGACTTGGGACGTCCGCGGAAAGTGGACGAAAAACGTGGCAGACAGCAAAGGGAGACACATGTCCCCCGACAGTCACTTGGCTCCTTTGAAATACTTTGAGTTTTCTTTCGTCTTCGCCTTCGGTACCCCCTGACCTTGTATGCTGAGATGCCGTCGCCTTCGCCTTGGAGGAAGAAGACCAGGGCCCGGAGGGAAAGCCGAACCCCCTCATCAACCAGAAGTTTTTGTTGAGAATGATGCAGGAAGGTTTTGACGCCTTTGTTGCTGGATTGGTCTTCGTCTTCGGTCTCCGAAGTGGCCATTCCCCGGACGACTGGCACTGCGTCGCCTTGGCCTGTTCCTTTGCTTACATTTGAAAACGGTCCGTTTTTTGTCGCTTGCTTCTGGCACCGTCAGATTGGACCCAGCAGACTGAGGCTCAGCAGGATGCCATCGCTCGCTGAGCATCGCCATCGTCTTGGCCTTCGTCTTCGGCATGTCGCTTTGGGCGCCTTCGCTGAAGAAGGGTTTCGACGACCCGGCGAAGATCCCGGTGCTGGAGGCTGCTCTGGGACGCAAAAACGGCAGCCTCTTGCTGGAGAGGATCAAGGAGCTCTGCGAACATGCAGAGCTCAAGCCATTTGTCAGAAGTAACATTAGAGGATTGTTTGGTAATTTTTGGTTGCCAGTGGCCCACTGGGTCTGTACTTATTTTTGCTTGTTGACATAAGGGTCCTCTCCAGTTGCAACAGCATCGGGATATCGCCTTCGTCGTCTTCGCCTTCGACTTCGAAGTCGCCGCCTTCTTCGTCTTCGAAGGAGCTGCCGAAGCAGAAGACCCCACTGCCCAAGGCGCGGCCGATCAAGAGGAAGCCTCCCGCTCCGGCTTCGTCTTCGAAGGAGCCGCCCAAGCAGCCCGATGGACCAAAGAAGAAGCGCCGGCAGGATGATGATGGCCAGCAGCACCACGCCTCCTCCCGCCAGCTCGCCTTCGCCGTCGACGACTCCGAGCCCGAGGCTGTGGAGAATCCCGTCATGAAGCGGGCAACCTGACCTGATAGATGTTTTTGGGTTGTGTTCGTTGGTCCTTCCAGTTTAGGTGTAGCTTCTTCCCATTGAAGTCAAGTCAGGTCAGAACCAGAGTCTTGGACCTGGCTCCCAGCCTCTTCAGGGTGTTGGAGGATCTCGGCGTCGACGAGGAGGCGTGGTGCTGCATGGAGGCCTTGGCGTCGCACCCCAACCCCCAGGGGTTGGGGTTCGCCTTGGACTTCGTCGCCACTGGCATGAGCGGCCTGACAATGAAGTCCATCAGGCATTCTCGTGTCTGGTGCTGCATGGAGGCCTTGGCGTCGCACCCCAACCCCCAGGGGTTGGGGTTCGCCTTGGACTTCGTCGCCACTGGCATGAGCGGCCTGACAATGAAGTCCATCAGGCATTCTCGTGTCTTTTTCGGTATTGGTGGCTACTAATCAAACTTCTAATTAACTTCTCCCAGATCCGAGGCGCTCTCCACGATCCTCATGCCGGATTGGACAATCCCAGCGCCGTGGCAGTCGACCACTGCAGAAGGCGATCGCGGATTCTCTCAGGCTCTTTGGATTTGTCGAATCGGCAGAAGCTTTTTCAGATGTTTCTTAAAGTTAAGATTCACAAATTTCTAGCCTAATTCCCAACCTGCCTGAGGCCATGAAGACCTCCCGGGCAACTCCAACAAGGGTTCTGTGCCTTGCCACTACATGAGAACCGTTAGGGTACGGGTTACCCTGCTACTTTCTTGGAGCGTCGCACAGTGACGTCAAGTTTTTGAACCCCCTGCAGGGCGCTGGTCCTTGGTACCAAAAAGGAAAGGGCAAAGGTGGCCAGCAAGGCAAACGCCGTGGCAAGAAATGAGTGCCAGGATTAGGAAGCTTGTCCCAAAGTCTTCCGCAATCAGGCTTTTTGCTCTGCGGTCGCGGCATGGCATCAGAGTACCTATTAATAACAAAGTCTTGATCTAACAGTCTTCGCCTTCGCCTTCGACCGAAAGAGCCGTCTGCCTGCACATCAACTCTGCTGCGTGCACCCAAAAGAAGTCGGAAGCTCTTCCAAAATCTTCCGCTAGTTCAGGCTTTTTGCTCTGCGGTCGCGGCATGGCATCAGAGTACCTATTAATAATAAGAAACTCTTGATCTAGCAGGCTTCGCCTTCGCCTTCGACCGAAAGAGCCGTCTGCCTGCACATGAACATCTGCTGCGTGCTGCAGAAAGGAGTCGGAAGCTCTTCCAAAGTCTTCCGGTAGTTCAGGCTTTTTGCTCTGCGGTCGCGGCATGGCATCAGAGTACCTAGTTAGTAATAACATACTGTTGATCTCACAGTCTTCGCCTTCGCCTTCGACCGAAGAGAGCCGTCTACCTGCACATCAATTCTGCTGCGTGCAGGCAAAAGAAGTCGGCCTGGATTCACACTTGTGCTGCCATGACGACCCCTGAAGCCCTGCGGCCTCATGCTGTTAAGTTGTCGCGTGGCCAGGTGCTGAGCTGCAGATTCCAGTTTGGATGCACGGAGCCTCAGGGACCGAAAGGACCATTGCAGAATCATTCATGTCTCGAAGTTTTTTTTAAAAAATTAATCTTGTCTAATCCCAGCAAGGCCAAAAATCTTGCAAAATAGAGAAAGAAAGCCCGTTTGCTTAGAGCCCCAAAGCGTAAAAGCTCTTTCATTGTAATCTGCAAACCCCCTGCCTAAACCCAGCCTTACAGCAGGAGCTCAGGGTTCAAGACATTCCCAATACACTAAATCAAGGGCTGCCTACTAGTCAAACTGGCACAATGGATATGGCGTTGGCTTCTGTGGCTGGACGGAGCTAGAGTGGCACAGATGCACTTTTCCACAGGGCAGGATTAAGAACTGAAGCCATGAGAAATATATCAAGGTTTCGGACTCGGGCTTTTTTCATTTAAGGAGGTTTTCGGCTTAAGATTTCATTCAGGATGCAACTCTTCAGCTGTTCTTGCACTGGCATGTGACCAGCAGTGTTCAAGATCCAGAGATGTACCTTCCACTTGACTATGGAGTCTGAAAGACTGTTGAGTATGGAGTCTGAAAGACTGTCCGTTAAGCCTAGGGCCTAAACTGATTCAAAGTGGACACAATATAGCTACCCTGCCTTGCCAGGCGACTTCATGCAATTCTATGGCATCGGTGCCAGGTGCTTGCAGAAGCGAGTGGGGGCATTGAGCAATTCTCGGCCATTCCTTGTTTCCGGTAAGCAAGCATGTCCGTTAATCTCTGTCATGCCGTCAGTATGTTAGCTTGTGGCACTTCAGTTGTCTGACTCTGCGAAAGGGCCGGCCGCCAAGTAGTGTTTACAGACACTCGCGTCTCCTGCATGACATGCCCCTTTGCAGAAGTTGAGTCCCGCCAGTGTGGTTCTTGAACAAGTCACAGCTCACAGACTAAGCGGTTCATGCTCTGTCTGTCACCTCCACCTCCCCATGCCCCCAGCAGCCCGATGATTGCTGGTTTTGCCGAGGCTCGTCGTGGCTGCACCGCTCTAGCAGGACCTTGCATTGCCGCTCCTGAGTTGGATTCCTTAGGAGCCATAGTGTCATTCATTCCCATTGCCTGTGACACGAGTGTTTGCATCTAAGACAGGAACCATTGCATGAAAGAAACAGGCATGCAGTGACAGTGATGCTGGGTTTCCGAAAGTACTCACAGTTGACTTGGCCGTATGCTGACTGACCACCGTGTGTTGCTGTCGCTGTGTCATGTGGCGAAAAGGAAGAAGAGGACAGAAGCCCCAGTGTCCTGTCATAGGAGACTCTAGACATTGATGTAAATCACACATTTATATAATATACTTTCGGAACCTCAGTCCTGCTCAAGCTTGCAGCAACCTGTCTCACTCGCCTTCGAAGGCGTTACCGATTAGCTTTCAGACTTCCCTGCATCTTCAGGTTCCGGTTAAACCGGAACTTGGCCTTGGACTTCCGCCCATGGCTGCCGAAGCTCCACCGGATCCTCGACTCGACCCCGGATGTCGCAAAGTCTCTGAGAGAGGTTTGTTCCAAGTTGCTGAGAATAACCAGGGCCGGGGGCTCCTGGTTCACAAAAAACCGGTGAGCGACATGTCGTCTTCGACTTCCGTGACATTCATGTTCACGAGGACCGTGCGTTTGTGAGGCTCAGGAACGGTGACAAGCGGTGGCTAGACAAAATCTTTTCGTGGGCTCTGTGGTCTGTCACAGAGAGCGAAAAAGAGTTCGTCATCAAAACTGGTGAGAACGGGAACACCATCGTCTGGCTTGCAGATTTCCTGAAGAAGCGGCTCATACTGCATCCGCGAGCCGGGGGGGACTCTCGGCAGCATCTGGTCAAGCGTCTGAGCAAGTGGGTTTGACATGAGCTCAAGCAACAGTACTCTAGAGTTGTACAGGCTCTGAGCGGCTCATCAGTTCTGCAACAACACGTTTTTCGTACTACTAGTACTTTACTAGGACTAGTACTAGTAGTACTACTACTACTACTACTACTACTACTACTACTACTACTACTACTACTGTTACTAGTAGTACTACTACTACTACTACTACTAGTACTAGTACTAGTACGACACAACAACAACTACTACTAGTACTAGTACTAGTAGTAGTGCTAGTACTGCTACTGCTAGTGCTACTACTACGAGTACGACTAGTACTACTACTACTACGACTACTTCTACTACTACTACTACTACTACTCTTACTACTACTGCTATTACTAGTACTAGTACTAGTACTACTACTAGTACTACTACTACTACTACTACTACTACTACTACTACTACTACTACTACTACTACTACTACTATTACTACTACTAGTACTACTACTACTACGCAACAGGAGCTTCTGTGATCCAGTCTTGCTTGACTTCATGGAATGCTTTGCCGCCCTACCAACACGTCCTCTTGGCGCTTCAGTAACAGAGGGCGTTCGCACCGCTGGCCGGGTGTGGGGCCCAGGCAAAGGGAATGCGGTCTGAGTCTCGGCTTGGAATGTCCTGCAACCCGCGCCCCAGGGCCAAACAGCCTTGCGCCGGGCTGTCGCAGGGCGATGCGCTAATGCGCCTGCGGGGGCGTGGGTAGGCAGACCAGCCGTCAGTACCGGATCCTGGGAGGCATTGGGAGGCCACTTGATTGTCACAATTCATGATTGCTCTGCTTGAGTGGCGTTCGTCTTCTTTGCCTTACCTGGGGAGTCAAGTGTCCCCTGGTACATTGACTAGCCTTCGTCTTGGTCGCCTTACCTGGGGAGTCAACCCCTGCCCCATCATCTGGGTTGCTCCCCACACCATTGGCCGGGTGTGAGGCGTTCGGCTTTGCCTTGAGGCCAACCTACCCCACGGCAGGGGGGTAGATGACAGCCGGGCATATGGGCTAATGCGCCGTGCTGGGGCAAAACTGGTTTAGCTGGTTTGGCCAGGCCAGACTCCAGACAGTCCGAACAAGTCAGGGAGGCCGCTCGTTGTTGTGACATGACATGGCTGTGTTGAGTGACCTTGGCTTGTGCTGCTTGCGCATGGTTTAATTTGCAGTTTTAGAAACTATTATTACTACTATGATGTTGTAGTGTGAGGGGTGTGGGTTGAGGTTAATGTGTGACAGTCGCAAGAGGTCGCCTGAAAGCCTCAAAGGGTGGCATGCTGTGTCCCCTTTCGCCCTCAAGCCGACGTCTAACCTGCCATGCGGGTCTTCGGACATGCCAAGCGGGAGCCAAAAATTACTACTACTACACCTACTTCTAGTACTGCTACTAGCGTGGTAGTACTAGTAGTAATAGTAATAGTAGTAGTAGTAGTAGTAGTAGTAGTAGTAGTAGTAGTAGTAGTAGTAGTAGTAGGAGTAGTAGTAGTAGTAGTAGTAGTAGTAGTAGTAGTAGTACTAGCCACAGGACTAGTAGTAGCCACAGGACAGCATGACTACAAGAGATAAGACGGTGAGAGGACCCTTCGTGTCGGGGATATTTCGCAAGAGATCGCCTTGTTGCTCTAAGACTGACAAGGCCATCATAAGGCCCCATAGTGCTTTCTTTTTGTGGTTCCTATTAAAGATCCTATAATCCCAACGAGGAGCTACTATGGACGGAGAGACAAACAGCACGATTGCAAGCAAGAGAGCGACATAGACAGACAGCGACAGAGCTACGGAGATGGAAAGAGAGAGAGAGAGAGAGAGAGAGAGAGAGAGAGAGAGAGAGAGAGAGAGAGAGAGAGAGAGAGAGAGAGAGAGAGAGAGAGAGAGAGAGAGAGAGAGAGAGAGAGAGAGAGAGAGAGAGAGAGCGAGAGAGACTTTCGTTGACTTGTCCATTGGCATGGCATGTTTGTTCTTGGCATGAGCTTGACCTTGCTTGCTTTGTCGTTGTCCTTACCCACGCAGAACATGCGAGACACCGTTGGCCGGGTGTCGGGACTGAAGTGCCATACGTTCCTGCTTCTGGCCAACCCACTTCGGTGGATGACAGCAGAGCACATGGGCTAATGCGTCTGCTGGGCAGGATCCTGTGCTCACCCGTTCGGTAACCCTCTCCCCCTGACCGTGCGGCCGGCGGTCACGTAGGGGTGCTTGCTTGCCGAGCGGGGACAGCCCAGTGCCGTGGCGCCCACTTGGGGTGGAACTGGGCGAGGGTTGCACAGTGCCTTCAGATTGCAGGGGAGGCCGCAAGAGAGACAAAGAGAAGGAAAGAGAGAAAGAGAGAGAGAGAGAGACAGAGCCACAGAGTGAGAGAGACAGCGTGACACCGTTGGCGGGGTGTCGGGAGGGGAGGCCAGGAGAGAGACAGCAGGAGACAGAAGGACAGAACCAGGGAGAATGAATCCACAGAAACCTACTTGTTTCAAAAAATCAACTACCTCAGGCCTCAAGAGAGACAACGAGAGAGAAAGAGAGGGAAAGAGAGAGAAAAGAGA
This sequence comes from Symbiodinium sp. CCMP2592, assembly GCA_905221615.1. Taxonomy (NCBI): domain Eukaryota; class Dinophyceae; order Suessiales; family Symbiodiniaceae; genus Symbiodinium; species Symbiodinium sp. CCMP2592. The sequence continues at coordinate 449,653 of CAJNDT010005933.1, forward strand.
GAGAGCCACACAGTGAGAGAGAGAGAGACCGTGACACCAGGGGAGGCCAGGAGAGGGAGAGAAGGTCTCAGATACAGAGAGACAGAACCAGGGAGGAGAATTCCACAGAAACCTGCTTGAAATTTTTAACTACCTAGCGATCTTTAGAAAGGCAACACAGGGAGCCCTTTAGTAGTAGTAGTAGTAGTAGTAGTAGTAGTAGTAGTAGTAGTAGTAGTAGTAGTAGTAGTAGAGGTAGTAGTAGTAGTAGTAGTAGTAGTAGTAGTAGTAGTAGTAGTAGTAGTAGTAGTAGTAGTAGTAGTAGTAGTAGTAGTAGTAGTCAGTAGTAGTAGTAGTACTAGTAGTAGTAGTAGTAAAGTAGGTAGTAGTACTAGTACTAGAACTAGTACTAGTAGTACTTACTAGTACAACTATTATTATTATTACTAAAAGTACTACTAGATGTGCCACTAACTATTAATAATACCTACAACAAGAAAAAACAACAACTGCTGCTAGTAGTAGTACTAGGAATTAATAGTACTAGTACTAGTATTACTAGGACTACTACTAGTACTAGGACTAGTAGTACTTTTACTAGAAGTAGTACCAGTGCGACTAAGTTCCCAGACCATATATTATATTAGTACCCGTCGGTGCAAATCCAAGGAAATTCCTCAGCCAGAAGGAAAGTTGTGGCTGGTGCAGTACCAGCTGCCTAGACCCGAGCACGGCTGCCGCTACTTTTGGTCTATGTCCTGCTTTTGCAGGTTACAGCCGGCGGATGTGAGCAAGGCCGCAAAACGGTCATGGACCGAGATGGGCAAGAAGATCCTGGAGTCCGAGCAGCACTTTCTCTGGCCTCTGGGCAGCCAGGAGAAGTCGTCTTCGCCGGATTCCAGGGTACACCAGGTGGCGGGCTCCACTCAGATGATGCTGCTGGTGCTGTTGAGTTCTGCTGTGTCAGGAAAGACAGAGGAGCAAAGAATTTCCTCCAGAGATTATTTGCATAAGCTGCTGAAATTCCTGTCGCCTTGGGCATGCACGGTGTCGGTAGAGGGAGTGGACTTCGACTTCGCCTTGGATGCAGATGCCCTGGTCGACCTTCGGGAACTGCTTGGGTCTCAGTCATGGCGGCAATGCCTGGCAGGCAAGAGGAGCCCTTTCAAGAAGCAGTTCAAGGAAGAGAAACAAAGACTGTGCGATGTTCTGATTAGCCTTCGCCTTGTCGAAAGGCACCATGACCTGCTGCGGCAGATCCTTCTTGCCATTGCTGCTGGGGTCGAGATCGCCCTCGACTTCCTGCCAGACGCTTTTATGCAGGACAATGAGATCGACGAACAGCAATTGGAACAGGGCCTGGGCTCAAAGACCTCGAGGGACATGGCACAGAGAGTCCGCAACGTCAGGTTTCTGCGCGGCCAGGAGCAGGCTTCGAAGTCTTCGTCTTCGAAGCCTTCGAAATCGACCCCTTCGTCTTCGAAGTCGACTTCGTCTTCGAAGACCCCCCTGAAGCTGACCACTCGTCAAAAAGCCAAGCTTCGCCAGATGAAGGCCAAGGTGAAAGTGTTGGTGACGAGAAAGGACAGGCACAGGGAAAGGGCATTATACTGGCAGGCAGCCCGACGCCATCTGCAAAGCGCCAAGCGGCTCGGCGTGGCCTTCGATGCCAGTCGCGTCGGGGGGCGAAAGCGGACCACTTACATCTTGCAGCACCTGACCTCTGGGCAAGCGGCCTGGGGTCCGCCGCAGGCCTGATCTATGCTTAAAATAACTAATTCAAAGCTCCAGGTGAGAACCATCATTAGTTGTAGCCGTTATTATAAGACGTTTCCTTAGATTGACTGACTACTTAGACTACTTGAAGAAATGTCGTTGCAGGTGCACCAAGACAGTGGTTACCGCTTGGCGGGTACAACCGCAGCCCCTGACGACGCAGTCGCCTTGGATCGGGTCGCCTTGGCCTTCCTGCGTGCCTTGGCGTGGATTAATTCATCAGGAATTGGCTTGAGTGAGTTTTTGGAAAATGCCTACCTTTCTTTGCTCTTCTCTTTCGTCTGTTTGAGTCTAACATCAGCAAATCATTTCAGGTGGCGAGCAAAGCAGAGAAGCCAGTGACAGAACGAACGACAGCGACGTCGCCTTCAAGAAATACAAAGGTCCACCTGAACGTGCTGCTGCCTACGACTCTTTGCTCGCCTTCGACCATTGTCTTCGAATCATGCATGATGATTCCGGCTTGCAGGCTTTCCTGCCAAAAGAAGGCGAAGGTCAGGAGGCAGAGGACTTGCGGCACAAACCCATTCTTTCTATCACATCGGACCACGGCTCCGAGCAAGAGTCAGCCCGATGGTTTCTTCTTTACGAACTCGGGTGTCGCGGGCTGTTTCTGTACGACGCGCGGCATCAACTGCACAGGGAGTTTGAAAATGCCACGAACCTTGCAGGCATGCGAAGCAAGATGAAAATGGCACAAGCCATACTTTCTTATTGCAGGGGGCCCTACAAAGGCGCCAAGTGGTTTCGCGTCCTCCAAGAAGAGGCCTTCGACTTCGCGAAGACCCTGGCCTTGGCTCAGGACGGCGCTGGGGAGGTCCTGCTGAAAGCCATCGCACCCCGGGTGGCCCGGGAGAAGGGCTTGAGTGCGGAAGAGTGCAGTCCGAAGGCTCTTCTCAAGATGCTTGAGGAAGCTCGCTTCCTCCGGTCGTACACCGGCAGCGGCAACTTCTCACGCTGGGACGAGTTTCACTCCGCATGGCGGAGCCGCCGAGACGAGAGCGGGCTGCTGCTGCTGCTCATGCAGTCTTACTGCCTGCGAGCTGGCATTTTGAAAGGGTCGTCTTCGGGTGTCGACTTCGCCTTCGGTGTCGCGGAAGCGGCGGCCGCCGCCTCTGCAACGGCCAAGGCGGAGAAGGAAGGCTCCAAGACCATGAAGGAAGCCAAGGCCGCGACCACTGCCTTGTACAACAGGTGCAAGAACAAGTTCCACGTGGTCTGTCTGCTTCTCATGGACTTGGACCTCATGACCGCCTTGAACAGCTGGCATGCAATCACTTTTCCTCTGTCCAGACAGTTGAACACTTTGCGTAAAGAAGTCAGGGGAAGGCAAGGCGCTTTGGCCATGTGGCGTTCGTTCGCCTTGGGAGACTGGATTTCCGTTGTCTCTGAAATGCACGACGCCATTTTCGATGCCGATCTTCATCGTCGCCTTGGCCTTCTAACGCATGAAGATTGCGCCGGCTCCATGTTCTACAACAAGTTGAGCGAGGAGCACCCCCTTGTCAGTCAACAGGACATGCTTTTCGGCCAGCTCTGCGACATGTTCTTCTGCGCAAGCTACCAGAAGTGCCTGACCAGCATGGCCTTCTTCGACTTCCCGCACAAGCTCGTCTTGCTGACCGGCAACGACACGTCGGCCATCCAAACAGTGTGCGTGGAACTCGAAGATCAGGCAAAGGCTTTTGAGACTGCTCAAGGCATTCGAACGAAGTGGTGCAAATCTGCCTGCCAGACCTCCCCCATGCAGCACCGGCTTGTGAAAGATGTGCTCCAGGACATTCGCCAGAACAATGGCAGCGCCACACCGATGCTGCGGACGGTCATGACGGATCTCTGGTCAAACTTAGCCTTTACCTTCAACGAAGAAGGATTCCGTGCGATGCGACAGCATGAACAAGGCCAGAACTTGAGTCACGCAATGCCGTCCATAGATGGCTGGGCGAAGCTAACAGGCGACAACATCCTGGGGTCCTTCGGCTACCAAGAGATCGAGCCGGATGATGCCGAGGTAGGGGATTTGGAGAATCAATGTTCGCCCCTGAAGCATTGAACGGAAAATCCAATTCAGTAAAGTCCTCCGTAATTTGAATCAAATAGCTTCTCCTCAGTCTTTTGTTTAATAACCCCCAAAAGGTCTCAGTCGGGACAGTGCCTTCGACTTTCTTCCACACTCGAAAGCTTTCGCCTTCGACGGAGGATCTGCGGACAATCCTGAATCGCAAAACATGGCCTTCGCTTTCGCCTTTGCGTGCCTCCGCCATCCCTGCAGAGTCAGCACTCATGGTGCGGTTCCACAAGGAGGGGCGGCTGCAGGACCTCGTCCACACCTGGCGGACCCGCTTCCTCCAGCGTGGGCTGGTTGTGAAGGACAGGAGATGCCCGGACTTGGTCTTCTTCAGCCTTGGTCCCTGGCCCACCTGTGCGGCGGCCCTTTGCATTTCCGTGCAGAAAGTCGAGGCTGCGGACAAGAGTGTGTGCTACACCTTGCCAAAGCCGTTGACACGGGGGCATCTGCACTGGAAGGTTGTGGAGAAGTTTGCCGACTGGCAGGTCCTGCAAACGACGATCGTGTCGCCTTTGCACGCAGGGATTCTGCAGAAAGGCAGCGGCAACAAAAAGAAACCTGCAGAGTTGCAGGTCCCACACCTTCCTGGGATGTGGCGCGAGCGTGCCAAGAATCCTGTCGCCTTGCTGAAGCATGCTGCTGCTCATGCCTACTGGGACATCAGCAGCTTCTACGTCAAGCTGCTCCTCCAGGACTAACCGGCTTGGCTAACAATACCTTTTTGAAATTTTTGTCACACTCTCTCATTGCTTCGTAAATTAATTAATGAAACTGTCGACAGGATGAGTTCGGCTTGGCAGAGGCGGAGACGGATTGGCGCGAAGACGACTTGGGCTTCGCCTTGGAGGCCGCAGTGGAAAAGGGCATGAACTGCAGCCCGGAAGAAGTTGCCAGCATTCTGGAGCGGAACATCCACTGGCGCTGTCCATCTGCGAATGAGGAGCTCGACGAGATTCTGGCTTCAGACATACTGGACGATGTCCTCGGGAAGGATGCTCAAAAGGACGTGGAGGCTGCGCAGCGGACACGTCAAAGCCAGGCTGTCGAAGCGGCGATGCTGACCAGAGCTGTGGCGAGGATTCGCAAGCGCATTCGTTCGACTTCGGGATCGGCTTCGAAATCGGCTGCGTCTTCGTCGTCTTCGACGAGGCGCAAAAAGGTCCGATTCGAGTCCAATGCTGCCTGGAGCGTCGAGGACTTGCAGCAATTGCTGCCGCCTTTTTACAGAGGCTACAAGGATCAGTTCAACAAGTGCTGGAGAGTGTTCCAGAGGCAGCACCGATGGAGCGCCTCCAGGTCTTGGGGTCCCAGCGGAGCAGATAGCAGGTGCTGCTACAAGCTACTGCACATGAGCTGGAGACGCTACCTGCAACTGAATCCTGGCGAGACTTGCCCGTTTGAGTTTCCGCCCGAGGTCTAGCGGGAGTCGCGACTTCGCCTTCGACTCAGGCCTTCGGGGCTTCGAATCATCGCGTCTTAGTCTTCGCCTTCGAATCTGAAGGCTTGGAGGCTTCGACTCGCGTCTTAGTCTTCGCCTTGAACTGAAGGCTTCGGGGCTTCGACTCGCGTCTTACTCTTTGCCTTCGACCGATGGCTAGAGAGATTCGAGTCTTCGCCTTCAACAGACGCTTCAACTTCGACCCACTTCCTGGGTTGGTTTTGCGATGGCTCGAAGGCTGGTAAGAAGGCTGCAGCGGCAGGCGGAACCAAAACAATCGGCACTTGCACTGGGCAAACAGTCAAAGTCAAGTCCTCATCTCAGACGATCACATGATGGACCACATCGTCGTCTCATGGCCTTCGCATGGCTTCGACGACGTTCATACGGTCCATGACGTTTCGGGGTCCTATGACGCCCTCGACTCGACCACCAGAATGCCCTGGCCAACGGCGATTCGGAGACGAGGCTGCCGAGCGACATGAATCCACTCCAATGACGAACAAGTTCGAACTGTCGCGGTGGCCTTGGATATCCTCGCCTTGGTGACACCAGCACTTGCCTCCTTCTGAGATGGGGGACAAAAAAAAAACCTTAACTAATCAGCGAAAAACCACCAGCCAAAATTATTTCTTCTCCCGACAGCTACACTCAAACCCATCAGCCTTTTAAATCGTCCTGCGACTTGCTGCCGCTGTGCGCAGGAGAGCTCTTGGCCACCGACTCTCAGGGTCCCAAGATTGATTGCTCTTGGGACCCTGGGATAAACTTTTCTTCTCGGCCTTGTCAGGGCTTCGCGCACTCGGCTGCCCATTGTTATTGACATGCCTGGTCTGAGAGAACCAAGACAGACACTGACTTCTGCTAGATTTGTTCAGAACTCCCCTCCGTCCGTCCTTGGACTGCATGCAGTCCAGCACAGTACAACCACTTTTGCTAAGATCCTGTAGTCAAGCCAAGGATCCCTATTTTAATGACATTTACTCAATAGGCTTTCAGATCAGAGTTTGGTCTTTTAAAACTTCAGGGGTCAGACTCTCAGGAGTACCTTTTTCAGGTATTTCCTAATTCGTTGTGGTGAAGACGATCAGAATCAGGGATTCGTCCCCCCCGACTCAAGGCCGATCCTGTCCTCACGTACTTCAGAACGACCACGACAAGGCACATCAGGCATCGTTTGGGCGTGACTGTTGGAAGTGTAATTTACGACCCTCAACCCTAAAGACTGAAACCTCGATTGACTCAGGGTTGTTTTAATTGTTGACAAACTAGGGCTGTTATTTGGGTTGAGCTATACAAAATTTTAGGATTGCAAAGCAATAAACAGTCGATACTGTATTCGTTCATGTCTCTTTTCAATTCCCTCACTTGCCTCTACCTTTACGTCTACTGTAGCACTCTTGGGTGTCAACGCCTATTCTACTCGTCAGTCGTGCCAAAAGCCCCTTGCGCCTCCCGCTGCTGCACAGCAAGGTCTTCGAGTGTCCATTGATGGGGAAAGGAAGGAAAGAGTTTATTATACAATGCAACTTAACTTGGAGCTCAGGCGACAATTAGTTTTCTTCCTGTCGGTCAGGTTTAGATTGTGTTATCCGTCAAGGCCGGAAGATTCTGCTTTGTTTTGATTACTTTGATTAATTAACGAAGCCTCTGATCCTAAGACATCAATATTTTACTTAAACTTGAACTTGCCCGAACCAAAGGGAACCCCAGACCGTCAACAAGTCAGATGCCCATTCCCTCGACTTCAAACCCTGATTAGACTTCAGCTGTTAAGCCCGAAAACCCCACATGTCCGAGCAACACCGAGGGCGTAGAGCACCTTCCACACTAAACACCCCAAACTTTTTCAGGAACCGTAAACCGGACAGCCTGAATTTAACATTCAAATCCAAACGATTCGCCCGATTCGGACTGCTTGACCACGTCGTCCTGCTGCTGATTCTGTCATCATGTAAGGATTATACACTTCTGGTTCCGGGGCGGAGCGGGCAGGGAATCTACAGCGTTACGGGTTTCTATCAGTGACAGCATTCCGACTACACACATTCGCAGGTTGCCAAGCCCTGGTGACAACTGGGACTTCGCCTTCGCAAGGTCCACCCAGCCTCGCTTGTATCGCGACCCTTCTCTTGTGCAAAGTCAGTGACACTCAAGACTCATGCCGTTCAGAGTGTGCATGCTCCAACGAAAAAGCAGCTTTTTCGGCTTCGATTCGCCTTCGAGCAAGCTCTCTCCCTCCATCTTCTCTCGCCTTCTTTCGCAATGGCGCCCAAGGCAGCTGGTAAGAAGACCGCGGCGGCGGCGGATGGGGCCAGCAAGAAACAGCGCCTTGCCGAGAAGAAAAGTGAGGCTGTGAGGAGGGAACAAAAACAGGTGTTGTCCAGCGACAAGGCTAACCAGGCCATCATGATGGAACAGATCGTGGAGTGGTGCGAGTCGCACCCAAGGGGATTCGAACACATCCACCGCTCGATCATGCTCGGTTCCTATGACGCCTTGGACCAGAAGAATGCCCTGACGGACGCCGATGCAGACACAAGGTTGCCGAGCTACATGAACAAGTTCCGACTCCTGACCGTCCCGGTGGCCTTGGAAATCCTCGCCTTGGTGACGCCAGCAGTTGCCTCCTTCATAGAGAAGATGCTGAAGAAGGGGCAGAAGATTTCCAAGTTCGACGTCACGGAGGTCGTCGCCTTCGTCCTCCATGTGGATCTGCGCAGCGCCTTGCCCAGCAAGCAGAAGAGCCAGCTGCTCCAGTGGTGCAAGACCAGAAGCGAGGAGTCGGACAGTCCTCTCAAGTCTTGGTCTTCGTCTTCGGAGCCGGTATGCGAGACCTGGGAGGACGGGGATGTTCTGGTCTAAATAGGTACTTAAAATACCTATATATCAGCCTTACATTAATTAATTATGTACTGGATTGTTTTTTTTGGCCGGCCTGAAGCTTCTTGCAGGACTTCGTCGCCCATCCGCTCTACAAGTACTGGAACTTTGAGCATGCCGCCGATGACGGGGACCAGTCGACGTTCGGGGTCGTGCGGTACCTGAAGACGGACATTCGCCTTCGGCTTCCGAAGGAGATCCGCGGGTTCCCGATGAAGGGCCCCCACCTCTTCTTCACGGCCTTCGTGAAGGGCTGCATCAGCATCCCCATGACCCACGTCATGGAGCACAATGGGGCCGAGGCGGGTCCTGAGAGGCCCCTCTTCTTCGAGGCGGTTCCATCAGGCTCGTCTTCGACTTCGCCTTCGAAGCCCAAGGAGGCCGAGCAGCAGCCCCCGCCGGCTACGCCGAAGAGGAAGGCTCGCTCCGACCCGAAGACTCCCGGGTCCGGGCGCTCGGGCAAGGACCCGGTGAGCCCGCCGCCTTCGTCCGGCAAGCGCAAGCGCTGAGCCGGTCGTCTTCGTGGTCCTGGTCTTCGCAAAGACAATGGCCTTCGTCTTGGATTCGCTCATGTCCTAATTCTCACCAATACTCACTGCCACGAGTCCGAGTATAATCATTATTACTTTATTAGTACCTAGTAGTACGACTAGCCGTACTAGTACTTGTAGTAGTACTGTCGTAGTAGTAGTACTAGTCCTAGTAGTAGTAGTAGTACTAGTAGTAGTACTAGTCCTAGTAGTAGTAGTAGTAGTAGTAGTAGTAGTAGTAGTAGTAGTACTAGTAGCAGTAGTAGTACTAGTAGTAGTAGTCCTAGTAGTACTAGTGGTAGTACTAGTAGTAGTACTAGTAGTAGTAGTAGTAGTAGTAGTAGTAGTAGTAGTAGTAGTAGTAGTAGTAGTACTAGTAGTCGTTGTAGTATTAGCACTCGTACGACTAGTACTAGTAGTCCTAAAGGTAGTAGTAGTTGTAGTAGTAGTAGTAGTACTACTAGTAGTAGTAGTGGTAGTGGTAGTAGTAGTAGTAGTAGTAGTACTACTACTACTAGACTAGTGGTGATGTACTACTGCAACACGTCGTATTCGACAAAGGCCGTTGTTTTTGCAGTGACTCTCTAGCCTGATGAGAGATTGTCTGCTGGGGCCAGCCCGGACACTGAAGTCCCCGTGTCATTCGCTGTGGCCTTGGTCGTGTACTGTACACATACTCATGTTAGTCAGTAGTAGGATGCAAATCGTCCTTCGACTAAAGGCCTTGCCATCATCGAACATGGGGATGCAAGTGCATCGCTGGCGGTAGCCTAACTCACAGCTTCAGATTTTGATGAGCTCGGATGGCATGTCGCCGCTGGGGCCAGCCCGGTCACTGAATTCTCCATGTCATTCGCAGTGGCCTTGGTCGTGTACTGTATACATCCTCATCTTAGTAGTAGGGTGCAAATCGTCCTTCCACTAAAGGCCTTGCCATCATCGAACATGGGGATGCAAGTGCATCGCTGGCGGTAGCCTCACTCACAACTTCAGATTTTCATGAGCTCGGATGGCATGTCGCCGCTGGGGCCAGCCCGGACACTGAATTCTCCATGTCATTCGCTGTGGCCTTGGTCGTATACTGTTTACATACTCATGTTAGTAGTAGGATGCAAATCGTCCTTCGACTAAAGGTCTTGCCATCATCGAACATGGGGATGCAAGTGCATCGCTGGCGGTAGCCTAACTCACAGCTTCAGATTTTGATGAGCTCGGATGGCATGTCGCCGCTGGGGCCAGCCCGGACACTGAATTCTCCATGTCATTCGCAGTGGCCTTGGTCGTGTACTGTACACATACTCATGTATACCTAACATATAGTCGTAGGTTGCAAATCGTCCTTCCACTAAAGGCCTTGCCATCATTATCGAACATGGGGATCAAGTGCATCGCTGGCGGTAGGCTGACTGTGAAAATCTCATTCACAGCTTCAGATTTTCATGATCTCGGATGGCATGTCGCCGCTGGGGCCAGCCCGGACACTGAATTCTCCATGTCATTCGCTGTGGCCTTGGTCGTGTGATGTACACATACATACTCATGTTTTCATAACATGTAGTAGTAGGATGCAAATCGTCGTTCCACTGAAGGCCTTGCCATTGTCGAACATGGGGATGCAAGTGCATGGCTGGCGGTAGGCTGACTGTGAAAATCTCTCTGAAGCCGCCTCAAGGCATGAAAAAATACTGCTGTCTCGGCTGACTGTGCGGCAAATTTGGTTGATCGCTCAAGCCTGTTGTTTCTCATTGTTGCTGCTTGCCAGGCTATGCCGAAACCGGGACTTCTCAGCCCGCAACTCAATCACAGTTTCGCTCATGTCGGAAGGATGTTAACTGCAGGAAGTTGCCTCGCCGATTCTTTTCTTGTTCAGACAACCGTGTCATGACAGCTGCCCAGGTTGATGGATCTCCCGGCGTCTTGGTCTCTCTCCTGGCGACGACTTCGGCTTCGCCTTCGATTCGGTTTAATTGAATTCTATTTGTGGAATCCACTAAGAATGATTCATACTTGTCGAGCAAACGTCTATGTGAACCTTTACTAGATATGTTCTACCAATTGGAAGGATAGTTTCCGAATATCCTGACTGCCAATCAAAATGAAACACCCTGCCTGCTCCCCCTGCTGTGTCCATGTCATTTCATGTCCAAAAGGCTGCGGTGGTAATTTAAAGATACACCCAGGTTTTGCAGTGGTGTTTTTGATTTCTTGATTCCTGCTAATACAATTTATTTTTGTTTCTCTGTTGGAGCCATAGAAAAGCTTCCTTTGAAAAAGTAGATGCATTTGATTGATTACTACAAACAAAGTTCTCCAGAATCACGTTGTCCCCCCAGCCCCCCTGCTGCTTCACAATCCTCACATTACCCACAGCTGTTGCCGAAGACACAGAATCCCACGAACCCACTACGAACCCCCGGACCTTCTACGAAGTTCGCGGCAGCCGTTTGCTTAAAACGAAGTTCGCGTAAGGGCTGTCCTTCCCCCGCAGGCCGTTACCCCTCACCGTTTTGCCCTTATTAAAACTTCCTATGCAGCCTTACACTCGTCATACAGTCTCAGAAACTCCGGAGCACAGCTGCTCCGTGGCTAAACGTCTCTGCATCGGCCTGTGATGCAGACACCGAGCCGCAATGTCGTACGAATTCGAATCAGGAAGGAGGCTGGGGATAGCATGCGCCTGTCTGCCTGCCTGTTGCTGTGTATGGTTGTCTGTGTCTCTGTCTGTGTCGCTCTGTCTCTGTGTGTGTGTGTGTGCGGGTGTGTCGCGTGTGTGTGATTGCACGTGAGAGCCGTGAGAGATTGACATATCTGCGTGCTTGGCCATGGTTGCTTGCCTTTCGCTCCCCTTTCTGCTGCGGACAGGTCCGTTTTTCCTAGACGGCCCATTATACTATAACTATAACAAGGAGTCCCCAAAATAGTCTAGCTAATTCTTTTTGGCTCCCGCACGGATGACACGTGGATGGCTGCTGCCGTCAGTTTGAGTAGATCGGCGCGGCTGCCATGAGCATTCAAATGATGGGTTATAATGCCCCGCACGTGTACGTATACAAACATTCACATAATTCGCATATGCTGCACATACAAACATACATACATTCTAGACATTCATTCTCATACATACGCTCTCATACATACATACATTCATTCATATACATACATTCGCTCACGTTCATACACACAAACAAACATACATTCCGTTACATACATACATTACGCCTGTTGTCCGACGTACTGTGCCCATGGGCGAGTAACACAAAACCAGTCCATTCACTCCTGAAACTCAACAAGCATACTATAGGGGCCCTAATAATTCGAACATGGCTTTGGGGTATCATATACCTTCATCATAATGAGGCACCCTCAAAATAGTGTTGGTAATTATCTAAGCCCCTGTATTACTCGCACGCAGGCCCGGGCCAAGGTCCGGGGAAAAAGTCTTGTCTTGGCCGCCGGGCTCCTCAAAGTCTTCCTCCTCTTCCTGGTCGGCGATGGCCAGAATCCATCACCAGCTTCAGAGATAGGGTCGGAGTCTGGATGTTGAAGGAGAAAATGCAGGTCTTCCAAACAAAGGCCCAAACCACCTCACCACTTCCGTAGAGAAGGCTGAACCATCATAATGGGTTTAGAACTTCGGGAGCAACACCTGAGACTCTACGGCGTCCTCCTCGTCATCCTCAGGCAGCTGGTCTGGCTTCGGTGGAACCTGGCACTAGCATGCATCTGTCAAAGTTTTCCACGAGCCCCACGAGCCGCCGAAGCCCACATGCCTCCGTGGGGCATGTGAGCCCCGAGGAGAACCCCCTACAAACCCTTCTGGCAGCCCTAATAAGATCCCTAGCTGCCCGAGGGATGCTTGGAGCTCCACTTTCGAATGATCCGATTCTGGAGGCACCCGGTCAGTGCAAAGTCTGTCCTTGAGTTGTTCAAGCTTCGGAGCCCCACAGCACATGACGTACAGACGGAAAAATCAAGAAAGGCAAAAGCGGCGAGAGAGGGCATCTGACCGTCGACAGCTCTGCCCCTCCTCAGTGCACTCCTCTGCTTGGCTGGGGCCTTCAAACTTCAACCTTGGGCTGTAAGTAAACCACAGAGCTTCGGCCGGAGATTGGTCACTTCAATGTTGGACTTCGCACAAAATAGCAAGACCTTTACCAAAACCAGGATCTGCACATGAAGTCTGTGACCTCTTGGCCTTGGGGCACCCAGCGCACAAGCAGAGTGCAGGTGTGCTGACATGTGACCCTTTGTTGCTGGAGTCTGGATTGTCCATCATGCTAAAGAACCATATCAGCCGGGGGAATTTCAGGACACACCGTGCAAATTTAACAGAAGTCCATACGTATGCCCGAAGTGGACTGGTTGAGACTACAACGACCGCTCGGGAAACGACGGGCAAGTCCTCACTCAACTGCGATTGCAAAGTTGGTGACTTCTGTTGCCTAAACCAGAAGCGTGTCGGGCTTCACATAGCCCATGTTCACGGATCCAACTGTGGGCCTCGCTCAAGGGCCACGCTCATGAAAGCTTTGTAGCGCGTGGCGATCAAGACTCAGGGTTCGAGAATAAGCAGTGCCATGCAGGGCTTGAGGCTTAGGAGTATAATGCAACGCAATGCAACATAGTATAACATCATACCATATACTTGTGAGTTGAATAGTACAACATCGCATGAAATATGTCCCAAGGTCCTACTTCTACGCAATGCAAAGAAGCTCCTGAGAGTTTACGTGGTTCCAAGCTTCAAGCAAGACACAGTTTATTAGAGAGTGAACGAATCCGAAGGCAAGCAAACCAGACTTGTTTGTTCCAATCTCAGAGTGCGCCATGCCGAATGACGGACACACCTGACGCAGCTCATGCCCAACTCATGCATACCAGCCTAGCTTGCATGGCTCAAACCAGCATCAGGTGGCTCGGTTTCGGTCAGCTAAGCTCCAGGCAAATTCCAGTAAAGCCAGCTGTGCATGCGGAGAAGGTCGGCATAGCCGGGCACAAAGATAAGAATGGTCGACCTAAGTCCCGATGCCGAAAAAAGCAAGACACATTTTCAAAGGTATGCGGCTATCTGTGGAAATATACCTTATTACTATAGTAGAAATAAGCCAAGACACAAGTGAACACACGACCAAACATAATAAGTATGTGTACATATATATATATACATATGTACATACATATACATATAGTACAAACACACACACACATAGGAAAAAAAAGCGAATGCATATACGGATGTACCTGTATTTGTGCTGTTTATCGCGCATGTGTGTAGCTAGACGCATCCGAGGAGAGCGAGGGAGACAGAGAGTCAACCAGCCTGAGCGAATATCTGAGAAGAGTGAACAAATATGGTATGCGCAAGCCTGCATAGTCGCCGTCTGAATTCAAGCAGCAAGCTTTCAACAACTTCGGTTCCAGAATGGCTCCGGCTTCGACTCCAAACTACATCCCAAACGTCACGGGAGCACTTGCTGGAAACCAAGGGCCGCACCCTCCTTCTGCGACCTCTGGGATGAGCTCCTCTCTTCGGATTGCTGCAAGGTATCGACCCGTTCTGAGTCTTAACTTAGCTAAAGGCGAGAGAGCTCCGAGAGATACTCAACTACTTCAGGCCTTTTGCCATACATGCCAGCAGCATGCAGCCGCAGTCCTGCACGAGCTCACGAGCAGAAGGCTGCACCTGGCGGAGGCATGGGCCAACAAACACACGGCAGCCCAGAGAGAAAGCCGGGCCATCCTGAAGCACCGGGTGGAAGACTCTTCACACATACTGCAGTTCCAAAAAAGAAGCATTACTGCCATCGTTTCTTTTTATTGTTGCTGCGAATATGGGATGCTTGGCATCAAAAATCTTGCAATTTTAGCCCCTCTTTGCTGGTGTTGAAAACACCCGAGGCCCACCTTGGGCTGAAAGCTGCTCTCGAGCGGAACCTTCACTGGCGGTGCGATGGTCTAAGAGGTATGTGTACATGTGTATATGCATATATATATAGAGAGATACACATGTATAGAATGTAATTCATAACACAAACAAACAAGCAAGCAAACAAGCAAACAAACAAACACACAGACTTACTTGCATACATCTTATTTTGTATTTCGCTCCATTATACAGTGAAATTATCATGTGTTGGTTGGAAAACAATAAAATAAGCACACAAAGAACCAAACACGTCAACAACAGCAGCAACACACATAAACAACCGCATAAATGGACATGTACCCATCTATCTATATGTATACCTATATATATATATACACATGCATCTACATCTACATTTAGGATTCGTGCTTAGATTTATGCGTTTGCGCAAGACACCGCGGTTGCCTTTGTTCACGGCCTAAGCCGCGGATTCTATCTGGTTCTATTACAAGGAACTATATGGGAGGTTAGGGGTCTGCTTGCTTCTGGGTGTCGGAGCCTGCGACACATCGGAGCTCTGTGATGCCTCGATGGATGTCGCCTTTGGACACAGCACTGCCCTGCGCACGATGGGCAGCTGACATTCCTATCTGGACGGTTCAGCCACTCGGGAGCCGGCAGGACTCTTGCGGGGGCCTGCAGGACGCGGGCAATACGCGGGACACCCGTGAGGAACCCGACGAAGGACACTTCCACCGACGGTAACGTCGGCGTGAAAGTGGTGCAGAGTCCTCCACCACCTCCTCCGCAAAGGCGGCCCAGTTACGCCAGCCACGTGGAGCTCGGAATCCGAGCGTAGCGTCCACTCGGATTTTTGCCGCTCCCGTTCCTTTTGTGGCTTCCACCTTCGAAGTTGAAGCGCCACCCACGAAGGCCTGAAGCCAATCGACAAATTTTGTCACCTCGTGACTCCCGATGCCGGCTTGCACAAAAAGGCACCATTCCTCCGTTTTGCAGACCCTTTCTTCAGGCGCCACAGCAAAACACAGCAGAAACGGAAGCAACAGCATGAACAACATGACGACCCAACGAGCAACCCAAATCCCCTAAGGTACCCTATGTAATCTTACACATAAAACGTCTATCTCCTTCCATCGTTGTCAGGCATTATCAATGTAAATGTGTGTGTGTGTGCAAGTGCATGTAGTGAAGCTGTGAAATGTGGAATGTATGCGGTCAATCCCCGCTTGCTCGAGACACCTGACACAAGACCCCATTAAGGGAACTTGAGCCAAACTGTCTCCCTCTCCCTCTCCCGATGTCTCTCTCTCTCTCTCTCTCTCTCTCTCTCAGGCCTGCTTCGGCAGCACTCGTGCCTACTCGTGAAACTACAAAAATGAAACCTAGAATGCCCTAGAAACTCGAGTTAATATGAGTTTCGAGTAAACCCTTTTCGAGCAAGGACTGCAATGCAGTAAACCCTTTTTAAAACCCAAGACCCAGTAGTAAACCTTAAACCCTGAGCCCGGTAAGCCCTACCTTCAACCCTGAACTGCGTTGCTGCCTGCCAAAGCACGACCCTCCGACTTGTTGCCAAGGATCCAGAGAAGAATGGACTTGTCCGTCCAATGAGACGAAACCGTTGTACCCCATCCGAAACCCTAAACCCCATCTCAAACCCAGCTTTTTTGCATCCGGGCTTGCCGGGGAAAAGTGAGAGGCAACAGCAGCATCGCGCCAAGCTGTAGCACTGCTGGCTACAGTCCATGATCTCACGATGCCAATGCTGACTGACGATTTCAAGTGTGAGTACAAGCCGTGACGGCAACAGAACTTCCTGACACTCAAGTGAAGACTATGGCAAAGACAGGCCGTTGCATTCTGAAGTGCCTCAGCAAATGCCAAAGCAACCCTACCAAATCCTAAACCTCATCTCAGACCGTGCTGAAATCCTAAATCCAATCTGCAACCCTAAACCCACCTTAAAGCCTAAATCCGAAAAATCAACGCTATCTCAAAGCCTAAAACCCCGGCCTCCGGGGCTGTTCCACGGCAAGATTTCACCAGATCCGCAGGAAAAATCTAGGCTCGGAGACGCTCAGGGCTTGTTAAGGCGGCAAACACAAGTTACAGAAAGCGTACTTCGAGTCTGAGTCGGTCTGAAGCTCCCCGGATCAAGGCGTGGAAACCAACAAAAATAATCTAGCAGCCCCGCGATTGATGAGTCGGCCCCTGTCTAAATAAATGGCCTCAGGGACAGTGCTACACTTCTGCACCCCCCCCCCACACGAGACTGTAGGTTTTCGGATTCAAGCATACGGGCTATGCAGGATCGCGATCTGCAACATTTCGCCGCTTCGTCGTGCTGCTGTTGTTGATGACGGAACAACATCGCTGCTACTGCGAACTACTCATACTCAAGATCATGACATGGACAAGGATGCTGATGCAAGCGGCGATGATGACGAGGATGAAGGTTGAGTTGATGACGGATGACGATCACTTTCCAGGCCAGTGGTACAAACTCGTACGCAGGCTACGGCTTTACATCTATGACGCCCCGGTCGCAGGCCTTCTTCGTGAGCTTTGACGTTCGCTTCCTCAGACTGTTGGAAAGCTCCCGGCCTGCAAATTCCAGGGGATAAGGTTTAGGGTTCTTTCGCAGCTTGGCGTCGGGCTCGAGTTCAGCATTGGGTAGCTAGTATGCACGAAGCAATGATGAAGGCAAGCACACCTGAAGGAGCAGAACTGAACTGGACAAGCCGAAACATTTCTCCACGAGCGCTCACTTCCGCGCGCTTGCCAGAGTGCGCCCAGCTCACTGGCCGACTCTTCGTCCAAGTACTGGCCAGCGAGGCGTCTCACAATCTCGCCCTCCGTGTTGCCGTTGATGATACCAACACGGTCTTGCAAGTCCGCCACATCGAGGCCGCGCAGGTGGGAGTGTGCCACTGCGAAGGCCACGCCGGCCGGTGGATCGTCCATTGTAGCCTGAATATCTGCCACCACGGCAAAAGGCAACGCTCGAGTCCGTACTTTCAGGGGAAAGCGGCTGGATGCAAAGGCGTGGTACAGCTCATACTCCGACGCACGCCCACCGCAAGCCCGGGCCGCAGCCACGAACGCCTCCCAGAAAGCTTGGCCGGGGCAGACCTCCGCCACCTCCTCAAAGAGCGCCCGCAGCACGGATGTGTCCA
This sequence comes from Symbiodinium sp. CCMP2592, assembly GCA_905221615.1. Lineage (NCBI taxonomy): Eukaryota > Dinophyceae > Suessiales > Symbiodiniaceae > Symbiodinium > Symbiodinium sp. CCMP2592. The sequence goes on from CAJNDT010005933.1 coordinate 467,390, forward strand.
GCACACTATGGTGGCAAACTGCGGTCTGAGATCCAAGCCTTGGCTTCTGAAGACCAGGCAGCAAGGCAGCCGGAAAAGCATCGTAGCGGTGGAGGTCGACGGCGCTTCGAATCGGGGGGCACCCGTCTGAGTCAAACGTGCAGAGCAGGGACTCGGCCTCGGGCGTGAAGAACGTCAGAGGCGAATCTTGAAGCAGCCAAACCACATCAGCATCGCAAACGAGGACATGGTCCGTGAGGCCGTCCAACAGCAAGGGACCATGTAGTTTGAGCAGCTGCTGGAACAGCCAGCCGGGCGCGCACCCGCAGTCCGTGATGTCACAAAGGCGGAAGGGCCATCGGGGGTCGGCCTCGTCAACCCACTCTACAGCACAGTCCTCCACAGTGGCATCATCCCACGGAATCTTGCTCACCACCAGGATTCGCCGGACCCCTGGACAACAGCGCCGCAACGATCGGATGCAATGACTCAGTGTCTCGAAGTCTTTCTCGTGAGCAGGGATGATGCAGTCGAGGACCACCATCCCCCGTTAGGCTGCATCGCCGGCATCTTGGCGCGCCATGGCATCTTCCACGGCGCCCAGATGGAAAGTCGCTGTATAGCTTAGGGCTTTACTTCGGGGGATTTCGGCATTTCGTCTCATGCAGGTCCTGGAGGACCGTTTCGGCTCTCCATTGCAAGCTTCAAGCATGAAAGCTAAATGACCTCCGTCAGTCTGGACTGCAAGCTGGTCTCATAGATGGTTGTCTACTGATATACTGCTACAATCTCTTCTTTCAGGCTGCCCCCAGGCCTATTCCGGACCTACCGGAGATTCCTTGGATTCAACGCATCGGCGACAGAAATGAAGTGTGCTCCGAAATGCACCTCGGAGCCTGGAGCAGAGGTCCATCTCCTTAGGGCCTACCATAGGCCTTAATACTTAGAATAGGGCTTTGGGGTATGATGGTATGCTAAAAAAAGGAAACCCCAAAGTAGTACAGGTGATTATTAAGGCCTCTACAGTATGGTCCTCTTATGCGAAAGCCCATGAAACGCTTGAATTCAAGACTACTTTGCTGGAGGTCACATGTAACTCCGTCTGGCCTCCAGGTGCTTGACCCTTGGCCAGGTCATCTAAGTGAAACACCTGGACTGCTTCCATTCTTAGTTTGAGCGGAAAAGAGTTGGTGTTTTCGAAGAGACCGCCAGCGCAACGCGCGGACACAAGCCGTGGCGCTGCCCTTCTTGACTTTCTTTGGTCGTTATAAATAGGTATATAAAGCTACATGGATCTACATGGTGAAGTTTTTGGCAAGCCCTGGCCTTAGCGGGTTTCGTATCATGTAAGACATGCATGGAACATTCAATTTCAGTCCTGCTTGTGGCAGCTCATTCGATCGATGTCCTTCCATGGGTTCATGCTAGGACCTAGGATACTACTAGGCGGCTCCGCATCCGGACGTCATAGTTTTGGATATAGGGTTGGTAAGGCGTACAGGATGAGACAATACCAATTGAGGTCGAACAATGGTTGCGCAGGATTTCGCCCGAAATAAAATCAACTCCATTCCATAACTCAGTTCAGAATGCAAGGCCCTCTCCCGCAGCATCACGCGGCAACAGCCCGCCTGTATGGGGAAGAGCCTGGTGCAAAAATGCCGCAGGGCAGGGCTGTACTAAAGCGGGAGCACAGACAGGAATTCGATGATCATACGAACCACAACGATATCAAGATTTGCGTCTGCGATTGAGCAGAAGCTCGAAGCTGTAAATACGAATAATCTCGTGTGCACGGTCGCAGATGAGTCTGCGCTGACCTTTTGGTCGTTCCCAGGTGGCCGAGATCGAAAAAACCATAAGGCAAACCTTCAGATAGAGTTGCCGGCGACTTTGGCGGATATGCCCTGAGCAACTACCTATTTGCTGAACCCTTTCGCATCCACGGATGCATGCATTGAACGGATTGAAACACACCTTTCACAAGTACACAGTGAAGCGGACTTCAACAGTGCCCTCCAAGAATCTGGCCTGTTGCCGACATATTTCGGCACTGGCGCGATGTCGTCCCTTAGTTGAGTTTTAGCATGTAGCAGTACAGTGTAGCAAAACGGCTCTGCAGGACTGAGGGAAGAAGGGGAGAGGGGGGCTCAGAAAGCCTGCCAACTCGCGAGAGCTCGGCGCAGCAGCGGGTTCGTTGGACTTTATATTTCTAGGAACTGACGGCATCAGTTGCTGTAGATCGCAACCGTTATGCTTATCTCATGGGCGCAACACGTAAAGTATCATGCGGGAAATCCTGCTGCCGGTCGCATCCCGATGCAAATCATTGACTATGCTTCATGCGACTTCTAGTCAGCCTTATGTTCATTCTAATTATACATGTTGTTCATGTATGCCTCAATGAAGCTAGTGCCTTACTATGTGCTGCCAGTCGCAGGCCTACCTGCTACTGCCTGCACGCATACACATCGCAAGGCTTTCCAAATATGCACTCATGTCAACTCACGAATTTAGGTTTTAGCTTGTTCCCCTGAAGTTTCTTCCACCTGCATCTTCTCCTCCACCAGCGCCACCAATGGACCAACAGCATCATCACCATCATGACAATCCCCATTGCATTCGTCATCCGCTTGCTTACTTTTCCCCTTACCATCTATCATCATCGTCGGAACTATCATCAACAAGATCATCATCCCTCACGGCGGTCGTCATGCCACACGTCTCCTCCACCTCATCCGCGCCAAAACAGCGTCTGTCACCCTCGTCGATCGCCATCATTGTCATCAACCACCTCGTTGGCCCATCCTGTTAATCACGTTCGTGTCAGCATACCTTCCGTCGTCATTGTCTTCTTCATCCCCATCAATTCCCCATCTTTGTCCCGAATCCCAGGGCCGCTGCTCGGAAAACTCGGCGAAATACTTCCCGAAGAAATCCGCCTGCAGCGCAGAAGGCTTTGTGCATTTTGGTTGGGTGGCAGAAGCCGGGCATAGGCTATGTGCTGCTGTTGTAACACATAAACTGGGCATGACAGAGGTCTCTACCAGGGTACCTATCACGCCTGGCGAGATGAATCTTGACTGGAATCGCTCTTTGACATACTTGAGGGTGCTGCAATCGCAATGAAACACACCGACCGGTCGAAACATTGGACAGTACATCATAACTCAACCGCTACGTAGTTCAGAGCCCACACCGATCTCTCCTTTCCGCAAAGCCCCAAAGAAGTAGCAACATCCCTGCATGCCCCTGCAGCGATTTTCCGAAGCAGAAATGCCGTGCCTCGATAGTGGCTGACCTGGATATCTTCACAGATCCAAATGCTAACGGCTTCGCACAAACGCTGCAAAGTGAAAGTCCATCCTGTAGGCTCCCTGCACAGCATTTGCCGCTTTAAGGTACCGGCAAGGGTCCACCCTCACCCCCCACCCCCCGCCGCACCCGTCCCCGAACCATACGGAGTCGGAAAGAGTTTGTTCAAAGCACCAAGGAAAGGACAAGAACTAGGATAGTTTAGCGGACGTACGGCAACCCTTCAGATCAAACGCACATGCCTCAAGACCGTCAAAGCTCAAATCCAAATCTGGGAACGTCATACTTGAAATCTCTCTCTCTGTGTCTCTCTCTCTCTCTCTCTTTCTGTCTCTCCTGGGCTTGGGGACTGGTCAAAGTGCCCGGGCTGAACTCTCTCTCTGTCTCTCTGTCTGAGGCCCGGGCATTAAAATAAGTCTCAGATGCGGGTTAACCCGTAGCACCAAGCGCAGAGTCCTCGGTGCTCTTCACGAAAGGCTGGGGTCCTTTGCGCTTCCTTCTCGACTTCATATAGGGGTGTTTTTGGTACATGCACTGCTTTTAATTCTACAGGGACTATAATGCGACAATAGTAGAAATGATTCAGAATTCAGACGTCTATATAGCTCTGCAGCATCCCCCTGGCCGAATCATTTTCCACTTTAACCAGACCTGTACACAGATTTCCACAACCCGCAAAGCCGACCAAGTTGAAACAGCGCATATGACAACCATCATCATTGTCACCATGCAAGTCTGACATGCTAGAGTGCCACAGGTACGGATACTGGTGACAGCCCGCCGAGCACGTGCCTAGGTGCTGACATACCCAGGCAGACAGACAGACAGACGAACAAACAGACAGGCATTGCATAGTGAGACGTAGACAAATCGACAAACAAGCCAGTCAGACATGCATTCATATGGCGTGTATATATATATATATATATATACATATATATATAGATATATATATATATATATATATATGCGACGTGTGTGTGTGTAAGTGCTTGTGCACGCATACAAATGGTCTTGCACAAAACCCAGCCAGCAAAGTTCTAACATGCAGAAGCTTGAAGCGGCGGTTCGTGAAGAGTATCGGAGATCTGCTGGGATCCTTATACTGTGAGCTGTCGACACACTCTTGCAACAAGATACGTGGCAATAGGCAGCTCTGATACTATAGGTCGGGTGCGCGTGGACGGCACGTTATCAGATTATCAGGCAGTCTTCGGTATTAACCTGAAGCTTTAAAACGCTTGTTTGTCCGGATCTTCAAGGGACGGTCTCAAACCCTAGGTGCACACCAACAGACATGGGGATCCAGCAGCAAAAGCAACTCCATGTCGGCAGTCCGGATGTGGGCCTCTTCTGATCTAGGCTTATGCGGCTCAGAGCTAAATGATTGTCGACTTGCGTTTTGTAGGTGATATTGTGTTAAACCTCAATGCTCTACTGCTGGTTGTGCTGCACACTGGAAAGAAATAAGCGGTGATGCCACTGCATTAGATTTACGATTCAACGATTCGTACATGTGCGTCAGAGAGGGAACTGAAGGTTTAGGATAGGATTCTCAGTACTTCTGTGCCATAGCCAGCTCATTCCTCGGCTGTCGTACTCAACTGGCGTATGCTTTTATGAGCGTGCTGGGGTGGGAGGTTAAGCTTAGAGCCTAGGGGCTATTGTACAAAAGCATCCCTAGACCCTAGAAGAGTAAGCTCATAAACTCACAAAGTCAGCATCATAGTCGTAAACTTATCGTAACCCATAGGGTCCCAGCACCCAAACACCCAGGGATCCCAGCATAAGATCCTAAGAGGAAAGATCCTTGTGTTTCGGACCCCTGAACAACGAAATCCGTGCAGCTCCTAAGAGAACCTCAAGTCTCGGAAACCCCCTCCACCTTTGAAAAGAAAGAAAAGCGCAAACTGAACCCTATGTTAAATGGGTTCGAATCATAATACAAGGGCCTTAATCAATAAGTGCTGCCGGCTTTCATGCATAGCATGGTATAGTTTAGTATATTAAAGTATAGCTAGAAGGGACTAATTATATCGGTGATTACTCAAGCTTCTAGATAGTATGTAGGAACCTGTGTTTCTCTGTTGACTCCCCAGACCCCTACCCCAAGGTCGCCTCATCACAAATGAGGTGCGTCATGCACTCGGCGCTACTGGGATCTGCCGTGAGCCTGGCGGGTGACTTAGGACTTCCCTATCCTCTGAAGGTCCCGACCAGGCCGTCACAAGGTGACTAAGAACATCTAAGAGCAGCTTCGTGAGCCTGTAGTTGACATGGGGCCCAAATTATCAACCCAACCCTACCATAAGACCATAAGCACTGTGCAGACACAGGCTCCTGCAGGCTCCTGCGATCAAACGATCGGCAGCATGCACGCACAACAATCTCAGGTGGGACATGTGACGATCTGTGGGGGGTTTCTGTTATTCTGAGCTGGGTTCTCCTATGATAAAAACCTAACTAATTCAGATCTGCAGCCGCCAAGGACTGATGCGACAAGCTCGCACAATGGAGGTCGAGGCTTTGTCACAGAACTCTCCTGCTACTGCTACTGCAACTGCAAGTGCTACTGCTTCCTGCTTCCTGCTTCCCGCTTCCTGCTCCTTCTCCTGCTCCTGCTCGTACTCCTGCTGCTGCTACTGCTGCTACTGCTGCTGCTGCTACTGCTGCTGCTACTGCTGCCGCTGCTGCTACTGCTGCCGCTGCCAGCTGCGGTCACTGCTGCTGCCGCTGCTGCCGCCGCTGCTGCTGCCGCTGCTGCTGCCGCTGCTGCTGCTGCCGCTGCTGCTGCATTTGATGCTGCGGCTACTGTTGCTGCTGCTGCTCCTGAGTACTAAGAACTGGTACTGGTGCTGATACTGGTGTCGGTGCAGTAGTAGTAGCACTGGTACTAGACTAGATTGCTACTACTAACAGGTCTGAACTCTATGGTAGCGTGCCAGCTCAAGAGGTAGCCGGCGGTGACAAAGGACAAGTGGTCACCAGGAACCTCGGCGGAGACCCGCCACCGTCACATGTGCTATTATATCCCCATGGAGGTTACTTCACGGGTTCTATGGAGGTATCCGGAAGCCTATTCGAAATCCAGATTTCATGCCTGATTCGTACAGTCACGATGGAACCAATGGAACCCCCTGTTCTGCAATTGTCGGACGCAGTCCCGAACTGTTGCGCGTCTTCGAAGCAATCGCAGCTATGTATGTATACACTCTGCTCATTTATCTATGCAGTATATATATATATATATATACACATGTATTTATGCACATACACATATACATATACATATACATTTACATATACCTATACATATATATATATATATATATATATATATATAAATGCAGCCATGTGCGTAAATATGCATGTATGTATACCTGCATACATACATACATACCTACATACAACTTTCCTTGGTGTGACAGCTCGTCGGGGTATTCAGGAGTAGACCACAACAGTACCTTTTGGCACATTGCAGGTCAAGACCTTCAGATCTTCAGCTGGGTAGGGATAATGCTGGCGGGCTTGAGCTTCAAGTCTGAAACTCTTCCTTGCCTTCCTAGGGTCGTCGCCGTCTCTCCACGGATTCGGTAGCCGACCTTGCGCTTTGAGGCTTTGGATTTCATAGCTTCTTTAGGTTGGGAGAGGGTTTAGGGGTGAATCGTTCCGGGTGCGCAGTTGAGGGTTTTGGGGGTTTTGGCCCCGCATTCTCGGACAGAATTACAAGCGGCTTCGGCTTTGGATGCAGGCAGTTGGCTTTCATGGGGCCTGCAATGGTCCGAATTCCCGAATCAAGTCCGACATCTTCAGCAGAGCTGAAGCCGGCAAGTCGAACACCTACCCAGACCTACCCCAGTAAAAACCTCCAGCTATCGGAATAAGCGCCCAGATGATGCCTCCGCTCCCATCCTCACCCAGAATCATACCTCGGCCCGGCCCTAGCTGAGGCCACGGCCTCGACTCCGAAATTTAAACCCAGCTCCTGGGAGACTGCGGTTGGGGGGGGGTGGGGGTGTTTGCAAGGATTGGCATTCGTGTGGAAGTACTGACGGCAGCGTGATATCAGGCCCTCTGTATATACGGTCTTACACTCGGACTGGCCAGATGAGATTGTTGGTTGTGCAACTCACTCAAGACAGCACAGAAGACACTACGAGTACACCGGCACTGACCGGTACTAGCAACATATTTCTTCAGGGCCTGCCTCTCAGCAAAAACCATTAGGGCTGAACCCACGCGGTCACAGATGTGCAATCGAAGCAAAGGTCAGCAAACCAGGCACTAAAACCCGGGTCCTGATACCTACAGTGCTACAGTATCCTAGTGCAGCCGCCAAGCACAACTGTTGGTGGGACCAAGCAATCGCAAGTGGCATCCGGCAGAACAAGAACTTCGAGCCCCTTTTTGTCTTCTGTCCGTCCGTCTACTGCTTTGGCTTCGACTGGCGTTCCTGCTCCTCCTGCGCCTCAAATCGTGCCAGGACCTCTTCGCCAGAGCCAACCCACCTCCGTGTTTCACGCCAAACGTCAAAGGCGACCTCCAACTTAACATTGGGCAGAAGCCGCTTGAATTGACAGCAGCACGCCAAGCAGGAAATGCAGAGCGTGTGCGTGGCATAGAGCCGAACAGACCCTGTCACATCTGGCATCACGTCGTCCGCATACTTCGTCGGTTTGTCTTTGCTCGGATCGCCAGCCTGGGCACAGCGGATCTGCCCCATCCTTTGATGAATGCCAGTGGAAGACCTTGCGGAGGATGAGCTTCTGACAAAGGTTGGGCTCCCCGAGAAAGGAGCAGGACCGATGCAGATGAGAACAAGGGCGAAGAGAAGTGCTCGGGATGAAGCTTGCACGAAACGTCCATGCTTCGCCCCTTTCGCCATCTTCCTGCCACACATCTTTGGTATTCTATCTCTACCGAGAATGGAATGCTGTGTCGAGTCTTTGATAATGACGATTCGATAGGAGCAATTCCCATGGTCGACTGGTGTAAATTCAAAGCCCAAAGCGGCAAGTTGTGGCAGAGAAGCACCCTTGAGCCAGAAGGGCTTGGAGTTTCCGGACCACTTCGGCGGCTGATGCTGCTTCTGCTTCTGCTTCTGCTTCTGCTACTACTACTACTACTACTACTACTACTACTGCTACTGCTACTACTACCACTACTACTACCACTACCACTACCACTACCACTACCACTACCACTACCACTACCACTACCACTACCACTACCACTACCACTACCACTACCACTACTACTGCTGCTGCTGCTGCTGCTACTGCTACTGCTGCTGCTACGACTGCTTCTTCTTCTACTTCTTCTTCTGCATGGCGACATTTTGAGGATTCAAACTTCAGGATCCTCCCAGTCCCTCCCAGTCTGTGAAGCTGTAAACCCACCCGGCAAGTGGTGCAGTGAGACTGCAGTCTCAAATAATTCAACGATTCTTACGAAGTCTCCGCGTAATCGATGCCATTCAAGCTCACACGCATCCCGCACTGACAACGACATCCGAAAGCTGTCAAAGCTGTCGTGGGTCCTCCGCGACACGCCGTGCCAGGCTCGTGGCTGCCTGCGCTTGACTTCAGGGTCCGATCAAAACCTTGTGGACCTAAACCCAGAACTTTCTAAACCCTTTTTTCTAAACCCTAACCCGAAACCCTAAACCCTTATACTACCCTTATATAATATATACTCTCTGTGAAAAAACAAAAAAACGAGTTAGCTACGAAGCCAGGCCCTGGCGATAGCGAGATAGTCCTGTATGAGCCCTCTTAATCCATGCTGCGCAATGCCCGGATGCAGTTTGCTGAGAGCTCGCACTCAAGCGCGTGCTGTGGCAAGTCGCACCCGAACTTATGAGAAACATTGGCTACATGGTGGGGGCGCAAACCGTGCAGTTGCGATGGTGGTGGCCCATGTAACGTGGTATTAAATGCAGCCAACAAGGCATGCATGCTGCTGACGGGCAATTCAATATCCTGCGCTCTATGGCCGGCTGCCCACTGAAGTCTGCAAAACACAAACCTTACACCGCAATCATTAACAGCATTTACAAACCCTTCTAGTTACCTCTTCAAAGACGCACGGGAAGGAACTGTTCAGGGCCCCCGGCGAGTCTTCGCGGCTGCGTCACCAGGATGTTACATGGAGTCTGGTTCTTGGCGGCCTCCCAAGTCTCAGGGTCTTGTAAGATAGGGGCCTTCCATAGTTAGAATTTTGTCTTGGGGCCGTTTATACTGTAATTAGAATAAGGAACCCCCAAAATAGTACTGGTATTGGAAATTACTTCGGCTCCGAGAGTAGCGGCCATCTCGTCTTCGCAGCTGAGTTGAGATGCGAAAGCGACGCGCTCGGCTCTCCGGGTTCGCTTCGCCCTGCGTGATTAGGTCAGGGCACAGAGGAGCTACCGAGAGGCTCCATAGCAGTTGTTTTTTGGGGCTCATATGTAGTCCTACAATATATAAGGTAATCCCAAAAGGACCTACCTATGGAGCCTATGGGGAGTTTCAAGTTGCGCCATCCTGGGTCCTGGGTAGAGGAACACTCGCATAATGCAGTGTCAGGAGTCATGAACGTATTAGTTAATTAGTTTGTTTAGGAGCTGACCGCGGGGCATGCAACTGTCGTTTGAATTCCAGAGTCAGGGAGAAGGTGCTAGCTGCTAGCGCAAGGTGTCTCGTAACATGCGTATGCAAAAGGCACTCCCTGAGAAGACAAAGGATCTACAATGATCTAAAACTGAGGTTTGGGAGAAAGCATGAGATTACGTAAGCACGAGATTTATACGTGACTGCGACCCTGAACGGCCAGACTGCCAAGCCGGATCCGGAAGGTGCTCAGCACACATTGACTTTCAAGCACTTATTTTGGAAGGCACCTGAAGATTTAAATTAAACACAATCAACCCTGAACCCCTCCCAAGTGCTAGGTTTTGGAGATAGACTTCGTTTTCGGTGGTTCGGCAGTGATTCGGCTCTGTCATCTCTCCGCTGTTCATCCTGCGATGTCATGTCAAGCCATGTTGGACACCTTCTGATCCAGGTACGATTCGTCGTCGGCTTGGTTTGGCTTCGAACCTCGCTGACTGTTTGCGATTTCGCTGTGTGCCGTTGAGGCTCCGGCTCAGCCAACCCACAAAACACCGGAACAGCAGAGGGGACTACATGAGAAGGTACTGCGATGACAGATCGCAGTGCTAGTCAACAGTTCCCTCGCATCCCCAGCTCGAAATCTCCCCTAGTCGGCTCTTTTGGAGCATGGAAGGCCTCCTGAATGATGAACTGCGGCACCTCCAAAGGGGCGAATGCTGTCGGGTGCGAAAGCATCGCTGTGCTCCGTGGGGCGGCGGAGAGACGATTCAGGAACTGCTTCAACACCTCTTCTGAAAAAGTTCCGTCAACATCACGACTGGCACAGCGCTTTCAGGGCCTGCGTGGACTTTCCGCAGCCAGTGCCGCCCACGATGATGGACACACGATTCCTCATGAGGAAGCCCAGAAGAACGAACGACTGCCTCTCACGATGCCCTGGCTAGTACACTATGCTACAACCGCATCGCGAGGTTCCGTTTGCAGCCTATTCAACCGGACCCCTGCTATGACCGTGAATGTGCCCACAGCAGTAGAACTCCATGCTATGGCATCGTATAGTTCAGTATGTTCAACCTCCAAAACCGATCCTGACAAGCCTCAAGCTCCAGGCCCCTCCGATCTGACCAGAAGCCCTGCGCCACAACCCTGAGTTACGACTCAGGGTTTGGGGACTCGCGGCCCGTAAAACCACACTCCTCCTACTTGAGGCGTAGGAGAAGCCTGTGTTGTGCGGCAAGGCCTCCCACTTGTCTTCTGGGAAACGCATGGACCCAAGTATTGCACTTTAAGAAAGATCAGGCCTTGTGCCTGTTGCCCCAAGCAAAGATTATCTAAGATTGAACCCTGCCGATCTGGCTCTGAACAGTCTCAGGCACAGGCTTGGCGATCATCTCCCTCGAGAGCGTCTCAAGGTTCCGGGATCGAAGTGAGTTTACAGTCTCACAGCTCGGACAATCCAAGCGAGGTCCGTCGGGCGTGGTCCGCGTGAGACAAGTCGAAGTGGGTTTAGGGTTTAAAACCATGATGACTACTTTGTCCTTTACATCATCTAAACTTGTTATCATTCACTACAAAGGCTATGCGATGGCTCGCATCAGGTGGGGCGTAGAGCCATTTCGCATTTTTGGGGTGGAATCAGGGGACAGAAGGGTACGGCAGGTCGGGGGTTTATAGTTCAGGTGTCTGGCTCCTGGCAGCCAAGGTGCTGAATCTCATCGCGCATCTCGCAAATCGGAAGCTCCTCGCATATTGCATCTGAAGCTCGTGCACTGCTGGAAGCTACTGCGGCCATTCAGCAATTGGCATCAGTTTGGTGTAACGACGTTAACTGGATGCCGCGGCTGACGATGATATTCTGATAGCGATGGCGATGCACGAAAAATCGTGTGAGCAAAACTGCACAAAGTAAACAGTGGTCATCAGAGTGCGGCTGTGAAGAAAACGAACAAACAGAAGGCAAGATCTTTGCAAATGCACTGCCACGGCACCACGACATAACGGAGGCTTGGCTCCACTAGCAGTTTGAGAACACGGCGATGACTGCGCAGCGACGTCTAATGACTACGAAACACAGGTGCATGAGATACTCAACCTGAAAGCTCTGGCTTTAGCCATCCTTGTTGACAGGCTTTGTTCAAAGTACTTTTAAAGCTCCATAATCATAATGTTATAAGTTATATGTACACACGAACATTAGTGCAGATGACTCCTCGGAACTGGCTCTCCGGGGCGTCGCGCACTCTGCCGGAGGGGGAGTCGGCATCTGCAAAGCGGAAACGAATCAGACGAAGTCCAAAACGCCTTCGGCAAGATCCGAATTGAAGTCTGAGCTCACCACAGCAGGCGCAATCCTATATCTAACGATGGTGAAACCTCCGAAACCTCCGAATTGCAGAATGCCTCTTGAGAGACCCTCTATGAACCCTTTCGGCCTTGCGAACGCCCTGCATGGCCTCAAGGCCCATGAGACGTTCAACCTGGAGCTAAAGCTAATAGCTTAGATGTGGAATACTACTACATTAGACTGTAAGAAGCTATTTCTATTACCTATATTGCACTATAGTTTATTTTCGCTTCTACTAACTGGTACCACAGGCTATGGGTGTAGGTAGATTAGGGCGTGATCGGGTAGTATTGCATGGTAGAACCGACCAGGATGAGCATGCGTGTACAGACCTATAGACCAATAGACGTGTACATAACCATAACCGACTGCGGTACATATACCTGCATAGCCGAAGAAACAAGTCTGCCATGACTTTACCCATAGGCTCCATAGTAGGTCCTTTTCGGATTACCTCATAGGATACTACATATGAACCCCCAAAAGGAACTATGGAGCCTCTAGGTAAGGCATCTGGATAACACGAGAGCACTAAGACACGCTCTGGCCTGGACTGTCGCATGCTGCTTGATCTCTTGCTCCCGGTGGCCAACTACAGAAAACAATCTACGTGCCTTGACGGTTAGAATAAGGTTTTGGGGGGCCACTCTACTACACTTATAATAATCAACCCCCGAAGTTAAAATAGTATACGTAATCATAATGTCATAAAGGCCCCTATATTTATACAAAATATTAGAGTTTTCCCTCCCCGAGACCGTGATCCTGATCGTCATCATCGTCCTCGATGGGCTCCTGGTGTCCATAATGGCCGATAGAAATCCAAAACAAGGGGCCTTAACAATTAGACTAGGTTTGTGGGGTACATCATTATTCTAACTACAGTATAACCCGATAGACATCTGGTTTT
>CAJNDT010005934.1:0-261454 GCA_905221615.1 Symbiodinium sp. CCMP2592
CCCAACTTCCAATTCCAAACTACAACCTCACTTAAACCCTAAATTAAACCTTAAACCAATCCGAAACTTGAAACCCACCCTTAAACTCTAAACTAAGCTTTAAACTAAACCTTAAACTAACCCCGAAACCAAACCTTCAACTAAACCCTAAACTAAACCCTGAACTACACCCTGAATACAACTTTATATTCAACCTTAAGCCTACCCTTAAACTCAACCCTAAACTAACCCCTCAACTAAACCTTAAACCTAAACCCTGAACCCTTCCTCAACCAAACCCTCAACCAAACCCTAGACCAAACCTTAAACCAAACCCTAAACCAATCCCTAAGCCTAACCCTGAACTAAATCCTAGACTCAACCCTAAGCTCAACCCTAAACTCAACTTTAAACTCTTCCCGTAACTCGACCCTAAACCACAACCTAAACCGAACCTTAAAACAAAACCTAAACCAAACCTTAAACCTAGCCTTAACCAAACCTTGAACTAAAGCCTAAACTCAACCCTAAGCTAAACCCTAAACTCAACTCTAAACTCAACCCTTGAACTCATACCTAAGCCAAAACCTAAACCAAACTTTAAAAGCGAACCCTTAACGGCACCCTAAACAAAACCCTAAACCTTAAACTCAGCCCTAAACCAAGCCTTAACACTCAAGGCCCAACCCTAAACTCTCATCCTTTGAAACACAACTTTGAAATCTATCTTCAACCTTAATCTCTTGATTCAACCCTAAACTCAATCCTATACGAAACCCTAACTTCAACCCTGACGTCAACCTTAACCTTGACACTCAGCCCTAAGTTCAATTCTAAACTAGACCCTGAATTGAACCTTAACCTACACCCCAAACCAAACCCTAAACTAAACCCTGACTCCAACCCTGATCTCAACCCTAACCTTGACATTCAATTTTAAACGCAACCATAAACAAAACCCTGAAATGAACCCTAAACCAACCCCTGAATCACCCATAAACCAAACCCTAAACCAAATAAGCTCAACCCTATACTCGACCCTAAAACAAACCCTACATCAACCCGTAACCCAGCCCGAAACTCAACCCTATACTCAACCCAAAAACAAACCCTAAACTAAACCCTCAACCAAACCCTAAACCCACCCTAAACTCGACCCTAAACTCAAACTCAAACTAAACCCTAAAACCCTAAACCCACCGAGTTGAGTTTTAGGGTCGAGTTAGGGTGGGTTTAGGGTTGGTCGAGGTTCTTTGAGGGTGTGTTTTTAGGGTTGAGCATAGGGTTGCGTTTCGGCTGGTTCCGGTTGCTGTAGGTTTGTGTTTAGGCAGTATAGGTTAGCTTATTTGGTTTAGGTTTCTTTAGGGGTGAGTCATGGTTTGGTTTATGGATTCATTCGGTTTGTTTATGGTTTGCGTTTAAAAATTGAAGTCAAGTTTAGGGTTGCAGCAAAACAAAAAAAAAAAAAAAAAAAAACAAGCAGGGTTGGAGTCAGGGTTTAGTTTAGGGTTTGGTTTGGGGTTTAGGTTAAGGTTCAATTCAGGGTCTAGTTTAGAATTGGACTTAGGGCTGAGTGTCAAGGTTAAGGTTGACGTCAGGGTTGAAGTTAGGGTTTCGTATAGGATTGAGTTTAGGGTTGAATCAAGAGATTAAGGTTGAAGATAGATTTCAAAGTTGTGTTTCAAGGGGTGAGAGTTTAGGGTTGGGCCTTGAGTGTTAAGGCTTGGTTTAGGGCTGAGTTTAAGGTTTAGGGTTTTGTTTAGGGTGCCGTTAAGGGTTCGCTTTTAAAGTTTGGTTTAGGTTTTGGCTTAGGTATGAGTTCAAGGGTTGAGTTTAGAGTTGAGTTTAGGGTTTAGCTTAGGGTTGAGTTTAGGCTTTAGTTCAAGGTTTGGTTAAGGCTAGGTTTAAGGTTTGGTTTAGGTTTTGTTTTAAGGTTCGGTTTAGGTTGTGGTTTAGGGTCGAGTTACGGGAAGAGTTTAGAGTTGAGTTTAGGGTTGAGCTTAGGGTTGAGTCTAGGATTTAGTTCAGGGTTAGGCTTAGGGATTGGTTTAGGGTTTGGTTTAAGGTTTGGTTTAGGGTTTGGTTGAGGGTTTGGTTGAGGAAGGGTTCAGGGTTTAGGTTTAAGGTTTAGTTGAGGGGTTAGTTTAGGGTTGAGTTTAAGGTTAGGCTTAAGGTTGAATATAAAGTTGTATTCAGGGTGTAGTTCAGGGTTTAGTTTAGGGTTTAGTTGAAGGTTTGGTTTCGGGGTTAGTTTAAGGTTTAGTTTAAAGCTTAGTTTAGAGTTTAAGGGTGGGTTTCAAGTTTCGGATTGGTTTAAGGTTTAATTTAGGGTTTAAGTGAGGTTGTAGTTTGGAATTGGAAGTTGGGTTCGGGGCTTAAATATCAATATAGGGTTTAGTTTGAGGTTTCTAGGTTAGTTGAGGGTTTAGTTGAGAGTTGAATCTAGAGTTGAGTTTAAAGTTTAAAGATGTGTTTCAAGTTTAGGGTTGAGTTTTGGGTTTAAGCTTGAGTTCAAGGTTTAGCTTAGGGTTAGGTTCAGGGTTTAGTTTAGTTTCGAGCTTATTTTAAATTTTGCAGTTTAGGAGTGATTTTAGAATTGAATGAAGGGCTTGAGGCTCGGCTTGAATTTTGGGTTGAGAATTTCAGAATAGGACTGAAATCAAGGATGAAATATTGAATATTTGATATATATCGATAATTCAATTCAAATAAAAAATTCAAAATACATATTCAAACCAAATATTCAGCACAACGCAGGCGATATCAAATTTTCAATTTTACATTTTTTTAATTAATTGAAAAAATCGAAATTAAGAAAATTACCATAAGAATCATTTCAAAATTTGCAATAAAAAAATTTAAGATCTCGGGCGAAAAAGAATAAATATTTAAGCATTGCATAAATATTGAATAAAAAAAAATTCAATATATTCTTGGAAATATATTCCTAATTTCAAAATTATGCAAATCTATTCTAGAAATAATTTATTCAATTCAAAATATTAGACTTAGCAATATATAATAGAAATATTTCAAGAAAATAAAAATCCAGCATATTGAAAATATGAAATTAAATTATGAAAAATAATACTAATATTTACAATATTAAATAATATATATTACTTATTTTCCAATAGATATTGAAAAAATTGAATTCAAAAAAAATATCGATGATGATTATAATAATTTATTAGAAATATTTGAAAATAATAAAAAAATGCATATTAAATAAATATTATAAAAGTAAGATAATATTACTATGTAAATAATCATAAATAATTATTTCAAATTATTCATAATAATGCTTTTTCTTAAAAATAATAATAAAATATATTTGCAGAATTTGAATTAAATATTCATATTTTCGAAAATTGCAAGCATATGAATGAAATAGCAAACCATATATATTCAGAATAAATTTTATATTTTATATATTTATGTTTTGATTTTATTATTATCTTTTGATTTTCGATTCGATAATAGATTTCAGTATTGAGCCAGCATAAATATTCGTATTGCATTTTAACATTAAATTTCAATTTCTATTGAAAATTCTGATTTGAAATTAATATTAAAATAAAATTTTCGACTTCGACTCTTTAGATTTGATATTATATTTAGTATTTCAATTTTGGATTTAAATATTCTATTTGGAATTGGGGTTCAAGTTTTAATTTTAAATTTTAATGAAATATTTATGCTTGCAATTAGAATTTAAGATTAGAATTTCAATTTTGATTTCAAATTTATATATTGAATTTAGTATTTAATATTTGGTTTGGAAAGGTTTTCTTGGATTTTAATATTGGTGTTCAAATTTCTTTTTAGTTTTAGATTTGGGGTTTAGGTTTTGGGTTTAACTTATGAATTTAATTAGAACCTATTATTTTTTCTTCAATTTTGGGTTCACTACTAGCTGGCTCACTTGCCCAAAATTTTAATACCATTTTGAGTTTGGGGCTTAGGTTTTGGGTTTGGAAATTTGGGGTTTGAGTTTGGGTGTTAGGGTTAAGTTTTAGTTTTAAGTTGGTGTTTAGGTTTTAGGTTTGGGGTTTAGGTTTTGGTTTTAGGTCTTGGTTTTAAGTTTGGGGTTTAGGTTTTGGTTTTAGGTCTTGGTTTTAGGTTTGGGGTTTAGGTTTTGGTTTTAGGTTTGGGGTTTAGGTTTTTAGAAAAATAGAAATTTAGAATTTTTGTTTTACAGCTAGCTAGCTAGCTAGCTAGCTAGTAGCTAGTAGCTAGCTAGCCCTAAACCCTAAACCCTAAACCCTAAACCCTAAACCCTAAACCCTAAACCCTAAACCCTAAACCCTAAACCCTAAACCCTAAACCCTAAACCCTAAACCCTAAACCCTAAACCCTAAACCCTAAACCCTAAACCCTAAACCCTAAACCCTCACCCCTAAACCCTAAACCCTAAACCCTAAACCCTAAACCCTAAACCCTAAACCCTAAACCCTAAACCCTAAACCCTAAACCCTAAACCCTAAACCCTAAACCCTAAACCCTAAACCCTAAACCCTAAACCCTAAACCCTAAACCCCTAAACCCTAAACCCTAAACCCTAAACCCTAAAACCATAAACCCTCAAACCCTTAAACCCAAACCCTAACCCGAAACCCTAAACCTTAAACCCTCAAACCCTAAACCCTAAACCCTAAACCTAAACCCCTAAACCTTAAACCCTAAACACTAAACCCTAAACCCTAAACCCTAAACCCTAAACCCTAAACCCTAAACCCTAAACCCTAAACCCTAAACCCTAAACCCTAAACCCTAAACCCTAAACTCTAAACCCTAAACCCTAGACCCTAAACCCTAAACCCTAAACCCTAAACCCTAAACCCTAAACCCTAAACCCTAAACCCCACCCTAACCCTAAACCCTAAACCCTAAACCCCTCCCTAACCCTACACCCCAAACCCAAACCCTAACCCTAAATCCTTAATAAACCCTAAATCCCTAAAAAACCGTAAACCCTAAACCTAAATAAACTCTACCCTGAACCCAACCCACCCTAAACCCACCCTAAATAAACCTAAACCCTAAACCTTAAAAAAACCTTAAACAAACCCTAAACTCCTTCCAAAAATATCAAACTTGAAAAGCACGCAAAACTCCCAAAAACACGGAGCTGGTGCTATGGTTGCTCAATTGGTTCGTTTTGAAAGTCCTGGTTGCTTGCAGCCTGGGCACGCGGTGGTGCTCGTGGATGTTGTCAGGAGGTGTCGCCGCGGTGGTGTGGCTGTCGCTGAACCCGTGGTTGCGAGTTTGGGTGGTGTATTTGTGGAGAGCTTCGTCCGTGATGCTGGTCGTGTTGGGTCCTACGTGTATTTTTCATGTTGTTGATGTGTTGGTGGTTTATATGATGGAAATTTGGGCTCTTGTTTTGTTGTTGCGCAATGCTGTATCATGATCTTATGTTGTTGGTTGTCGAAAGTACGAGTAGCGGCTATTTGTAGTCTGGTGCCAGGGGTTGTTGGTTGTTGGTTGGCTGTGCAGCTGTTTTTGTTGCTGCTGCTGCTGTTCGCTGTTTCTTGGTGGTGGTGCTCGAAGAGGCTTGTGGACTGCCAAATTTTGGACATACTGGGGGATGTAGTCGATGCTTGTTACATGTGTTGGGGGATGTTGGTGAGTTGGGCGGTGGCCGCGGTGGTGGGGTTGTCGCTGAACCCGTGGTTGCTAGTTTGGGTGTGTTCGTGGAGAGCTTCGTCCGTGATGCTGATTGTGTTGAGTACTGCGTACATTTTTCATGCTGTGTCAGTTGTTGTTGATGTGTTGGCTTTGCGGGTCCTCGCGTGGTTTATATGATGGAAATTTGGGGTCTTGTTTGTCGTTACACAATGCTGCATTATGCTCTTATGTTGTTGGTTGTCGAAAGTACAGTAGCGGTTGTTTGTAGTCTGGTGCCAGGCGTTGGTTGTTGGTTGGCTGTGCAGCTGTTGCTGTTGTTGCTGCTGTTCGTTTCTTGAGTGGTGTTGCTCGAGGAGGCTTGCGGAGTGTCAAACATATTTGGGGATGTAGTCGATGCTTGTTACATGTGTTGGGGGATGTTGGTGAGTTGGGCGGTGGCCGCGGTGGTGGGGTTGTCGCTGAACCCGTGGTTGCTAGTTTGGGTGTGTTCGTGGAGAGCTTCGTCCGTGATGCTGATTGTGTTGAGTACTGCGTACATTTTTCATGCTGTGTCAGTTGTTGTTGATGTGTTGGCTTTGCGGGTCCTCGCGTGGTTTATATGATGGAAATTTGGGGTCTTGTTTGTCGTTGCACAATGCTGCATTATGCTCTTATATTGTTGGTTGTCGAAAGTACAGTAGCGGTTGTTTGTAGTCTGGTGCCAGGCGTTGGTTGTTGGTTGGCTGTGCAGCTGTTGTTGTTGTTGCTGCTGTTCGCTGTTTCTTGAGTGGTGTTGCTCGAGGAGGCTTGCGGAGTGTCAAACATATTTGGGGATGTAGTCGATGCCTGTTGCATGTGTTGGGGGATGTTGGTGAGTTGGCGGTGGCCGCGGTGGTGTGGTTGTCGCTGAACCCGTGGTTGCTAGTTTGGGTGTGCTCGTGGAGAGTTTCGTCCGTGATGCTGATTGTGTTGAGTACTGCGTACATTTTTCATGCTGTGTCAGTTGTTGTTGATGTGTTGGCTTTGCGGGTCCTCGCGTGGTCTATATGATGGAAATTTGGGGTCTTGTCTGTCGTTGCACAACGCTGTATTATGCTTTTATGCTGTTGGTTGTCGAACTTAGCGGCTGTTTGTAGTCTGGTGCCATGCGTTGGTTGCTGGCTGCGCAACTGTTGTTGCTGATGCTGTTCGCTGTTTCTCGGGTGGTGGTGCTCGAGGAGGCTCGTGGAGTGTCAACTCTGGACATACTTGGGGATGTTGTCGATGCTTGTTGCTTGTGTTGGGGGATGTTGGTGAGTTGGTGGTGGAAGTGCGGCCGCGATGGTATGATCAGTGTGGTTGTCGCTGAACCCGAGAGGGGGGTGCCAGTTTGGGTAGCGTATTTGAGGAGTGCTTCGTCCGTGCGCTGGTCGTTTTGGATCGATTGTCTATGCTGTCTAGACTTACTGCTGTTGGTTGATGTTTGATGTGTTAGCGACGTGGGTCCTCGCTGGGTGTTTCACATGTTGTCTGTGGCTGCGCATTGGCTGTATAAACTAACTAACTATAAAATTAATAATTAGTTAGTTGTGCTCTTACGTTGTTGGTTGTAGACAGTAGCGACAGTGACTATCCTTGTAAGGTGGTGCCAAGCGTTGGTTGTTGCTTGGCCGTGCAACTGTTGCTGTTGCTGCTGCTGCTCTTGATAAAAGTTGTTGCTGTCGCTGCTGCTGGCTGTTTGTTGGGCGGTGTTTCTCGTGTTTGCACATGTTTGGGGATGTTCTCCATGCTTGTAGCTTCTGTTGGGCGACAGTTGGAGGTCTGGACATGACGGTGATTGACGGTGTGAACAAAGATGGATTGTGTCTCCAACAAGACGCGAACACGGTTTCTAGTTCGGGTGATGGTGGAGTTCCTCGTCCGCTGTGCTTGTCGTGTTGGGATGTTAGTTGTCTGTGCTTGCTGCCATGCTGGCTGCGTTGGAGGTGCAGGCTGCTTGTCTTGATGATGGGAGTTTGGGTGGCGTCCGTACAGCTTGAGTTGATGCCTTGGGGATGTGTCGGGTTTGTCGATGACATCGTGGTGGAGCGGAGTGGAACCCGTTCATGGAATCATTTTAATATGATTTGAATTTGTATGGCTACGCAGCTTTGCGACTTGTCGATGGGTTGGCCGGTGTTGTTCAAGCTAGCGGCTGTCGCCGAACCCGAAAGCGCTCGAAGTTTGGGTGGTGCATTCGTGGATAGAGAGGCAACATCCCAACACGGCCAACATCACGGATGAAGCAAAACCACAAAAGCAGCAGCCAAACGTGCAAGCGCGTTCGGGCTTTGCACCATCCGTTAGCCACAACATGTCGCAACAACCTATGTTCTCATGCTGCCAGCTCAGCAACATCACCCACCACTCCACACGACGAGCTCCACGGACACAACCCACGTTCCCATCATGAAAACCAACAGCCCATGATGTCAACATGGCCAAAATTCCTAGACCCTGCAGCAAGCATAAATAAACAACGTCCCGTCAGCCAGCATCCTGGGCGAAGAAATCCAAACAACCTCACGGATGACACCATCGCAACCACACCTCCAACACTCTCAACTCGGCCAAACAAGCATCGAAAACATTCCCAAATATCCAACCTCGCAAACCCTGCCCATGCACCATAAGCAGCAGCTGCACAAAAAATTGGCGTCTGCAGAGACAGCCACGAGCGATACCTTACTTAGCCTTACGCCTCCAACTCAACAAAATGACACAACACCGTGCAAGCACAGGCAACATCGCACCGGTGGCATTGAAGAAGTGGGTGACACATGCAGTCTTCGTTGTGCGTGTGTGCGTGTGCTGTGTCTGTGTGTCTCTGTGTGTGTTGATGTTGGTGTTGTTCGTGGCTCTGTTTTACTTTCGGATACTTTCGGACAGCGCTGAAGGACTTGTACTGGTGCTTCGAATTTTAGTGTCGCTGGAGTCGCCTGTGTTGATGTGTGATTTATTGGCGTGTGGCGGTGCTCGTGCTGCTGCTGTCATGCGGAAGATTTGTGTTTGACCACCGAAACCAAGAACAAACCCACCGGGCCCAATGGTGCCTGCCAAAGCATGACCAAGATACTCTCGAGAGGTATGCCAAGCTCACTCACCGTGAAGCCTCGCTCATCCTCGCTGGTTCTGGGTCGTGTGTCCGGCCTCTCGGCGCTCTCGATCATGGACGGGCCATGGAAGCCAAACCAGAGGGCTCCCCCCGAAGGGTCGGCCATGGAATCGCTTCCCCAAAGGGCACTGCCAAGAAAGAGGTCCACACTAGCCGTCCCCAGGTCGCTGGAAGGCACTCCAACACGGTCAACCGCGAGGCACCCCTCACCCGATCTTCCCGCATCCGGTCGTCAGAGCCGCAATGGAACCGCACACAGGGCCAGCTAAAAAGCTGCCTTTCGTGCCAGCCCAGGAAGATCAGATGACAAACGATGAGCATCCCTGGACACCACCTTCCGGCTATCGACCAACCGAACACCAACCACCGTGGTTTTGTGATTTTCCGCCTGTTGTTGTGGGGTGTGTGTGCAGTGTCCAATGGTGCTGAGTAGGTTAGCTTCAGTCCGCTCCCAAGTGCTGGGACAAGAATTCCTTGATTCTGCAAATTCTGAAGCCTGAAGAGTCCTGAATAAGTGACGTCTGAACAAGTGACGTCTGCATGGATCCAGCGTAGCAGCAGAAGCTCGCCGCAGCTTCCTTCAACCTTTATCCTGCGAGTTCCCTGTGTTTCCATTGCAGGGTCGAGGTAGTCTGCTTTCACTGTTTATGTGTTGTGTCTTCACTTCAATGCAACAAAAATCCGAATAAGATGGGCAAACATCAACTTCCCGGCTAAGCAAACCCTAAAAAAGCCTAAAAACAGGGTTTTGGGTTTAGGATGGTAGGGCAAAAAACGGTCTCGTTATGCGTTAGAAATGCTTTGGCACCGGCCTCTGACTAACCTCCACGAATCAAATACCATCAGAGTAACAAAAACACAGCTCCTGAAACCATGCAGCCACAGCAAAAAGACAATCCAGCTCACCCCGCCAACAACCCCCGAAACCTCAGAAACACAAATGGTAGAGATAGCGCTCATACCGGTGAAGCAACCATTCGCGGAAATCCTCCAATGCCAAATTTCCGTGACGAAACTCTAAACCCCAAAACCAGAAACCGTAGATCCCACACGGATAACTTCTTGAGTTAGAAAAGAGCACAAGGACAATCGTCTACCAAACACGGCAAGCCATGCTCCATGCCTGCAGCAGCGTGTTTTGTTGCCGGCCATCGATTTGTGTAGGGTCTGTCGATCAGTGACATGGCGTCAGCTGGAACGGGCAGGTTTACCTTCTAGCCTTCCTAGAGCTCGTCATGTCTGATGCACCATCAAGCCAACAAAGACCGCCTGCCAAGCAAGACAAGTGGCGCAGATAATATGCCGGAATATCTTGCATGGCCAAACAAGCCTAAACACAAACTTTGCGCGGCACCTGCCCGATGCCTACAGCTTCTTGCAACCTCTGCGCTCAAACTCGGCTTTGATTTGCCTCAAGGAGACCCTTCCATCATGTTGAACTTCACAAGATTGAGTGCAAGTCCATGCTGGGTTCCCGGCTGAGCATCACAGATGCAAGGAAAGAAGTGTACCATTCCCGGCACAGCCCCCTTCTCGAGAGCCTCCGTGCAATCTCGCGAGCTGCTTCCGGTGGGCTCGGCTGGACTCGGCCTCCGGTGAGTTCGCGGCTGCTCCAGGTCCTGGCATTACACATCGTCTAGGAAAAGGGGGTTGGGCTCGAGAAGGCCTGTGCTCCATTCCGTATCTGGCGTCTGGGTCTCCTGAGCAAACGGTGAGCAAATCCGCGCCAAATTGGCTTCTTCAACGCATCGTTTCATGTACCCATCGCGGTCGACCCGGCTCCGGTTCAGCCTTCAGGGCATGTATTGGATGGATGAGTGAGGAGTCTCCCAGCTCCGACATGCCTTTCTCGAAAGGAAGTTTGTCCTGTCCTAGGTAGGCTGCCAACTGACGGTTTAATCCAACAAACTTTGAAGCTCATGCTTCGCATCACTTCGGTTGTGGACTTTTACCCCCGCTTGGGGGCTGCTCGAGCACTCGTTTCAAGTGAGTTGCTGACCTGACCGAAGCCAGTCGGGAGAAGCTCGTACGAGTCTAATCAAAGGCGAAACGTGTTTATGAACTTGTTGACCCTTTCCTGTCTGCTCCCTTCGGAATGGCTCATGCATCAAACTGGCGTGCAGTGTCCGAGATCCCTGAGGCAGCTGGACATCTTCTAGACTGTGCGAGTGGTTCTTGTGTTGTGCCTGCGAAGGCACAGCACGTTTTCTGAAGGATCTGAAGGTTCGTCACGGCACGCACGTCCATTCCCTGCAACTTGTACTTGCAACTTGCTTGTCCTTGAAGTAGACCAGGATAGGTGGCAAGCCCTTCTCGACCAATCCCTGCACTTTGCTTATCCAAGGTTGGCTGCCGACGGGCGAATAGAGCGGTGCCTTCGGAAAGAACTCCCAGTTGACGAAGCTTGAATATTTCCAGCGATTCTGGCCACCCACGACGATGTTTTCTCCTCTCACTCTTCTCAGTGGTCCCTATTCGTAATGCTGAACTCAACCACCCTGCCGTGCCTGGTTTTTCTAACTCTTCTGCGTTCCCGAGGGTGCGCAGCTCGAATGCCTTCGAAGAACGAAGGATCAAAGAGCATGAAGTTTGCATATTAGCAACAAGGCTGTCTGTGCTAGGATACGCAGCAGCCCACACAGACCATCGCCTCGTTGTCAAAGACAAATCGGACTCTGCCAGCCTGGACCTCACAAACCAATGTTGCGAGTCCACCGCATCAGGGTCAGAGACAAGCGCCTGAGACCCTTACGAAAAAGAGGATGCCCAACAAAGTGATGAGTGCGCCGAGCCCAAACCTCACACACAAGTGATCGGCAAAGCTTTTGCCGAGTCTCTCCCGCACAAGACTCGCAGATTCCTGGCTTGAGCCGCTTACCCCAGGTATGGCAGTGTGCAAAGCGCGATGCCCACTGCAGAAAAAACGGCCGCAAGGGTATAGTCCTTCCAGAAGCGGCTAGATGCTCAATCAATGCAAGGGCTCTAAAGAAATGGCTAAACTCATCCGTGCCGTACTGTAGACTCACGCGTTGTAGTTGCAACATGCTGTTCCGGCATTGCATTGCCATTGGGAATCCCAGTGTGTTTGCGAGTCAGCACTGAAATGTTCTTTCCTCAGCCGACTCCCCAGGCAGTGCATCAAATCTTTCTACGGGCCATCTAACCTATGTACTTACATATATCTGTAGCTCTACATAGTTACATACATACATACATACATACATACATATGTATCTATGTACATACCTCTTACAGCCTTATAGAGTATGGTGTGTGTAGGATGGTGGAAGAGCAGATACGTGCTTGCGCTGAAGCAGAATGTGGACTGCAGGATGCTCTCAATGCTGGCTGCGGGCCTGCTTGGTGACCGTGCTCCGACCCTCCGACCCTCCGAGCCGCAACCGGACCCCGGCAAAGCACCCGGACGATGCGGGGTACCGCAGCAAATCGATAGAGAAGTGGTCTGTCCAGCACGGTTCCCGTCGCATCTCACTCTGCCTTTAACATGCAGGAGAATGACAGATGCTTTCGGAATCTTGCGGCGCCCCGAAAAAACTCGGAGAGAAGACATGGAAACTAGACAATCTCGAGCTGAACCACCCCTCCAACTTTCCCATCGACAAGGGGTGATAAATCATGCTGACACAACTGCATAGACGATCTCGAGCTGAACCACACTTCCAACTTTCCCATCGACAGGGGGTAAATCATGCTGACACAACTGCATAGACGATCTCGAGCTGAACCACACTTCCAACTTTCCCATCGACAGGGGGTAAATCATGCTGACACAACTGCATGTTAAGTAATCAAGTATCAAACAGTGTACTTCTATTTTTCAGTTGATCAAGGCAGATCAGGAGAACTGAACAGGACAACGCAGAAGCTGCGCCTCTTTGATGACGACAGCAGGCTGCGAAGTCTGCGACTCACCGAAAAACCTGGACTCAGATAATTTCCGAAACGGTTTTTGGCCACTTGTATGACTGCTTGCATCGCCGTTTTACAACATTCTACTCTTCGTATTCCATGAACACCAGCTCTTGTGATTCTGCTTTCAGAGCCGGGCTGGCGAGAAACCTGGATCGGAATGTGAAGGCCACGAAAACTCAGTGGGTGCAATTCTGACAACAATCCTGGAAGAGCACTGCTAACAACCGCCACCTTGGACGTCGATGTTTGCGCCCTGGTCGCAACTGCTCCTTCCGGAAACATAGGACACGAGCTAGGTCCGCTATAGGTGCCAGAAGGAGCTGGCATGCAGCCCGTGGACGCTCCACCAAGATACTGCAGCCTTTTTTGCGCCTCTTGCAGAATTTGGTCTGTCCGCTCGTAGAATTTGGCCCGGAGCGCCTGGACGCTGAAGCGTTCAATCGCTCCATTTGCATGCAGCAATGCAAGAGGGATCTGCATTTTCAGACAAGCTCCTACCTCGATTCGCTCAAGCTTCTCTTCGTGCACGCCGGGATCGCGAGCATCCTGCAGAGAACGGACCGCTTCAGGCCTGCATATGGAGCCTCACAGCATCTTCCCGGTGTCCAACCAAGGCTCGGAAAGGAGCAACCGGTTTTCATACCAGTAGGCCGTCTCTTCGCGAAGTGCAACAAGGCAAAGTCCATCTGGATCACAGAGAATCCAGCCCTTCGTCCTGCCCAAATCAGCCGGGGGCCAAAAACATGCGTACCACCGGATGGCACGTGCAGTGGACATACCTTGTCATGCGAAACGTGTCAATTGGGTTCGGTCCTCTCCTCTAATTAAAAAGGGGCAAACTGAATACACACAAGACAGCTGAAAGGAGCATGGAGAGGTGCCGGTGACAGTCGAAGAAGACGGTGTGCAAGAAGCAGTCATCAGAAACCCAAACAAATCAAACCGTCATGGGACATGGGCCTCTGAAAAAGTTCGCGACTCTTCTCGCGGAGCGGTGCCTTCACTTCTTCCACCTCGAAAGCCACCTGCAAGTCGCGTGTCGGCAACTCAAAGTGACAGACCGACACATCATCAACAATCGCGCACATTCTGCGTGGCATAAACGAAGTGGAAGTCCAGAGGCGGCGCAAGCCAGGCACGCAAAAGCCTTAAAGAGCAACAGCACTGTGATGCCAAACATCTGCAGGACTCTGCATGAACTTTGCGCATACGACAATTTCGGCCGCTCAATTTCAAGGTCTGCTACATGTTCAAACGGAAGCTCACTTTCAGGCGGGTTTGCTATGCCTGTTCAAACGGAAAAATTCTTACCCTCTGTGGAGATTTCTATTCAGCAGCAGGGACTGCCTTCAATTGGGCACCGCCTTTGCTGTGTCATCTTGTGGTGCTATGCACCGTTGCAAGCAAAGTGGGGTAAGCAACATTCTTGGGCGAGTTTGGGGATTTTTCAACATTTACCACTCAGTCATCCTGTCAGTCAATCGGTCAGCCGGTCTGCCAGTCGATCCGTCGGGTCCACGTGCCAACTGATCGGTTCATCTTTCAAAGCAGGCGGCAAGACCGCGCTGCCCAGCTGGCGGCTCGGGAGAAGGTTCATCCCTGTGACTGTGACTATTGCACATTTTCCACAGTTCTTCAACTAAAGTGCATGGCGCGCCGCAACCCGAATTTTCAGAGTAGCCTCATCCCCGTAGCTGTGTTTCTACATCCCGCTTGTTTCATCGCGATCGAACATGTGCAGCTTTGTGCAGCGTCACAGCCGAAGCTTCGAATCTGACGTCATCCCTGAGAGTACAAGTGAGGAACAACAAAAACAACGCAACACACGGGAAATACATAATACACAAAACGAAACAAACGAAAAACATGTACACTTTCATGAGTTACATTCGAGCGCGGCATGTGCTGCTTCATCACTTTGGGGCGTCGAGATCCACGGAACCGAGCCTTTGAATGAGAACTGAAATTGAATGATCTTGGGTCGCTTGGAAAGCATCTGAGTCCCTGTCAGGTTTTCTAAAACTGAGGACTGCTACGGTTGCTGTGTGTTTGGCCCGCAAGCTTCAGCAAAATGAAATCAAGCCCAAAGAAACTACGAAACTTACAAAAAACAAACTAAAGGTGAAACGAAAGTCTCGGAAGTGCAAACAAACCGTGGCTACGCGCAAAAAATACCTGCAGCGAGCAGACTTTGTCGGCTGGGCCGTTCAATCAGTTCCCTACCACGATTTGGCTCAGCAGACCAGGATTAGAAAGGAGCGGTCGCTCCGAACTGCGTGGAAGCAGGTGGCCAAAACAAGACTCTGACCGTCGTTCTAGCCCCATCGAGCTGTCCTTCCATCCCGTTTCTTTGCAGCTTGTGCGTTCCCGAACCTAACCCATGTCACTGCTCTGCCGGGCTCTGGATTCGGAAGCAACTGAACAGGTGTTCCGTCCATAGATTCCCTAAAGGAAGATCTGTTGTTGATGGGTCGCTTGCGGCTCGGTTGATTGGTGGTGATTCCGGCAATGGGCTCCTGAAGGGGCAGATCATGTCCAGTCCCGACCACAAAAAAGCTCGGTGAACCGCACCACCTCTGTTTGGTCACAGGCCTGCTCGCTTTCATCTTCCCCACGTTTAAAGCCAGCTGCGACCGTGGCTCACATCCGCGTGGCATCCAATCTGGAGCTCAATGCTGTCCCTTCACATGCTTTAGCTTGCTTTCCCCAAAGCTTTAACATGTGTTTTTCAAGACGTGGAAAACGCATTTAAAGCTGTTCACCGACCAAGCCCAAATGCATGTCCCAAGGCATGCATTTTTCAATTCGTGGTTTCATCTTTGCTGGTGCTCCTGGCACTAGCCGCCGACTGCAATCGAGCTCCCGAAACCCCCACATGGATTGTGCATTTCCTTGCTAAGCGCATTCGGCACTGGTTTCAACAAATGTGGAGCGCCATGCTGTCCCTGCACCCGAAAATCGTAATGCACATGCTTTAATTTGCTTTCCAAAGCTTCCACATGAATTTTTTCAAGTTTTGGAAAACCGCTTGTAGAACTGCTTCAGCTTTGGTGATGCCACTCGTCCCATTCCCGAGGCTTTCATTGAGCTCTCCAAGCCACCGACCAAACCCAAATGCTCTTCCCAAGGCCTGCTAAACGCAGTTGGCCTTCGTTTCAACAGATCTGGAGCTCAATGCCGTCCCTAAACCTGAAAATCGTACCGCAAGTGCTTTCGTTTGGATTCCAGCGCTCCAAAAAATGCATTTTTCACGGTTTGGAAATTGCATTTACGAGTTGTTTCCTACTCCCTGATCCGAAATCGAGCAAGCCTCCGACCAAACCCACACGCATTTTCCAAGGCTGCAACCAACACCTTTGGAAATTCTGGTTTCAACAAATCTGGAGCTCAATGCTGTCCGTAAAACCGAAAACGCAACCACCCATAGACTGCTCGAATCAGAATCTTGTGTTCAATGCCCGGCCGGGCATGGATAGCCCATCTACAGCTCCAACGTCAGCCATTCCGCTGTTGGGGACACTCAATGGGATTATGTCTTTTTGTACGTAAAACTGAACATGGGGTGGCTTCCCGACCATGGCTTGCATTTTGGTCTAAGACGGCTTCGCGGAAGAGGGCACCGGGGGACTTACCAAACACGAATCAAGATGGCACCACTTTCGGCCCTTCGCAAGTCCTAGCGGCTTCCAGGCTCCGAACTGTTTGGGCCCAGTGGCCCGTTTATCCGCACCGCATCGAACACTCCTTCCCGACGCCCGCTCCTGTGCGTGTGTGTGTGTGCCCCAGATTGATGTGGGGCTTCCCGTGGCGTCGGCTTGCCTCAAGCAACCTACGCGGAGCAGGCTATCGTGGCGACGATCGCACTGTTCCAGCAGCGGCTAGTGCCAACCCTCCCGAAGGGGGAGATGGAGCTGGTCCGCCTCCTGCACTCAAGGGCCCAGCATCATGTTCCGCTGGAGCTGCACGCGATGCAAGCACTAAGCTTCACAGGCGAAAAACGAGACCGCCGCCACGACCCCACCAACCAAATGGCGCTAACCCGAGGGGCAGGGGCATGGGCCGAAGGAGAAGAAAACCCGAAAACGAGAGGAAGTTTGCCGAAAGAAAATTGCAAACGCTATAGCCCAGCAGCAGCCACAGCAGCGAGACGACACTGAGGAGGATGCCATCAAACAGGATCCAGATTTGGTGGGAGTGGCTATGGACACGTCGGAGGATCCACCCAGGTGCTCGTGCCGAATTGTGGCCTGCTGAGGTCGCCGCACCCCGCTGAGGAACCGGTCTCGGGGACCGAAAGTGAGCATGCGGAAGAGCCATCTGCTCACCGTGGCGATGGCGACCAACTTCCCGACTTCGAGGAAAGGCAAAATGAGGGGCAGGCGGCGGGCGGGTTTTCTCCGAGACCATCCACATTTCATCAACAATCTCCGCCTGCGAGGCAACTGTTGCCTTGGCTGCGCTTGTCCTCCAGGTGCGAAGCTGACCAAGATGTCACTATCTACCGAACCTGCAATCAAGGTCTTGCCGACCACAGCGCGCACTATCAGGACCTTGTCTTCCAAAAGGAGACTGCTCTGTGACAATTGTGCGGAGGCTTGATCTTCGGTCGAGGTCGCACAGCATAACCCACCAGGTGGCGGCGCTAGATGTGCGCTGCTCTTCTCTGGAGCACATACGCAATTAAGCCTCCTCAACCTGGCCTGACGATGCCTGGAGGGTACCGTGAGCGATCAAAACCGGCCCACTCGTTGAAGCAAACGCATAGGAGGTTTGCGGCCAATGTGCAGGGCTGGCCCTCGCAGACCTTCCAACAGCCTCAACCCAAAATGCGAAAGGGCCCAAATTCTTCAATTCAGTAGCTCAACTCCCACACTATGATTTTGAGAACAGCTGATGCACACTGCCACTGTACATCGCGATTCAAAAAATTTCCCTCGATCGCTGCGCCATAGCTTGCCGGACGAGCCGATGCAGGTCTTGAGCTTCTGGTGTGCATATCAAGATGTGACGAAAAATCCTGAATTCTTGATTCGAGCACCAAGCTCCTCTGTCAATCTAAACTTGCCAGCGCAGGAGCATCTTCAAAAGCTGATGTGTCATTTTTGTTCGCAGGCTTGAGCCAAAACCAAATCCGTGCGGGTGCATCTCCCATGCTGCCTCATGTCACGGATCGGCCCGGCCATGTATCAGACTACCTTCCACGGCCCCCAGAAAATTAAAGAGCGATTTAAGTTGGCTCTGGCAGACTGAAGCCGCGTAACTTCGTGAACAGCTCGGTGCGATCCCCGCTGCAATCCGGAAGCGAAATCTTTCGCCTCGGGGCCAGCAGGTCGCAACAAGCATCTTCAGCCGCAGAAGCTAGAACATCTACAAGATAGAGTGAAGCTCCCTCGAAAACTGAAAATTCGTCCACAGGCTCGTCCTGCTTGAATAGTTTATTTACCTTTCTGCAACCCTCTGCCAATGACCAGGTGTGAATGTGCAAAAATGAGTAGCGAAGCATCAAACTATGGAGGGATGGCTTGCTCAGCGGACTGGTTGGCAAATTGAAAGTCATATGTATCAGAACGCATATAGCCATGACCAGCCAAGTCCTGTTGCCTGGGGTAGAACGCCAGGCGGTCGAAGTCAGTTTCCCGGTCGTTGTCGAAATTGCAGAAGACCCAGTATGGCGCAGGCGGAGGGAAAAGCTGTGCAATCGGCATCCGGATGAGCGTAAAGCCGTGCTTCTCTGCAATGCGGGTAAAGGACGTGACGAAGTGAACCATATGAGTGGAAGAGCACACCTGGCAGTTGACGGCAGCTTGCTGGTGCAGTTCAAGTGTTCGCTACAGTGTGAAATGGTTAGAAACGCAGCAACCGTCTGCATCTTGAGTTATCTTGCATCATCAACCTGGCGGTGAACCCTTGAATTTGGCCAAGAGGCAAGCCACTGGATTACAAAGTTGAAGAGCTTTGGTGGAGCGAATACGTCGTCGTAAAAAAGCTCGAACCAATCACGACTGCCCTTGAATGCGGTTTGCAGGGTTGTGTCCCTTATGTACACAGTGCTGCACCCGCGTTTGACCAGAAAAGAGGCGCCGGTAGAATCCTCGCTGATATCCAGACCACCATCATCCGTGGGCACCGAGCTACGTGGCGACGGCAAAGGCTGCTTCGTAGCGTCTTTTCTTCCAAAACACAAATCCTCCAGGTCTGCCTTGAAAGCGGAGAAGTTGTCGAGAGTCTGTTGTCTGACGTCTTTCGGAAGAACAGTTCTCCCGCTGGATTGCAGCACCAAGAAAAAGTCTGTGCCGACTCCAAACCTTCCGTTCAACTGCTCCACGGCTTGCTCGAAAATTTGCGCATGTGAGCCCGTGCTGGGAGGCTTCAGCACGAAGAGGTTCTGCTTGAGAGCGCTGCGCAGCATCCAACCTCAGAAGAAAAGGGGCTCCGTCTATCTATGTCCATCTGCCGATGCCTCCGAAGGCCCAGCCTACGCACGGGTCTTGGGCTCGTTGTCCATCAGGTCCTTCCGGGCCGTTAGTCACATTGGCTGCGCAAGTCCATATCTTCAACTTACGCTTCCTCCCGTAGATGATTCCGCGAATAGTGCTGTCGTCTTCAGACTCTTGGAGACATGAGAGACGTTGGGTCGCAGATGAGATCATCATGTCACAGGGGGGGGTTGCGGCGCTTGCCCTGCTTGCACACGTCAGTCCTAGTTCGTGGCCTACTGACATCATCTGACATCACATCCAGTCCAACATCGACCGGACCTAGCTGGACCTAGCTGTTTCATATTTAAATGATGCCGAACAGCAGCCGCATTCATGAACATGCCTGCTTTCACCGGATACGGCAGCGCCGGTGGCATGCGCAGACCACCAGCCACCTTGGTACATGGCATAAGAGAGATTGCCGTCGGGGGAGAGCAGAGCCGAGCTATGCCGAGCTATGCCGAGCAGAGCCGAGCTGCCACTGCATCCAATCGGTTCCAGTCGGGCTGGGCTGGCGCATGAAAACGCACTCGGCCGGGAGCCCAGGTCGCCGACGAGGCCCGAGGCTTGGGCGAAGCCTTCCGTTGCTGAAGCTGGAAGCTGGGCTCCACCGGATCCCCAATTTGCAAGCACGACAACGAGCCTCTCCGAGCATGCTACGAGATTGAGCCAGCTGCTGCCGCACCAGATTCCGGCGAATATAGAAACGGTACTCATGCATCAGCTGGTGCTCTTCCTCTTGCTCCTCATCGGCAATGCATACCGCAACCGATCGGACATAGGAAACGAGTAGATTCGGCTCGAGACGTGTGCTTGCACTGCAGAAAGCACTACTGCCTCACATGCAGATCTGCAAAACGAGGCGCTCCATAGGTAGTCGCCGCTGGGCTACTACACTGTAACCCTCGATTCTCTGTTTTGTGGCGTTTTGGTTGTGTAGACAGTACCTAGGGCCTAGGGAGTGCTTGCGAGGGGCCGGCGAAGATCCCGCCTCGTGGATTTCCACGGGCTCCTCTCCTGTCTGAGGATCGAAGTGCCATTGTGTGCCGGCTGCGCGCACCACGAGGCGTCTCAAGGAGGTGGGTACAAGCCTGGAGCTCAGCCCGGACACATGGAATCTACCCGCTTCAAAGAGCTGCGAGGGTCTCTTCCCTGGAGAGCTCTTTCTCGCTTGTGCAGGAGAGCCGCTCCCCGTGGATGAGCATGTCTTCCTCTCCAGATGTTGCTTCCGCCTCGGGAGGCAAAGCAACCCGAAAGCAGCTGGCAACGTTTGTCAAATGGTGGCCTTCTTCTGACATGCCATGCAAAAACATCAACACTTTCTCCCAATTCAATGGGTTGAAATCCTTCGCACAGTGATATCTAGAACTTCTGGGTATCACGTGCGTGCACGGGGCTTCCAAGGCCTTCCATAGCTTGCCAAGCCAAGATTACTGCTTGCTTCTATGCGGCGGCCGAGTCACGTCGGCGTCTGCTTGAGGAGGACAGGGCACAGCCATCCTCAGCTTCGAACTGTTCTCCACCTGAGACTCGGCAGCGCGTAGGGCACTATGGCGTGCTAGGCTGTCTGATACGGTGACTTGCCTTCTCGTCCCACTCGTAGAGCTGTGCCCCAGGAATGACTTCCTGAGCTTTCCGAAGACGTAAGAATACAAAAAAGGCATCGCCGCAGCCCAGTGACCAGACGAAGGCCCACAAGGTCGTGCAGTGCGCGGATCCTAAGTGGCAGAAGCATGCACAGAAGCATCAGCATGAGCGCCTGAGGGGAGCTCTTTTCAGACTCGACGTCTGCAGAGTCGAAGCGGCTTGGAGAGACCGTGTAGGATGAGCCCTTTGGCAGCCTGCGTGATCGTGCTGCGATCGTGCTCGCGTGTGGGAATCGTGCTGAGCGCGGATTGCATAAACCACAGCCAACGCTTTGTTTATGCTTGCGTCCGAGCAGCACAAGTGTGCTTGTTTCTGGTAACGCACCTTGGGGATGTAGCAACAGGCACCACATGATCCACCAAATGTCTTCAACAGGACTGCTGATCCCACCCTTTGCTGCTCTGTCAAGACTGACTATGGATTCAAGCTGGACCTGAGCCACCGACGATTGAAGAATGAGCGCAAGGCGGGAGCACGAAACTTCAGGGAACAAGAACTGATACGATGCAATCATGCGGAGCTTCCTACAGGTACTCCCCGAGGCTCCTGGACAGTCTGTATAGTCTGCTCGGTCTTGAACTTCCCAAGGTATTGCGGATGCAAGATCAAGTGCTAACTTGCCGAGCCCCTCTCTGACAACTCGTATGCCACAGAGGCACAGAGAGGCACAGGGGTCACCCGCAGACTTCTTGCGTGGCTTGCAGGAAACCTGTACTTGGGAACTGATATACGGCCATTCTGCCAACGTGGGCCTTTTCTTGATTATGAAGCCAGGAAAACAATGTCTTTGGGTCTGTAGCATAAGACTAGCACAGTGCCCTCAAGTGAACTCGAACAGGAGAGACCAGGGACATGCAGGCCTCATCCCACAGCGCCTTGTCAGCCCAGGCAACCTTCCTTGCCTCAGCCGATGTGATGCACCCCACAAGATCTACATTTGTGCACCAGAGCACTTGGTGCCACCGAGCCGCGTAGTGGTCGTCTTCCTTCACAGGTGCCGCTTCTACTGTTTACACGAGAGCAATCTGGCTGCACTGGCCACGCTCCCTGTCATCACTCCAACTGTCGTGAGGCTGAGTGGAGAAATTGCCCCGTGCTACTCCTGGAAGACCCTGGAACTCCGGGCTTGTGCTCTCGCCTGCAAGCTCTTGCTGACGACCGGCGGTACACCATCCTAGTAGGACGAGTCAGCTTCACACAGGAAAACTCTGCTGGAGGTCTCTTTCTGCTTGCAATCTTTCTGGGATGCACGGACCACAGCAGGTGCCGGCTGTCGCTTGGTTTTTCGCGCGTGAACCTTTGAGCCAGCCTCGCCAAGCCCTCATCCCTGCTTCCAGCCTGGCTCCAGCTTGGGATCCACGATGGTGCAGCATGCGCATGACGTTCGAAGTACAGCATTGGCCTCATCAGAAACTTCGACCCTCTAGTGCATTAGAACTTCGAGCAGTTATCAAAGATGACCACAGCACGAATGCCTTCGCATGTCAATTTGACAAGATGCTGGCTGAGCACTCGACAGCAAAGACGATCTTACACCACCCGCGCCGGACAGGCACGGGCTAAAGCTGACCTGTTCCACAACCCGAACGAAGAGTTGAATTCAAGATCGGAATAGATTTGTCGATGGTGATGCTTGGAAGATCTAGTTAGTTCAGGTTCACGCACCGCAACTGCTTGTGTCAAGTTTCGCAGCCGAGTGTGAGTGCAAGCTTGAACCCATGGACTGTGGGGAGATCAGGCAACACATCCCGTTGAATGTACTTGCTGCCGCAGTTACCCGCCATCAAGGGGTGGTTTGAGTCTCATGACGACAGGAGAAGTACGGCTTGGTAATCAGCATCGCGGCTTTCCAGAGAAGTGCTACATCTCAGAATTGAAACCACAAACAGTCAGAAAGACAAGTCGAGCGCGGGCGCGTTCTACCTTGGCACCTCTCCCTCAATTCTCTTCCTCGTCATTTTAGATCGAGCTGAATCGGATCTGCAGGTTAGGACTCTGTCTTGTGTCTTGGTGGGTGGAACCCTATCGAGACAGGAGCTAATCGCTTCACCTGCCAGCGGCAGCTCTCTGTTCAGCTCCTATCTGACCGATGGAAGTCTTTGCTGCGAGCAGTTGGGCGAATCTGATTTTGCTGTGGCTGGCAGCTTCTGGCCCCCAAAACAACATTTGTCTGATGTGCAGTCCACTGTGGACCTGAAAGCGCCCACGAAATCATGTGAGCCGGCCTCTGGATAGAAGCTCATCTGAATCCATGTGGGGCAACGTGGCAACTCCTTTCGGCATGGCGTCTTACAGCAGAAGCCTGAATCAAGCTTTGCAAACTCTTTTTGCACGACTCCGCTGAATCTGCAAAGTCTGGACATCAGCGCGGCCGGACTTACGTCCGTCATGATGTCAGCCGTCTTTCAGCACGTTCAGCCACTCCAGCTCATGATCTGCTCTGGTGAGACCTGAGGGTGGCGCCATCCGAAGCAGCATGCAATAGCATGCAGCAGCATGCACCATGTCAGGAACCATGCGCTAGAAACCAACTTGCTAGTGAAGTCGAACCAAGAATTCGGAGTCGGAGTGCTAAATCCTCGAAGAGAAACAACAAGAAGCCCAGTCCTGGCCTCGAAAATCTTGCCGATGTTTGCGTATCGTTCCTCAAGAAGGAGCACCGAAGCTCAGCAACACACAACACACATATGGGAAGATCTTCCGAGAAACAAGGAACTCGTACGCAGAAGATAAACAGGAGTGCTGGAGGAGTCGGAACGTTTGGTTCCACTACGTCATCCTACAGATCAACCTCGGGATTGGGCCATACCGGGCCATCCTCATGGATTTTGGCAATGTTGCAGGGGCGGATCCCTCGTGCGTTTGGCATGTCTCCGCTGGTCACGGAGGTGAGGCGGTCTCTCATACGCAGCGCTCGACATTCTCTCGCTTTCTCGTCCTCGGACATGATACCCAGTGGCTTACTTCGAAGCGTTGGCAAGCATTGCCTCTGCGACGCAGCCGGGCCGTGCCATTGCCCTACCCCCACACTCGGCAACTCGGCTTGGCTAGAAAATACGACATGTTCAAATCGAAGGGACATGCAAGATCTGTGCAAGCACAGAAAATAAGCTCCTACAAGCCAAGACACAACTTAGAGCGGCAATGCCAAATACATAACACCAGTATACAGAACATGGACACCAACTGTTCGGGAATCAACGCAATCCTGCACGACTCGCCCTCCGTGCGTAGCGGCCTTGTGCCTGACATTCCTGACGGAGCTTGCGGCATGCAATCCCTTTCCTATCCTTTCCTACAAGTAGCTTTACTACGGGATCTTCCAATTACTGTAAGTCCGCTTTTCAACACTCCAGGCTGTCATGACCTGCCTCGTGCGCCACCTTTGCCACCGACATCTACTCAACTGAGGTCCTATCGTCGCATGAGCGTGCATCCGGCACGGGGCCTCTGGGCTCTGTCAGCTGAATGTTGGGCTGAGTAAGAATATGACTGCGTGCAGCATGGGCCAATAGTCTCATGCCGGCGATCCGAAAATATCCATCACGTCAGGAAACCGCACCCCCTCAATGCTTTGATGACTGACCTTTCTTGCAAGTTGTCGTGATGATGTCGTGAGACAGATTGCAAAGCATGCTTTCCAACTCCGAAACAACATGTCTGATCACGTGCTTCTTTCGGTGTCCTTCTCCCGAACGCTGCTTCTCTTTTAGTGGTGTGCGTGAGTGTGTGCGTGCTGGCCAGCCCCGTGGGCGCGCCGGCGAGCCGCAGAACAGGTGCAATTGTTTACTGTGCAGATAACCACTGACTTGCGGCTCCAGATCTGTTCGTCTCTCATCGTCTCTCTGTCTCCATCTTTTTCTTCCGGCCGGATTGGTGGGTCTCAGAAGCGTTTGATGTTCGCCGGGCCTTTTGTGGTTACCCCGGTGGCTGCACAGGAAAACGGAGAGTCGTACCCAAAGGGCAAAGCACGCATCACTAACGGGACAAACCAAAACACACGAGAAGATAGAACAGCACTGGACAAAACGAGAAGCGCAGCGTGTCGGCGAAGAGCACATGTGGAAAGAGAGGGAGGACAAAGAGCAAACGAACACAACAAAACACAAAGCCCTGCAAAAGGGGTGGGACAGGCTGTAGGTGTAGTTGGGGAGGTGGACGGCCAGAAAGTGCGGGTGAGAGCCGGTGAGGCTGGGGTTAGCCCTTTTGGGGAGCTGGAGCTGGTAAGTGTGGATCGTCGTTGTGGTGCGCAAACGGCGTATCTTGTTCTGACACGCGTGTTGATAGACAGCATTAGAAAGCACCTGGCACTTTCCCACCGCACCGCGACCTTCGGAGCGAAGACCGTAGGCGCACAGGCTTAACCGTCACACCTGCAGCCCCTGCCCTACTCTGATAGTCGTCAGGCAATTCCTCATGTACTGGCATCCGAAACACCTAGAAAAAAAACAACTGCATAACATCTCATGAGTAGCTTGGGCTCGAAGAGCAGCAAGCCTTCGAAATCCAACACTGATGGAAGCTGACAGAATCAGTTGTAGTTTGTTGTAGTCGCTGATCCAATGAAAAAGGCGACGAATGGGACATTTGGCACCAGGTAAGAGGAAAGGAGCAAGAAGCACAAAACAGGAAGGCAAATGCCGACCTCAACGGACAGAAAGCCGGGAGATGAAAGCAAACACAAAACCCAAGACAGCAACGAATCATTCACAGATTAACACCCCAATGCAAGAAGGATGCAGCAAACGCCAAGAATACACCAGAGAAACAGATGCAAGCCAACACATAGTGACACAAAAACGAACCACTACCTACCCAAAATGACACGCGAAGCGTGCCTACTAACGAAGGCAAGCTTCCCAACTCACAACAACTTTGCTTGCCACTGTATCGCTAGCATCACCAGCGCAGGGGGCCAATCGGAGAACCTCACCACGATCTCCTGCATACACCTGTCGAGGCAATCAAATCTAAAATGTGCGCTAAGTTACTAAGTAGCATCTCAGCATCTTCGTCCTTGTACTTGGAACCGCTACCAGAACTGGATGACGACATCTGCGGAATCTGCGCAAAATAGCCTGACTCGCGATTAGACAACAAGCGCGGCTCGACTGAGTTCATGCTGCACCGGACCGACTGATCAGCCTGCTCTGAACTCAGGACAAGTAGATCCAACAACACCGCCGAGCGGCACTTATAGCTTGCTTTGTCGATCGTCAGATCGATGCCTCAGGCCGACTTTCGACTTCGGACAGAGAAGCCTCGCGCGAACAGCAAATCTTAGTTTGCCGCGATATTTGGCCGACTCGCCCCTCCTTACACCGAGATGACGACTCTACAACTTGCTTGAACAGCCGAGCTGAGTCAACTTAGGACAAACTTCGCAAGCAAACCTTCCAAGCAAGCCGAGCCACCATTTAATCTTCTGCAGTGCTGCAACTAGTGAATGCCGCTCCAACCTCGGTGTTACCGTGATTTCGGCCTGCACTCTTCGCCTGTGATGTAGCCTCATCGTGCGAGAGTAATCATGTCACGAACTTGTCATGTCAACGCCGCGACGCTGGACTCGCTCGTGAGTTATCGAAACGATGTAAACCGCACCTTTTTGAGGTACCGGCTTGTCTACAGGCGTCGCTGAAGGGTCATTTGCCACAGAGACCTACGCAAGAGTAGCATTCAAGTGCAGTCAAAGCAGAGTGGAGAGGCATGACAGTCTGGCAGATGCCCTTTCAATTAAAGGCTCGGTACTGAAGTTGCTCGACTGTCCGACAGTCACATTCTCTTAGAGGATTCACGGGCAATCAGCTCATGAATGCCATGCTGGCATCTGCCGCTGACACATGTGCCTGTCCGTCGCCGTTCACAGCATATCTGGGTATGTGGAAGTACATGGGCCACATCCTGTGCAAAGGACATCAGTACATAAGGCGTAAAGATCATAAGGGGAATCAACAACGTGTGAACAAAGTGGCACATCAGTCCTCATCCAAAAATTCTGATATTCACCAGGCGGCTTCATCCTCGACTTGCAAGGGAAATAGCTCTTTGATGCATCTTCCATCCAGACTGTCAAGACTGCCTGCGATCACATGTTGGCTTGCGTGCGCAGAGATTGTAAGAGACATATTTGCCAACCGACAAGTATCCGCAAGCCAAACTGCGAAAACCAAGCCAAGTCACGTGCTCATTGAGAAAGGAAGCCTGGCCACAGCTGCTAAGTCCGAACGATGCTTTTCGAGTCGAAGGCATCGGGTTTTTGTCAGCGTTGAGCTGAACTCTGCTATCCAAGGAACCATTGGTCCCACGTGCTGACTTGTCCTAAGCTGCACGAAGCCAACAAAGTGCTCTCCTCTCACGGCCAGGCCGACAGCTCAAACTCTGGAGTACCAGGATTCGCTCCAAGTAATCAATGATGCCCACCTTCACGTCACTCTGCTACTCTCTCAGACACGAATGGCTGGTGCAGCTGGGTGCCCGGCGGCAAAGCGCAAAGACCGGCCCGTCGGGTCCTACGATGGTGTTCATGTGCATTCACTTGGGGACCAGCGGCACGTGCTGCGATGACATCGAACATAGTGCACAATTACAATTCCCGAAGTAGCCAGTGTCCGAATCCAGAATCAGAGGCCATCGAGGCTTCTGATGCTGGCATTGGCACCTTCACAGGGCTTGGTCATTTTCTGTCAGCCGGCACCAGCTAAGCACGACTGCCACACAACTATGAGATAATCTTCAGACCTGGATGTCGTTAGGTGATTTCCTGCTATGAGCTATGAGAGACTGCTCAGTCTCAGTCCACGATCTCACTAATCATGCTGAAGCACGATGCATTTGACGCCAATGTGTATGGAACCAGGAACAAAGAATAGTCCGTCATCCGCAAGTCCCGGAGGAACTCAGAATCCTCTGCATCAGTGCGGTGGAGGCTGATGTGGCACCGCAACGAAAGCATCGGTCCATCTCCAGCGTAGCTGCAGCCTCTCGGCTGCCACAAGCTTGCAGAGGCAGGCCAGAGGGGAAGAGATCCGTAAAGCCAGCCTAGGAATCCGGAAGTGAAGGCTTTCGGCTTAAGTGCTACTCTCGGTCACAGGTGCTTGCATCGCCCGAGATGCATCTTTACGGTGCCAGACCACCGCGTCTCCGAAGTGACTTTTGCCTGCTGTGAAAGTCTTCATGAGGCGCATCTCCAGTGGGGTTGCCGTCTGTGCAAGCTGAGCCGGACACCGTCCCGAATACCGCAAAACTTGGGTCCTTTGATGTCCTGGCTTGCTGTGCGATCGCTTGCGCTGGCTACTCTACAACGATTCGCCCTTCGACGCCCTCAGAATCATCCCAGTGTCCAGGAACTCTATCTCATCCTGGCTAGAATCCTCGGTGAGGAAGGTTGCAAGTCCTTGACACTGTACGTAGCTCCAACTGCCTATACATCCGCGTCTGACGCCTACTTGTAAAGATAGGTCATAGCCTCGCTCAATTTACCAGAGCTGATGCTTTTACTCTCTCTCTGTCTCTGTGATGGATGCTGTTCGCCAGCTTTCCGATGGACCAGGAGCCGAGGAACTCAAACATGTGATAACACGCAACTACGGCTACGGACTGAGCAACGAACTGCAAGGCCAATGCATTTGTAAAGCACTTTCCAACATCCCGGGCACGCACAAGCAACAACCTTGGGATGTCTCTTGCTTTCGGCTGAGGTCGCGGCTTTTGGAATGAACATCGTTGTGCCTTTCACAGATCCAAAAACGCAGCAGACGCACTGTGCTGGCAGGCAGCCAAAGCGCGATCTGCCATGGCCGTGGGTAGCTCCACTTTGCGCATGACGCTCCTCGGTTGAAGGCACATCAGCGCTCTGCGAGTCTCTGCGACTTCGCGCCACGGCACCAGTGCACGCGCTTGTAGATGTCAGGAAGGTCCAGGACTGCACACATGGGCGCAATCCTTAGCGCTGCCCCGTTTGACCCACCGTCCCACCCCACTGACAGACTTCTCTCTTTTGCCGAGGTACGCCGTCCTGTAGCAGCCTTCACAGCGCGGAGAATCATTTCAAGAGTCCACCCTCTGGCATCCGGCCCCAATGCGGCCAGGTACAGATACTATCGACTAGGTAAACCCTACAACAGCAACGAATGACACCATCGTGACAAAGCACTGTGCTTTCTCGACCTTTTGTAAACCGACCGGACACGTTCGAGTGTTCACGGGCTCAAGCAAAGGTTGCACCGAAAGCTGATTTGTCGCTGGAGCTTGGAAGAGCAGCAGCAGGAGGCCATTTGCAACGGCTCGCGAATCTACACGAGAGTCTAGCAGTCCAGAAGAGTCTAGCAGAGTCTAGCAGTTTTTAGCACTCGAAGAGACTCGTTTAGGGTTTGGAGTCCGTGAAGGCCAGTGCCTCGGACAGTGACCCTTGGTCGACTAGGGCCGAGACCCGCTCCGCAAAGAGAGCTGCCAGCTGCTGCGAGCTGCGACGCTGCAAATGCCAGCCCTCCCCGACGACTTATGTGAGTTCCTCCGCCTCCACCAAAACAATCGCAGCCCTCCACCTCAGAACTTTCCGAAGCGCCTCCATGCTTCCGGGTCTCATCCTGGAGCTTCATGTGCAAAGAAGGCATAACCTGGCAAAGCTTTGCTTTCATGCTCTCCCATCCAGCTTTGTACATGCCAAACTGCAGGTCCTGCCTCACGCACAATGTCTGGGTTTTCATCGTCCTGCTCAGCATCGGTGCAAATGTGGGCTTCGTGAACTCGTCTCCGCACATAGCTGCTCTCTATCGGCGCAATATGGTGCAGTGCCATCATTTCACTATTCACACCGCGGTAGAGACAAGGAGATTAGACCAAGATACCTTGAAGTTCTTGATGATGAATCGGCGCATGTTCGTAACAATTGCGGAACCACTCCTCCTGAATGCAAAGGATCAGGGGCCTTTGAGCATCCCATTCGCACAGGAGTCAGTTCGAGTGCTTTCAGCATCGAGGCTAACTTGATCACATCTCAAGTCGCCAAGTTGCCCTGTCGCGTCCCTCTGCGCATGGATGCCTGCAATGTCCTGGTCAAAGGGCTGTCTGCTCCGCCGCGGTGCGCAACATGACAAGCCATCAGCTTCGATAAAATGGAGTCTGCTGTGCCTGCGCAAGATCAGCAATCGAGCGGTTATCGCAAACATCTCGGTTTTCGAGATCTTCCAATCCAGCCCAGCAGGCGCGGAGGTCGATGCCGAAGTCCTCAGGTATCCGTAGAGTCTGCCGTAAATCCATGTGCCTGCGGACTCCGCCCCAGCCCCTGCTGCGTCTGGGTTGGGAGATCAGAACATTCGAAACGTCAAAAGCGAAATAATCAAAGTCCATGGCAAAGCATTACCTAGACCTAGTCAACCAACACATGGGAGGTCTGGCAGACGGATTGCCCATCACAATCAGTCTGCTTTGTCAGCCTGCAGTACTTACTAGTAAGAAGGGTTCGCTTGACTTAGCCAACCTGAGCCAACGATGTCGTCCAGGCATCGAAAGTCATCTTCCGTATGGGCTGATCTCGCACACGGAAATGTGCCTCTTCGTTGCACTCAGACTGTGGCAGGGAGACCAGGTGACTCCACGTCTGCTGAGATTCCCACGGCCAAATCCATCAAGGACCTGTGCATCTCCGGACAAGCCCGGAAAGTGAGTAGATGAATGCACAAGGGACGCACCCACAGACTCACAGACAGAGACGCAACACAAAGAACGGATGGGCATTCACAATCAAACACATGCGCGGATGAGACAAATATGTAGTATGATGTGTATGCAAAAGCCGAACCAGATATGTAATACATGGGATGCGCATGTGCGGCAGAAGCACCACTATGATCCAACAAGCCAGGCGCATGTGGTTTCAGCATTGTGGACTGACTTGCTATAGCTGCTGAACTAGCAATCTGCCGCGAGCTTGCGATGCAACAACTTGCTGTCAAGGACACGTGAAGTCGTGGACATCGAGCTCACCCACCTGCCGACAGCTTAGTGCAAGCGTGCTGCTTGGCGGTCTTGTCAGCCGAAGTTCTCTTAGCCCTCAGATCTGCTCTTGCATGACTCTTTTTATGCGTTCCAATGCCAAACTCTGATTGGGTTGATTAGGTGTCTTGTAAGCGGGAGCCCTTCGATATCCTTCGATTCTATACTGTGCCCGGCTGGTGATGTGAACGTGGGCTAGGCGCACGGCCAAATCTCCACCGATAAGCAGCGTGTCGTGCAGAAGTGGAATGGGAACGAGTGGCAAGGGGAGGACATCACTGCATCAGGCCGGTCCCGAGATTTTGAATGCAACAAGCGTCGAATGCAACGCACCCAGAAACGATTGAATTGCATCCGTTCAGCCCTTAGTTGCAGCTTCAATTAGCGAATTGCACGAAGTGTCTCAGGTGCTTTACAGCCATGATACTACAGTGCCACCTGCTTCAATGTGGCTTCCGTCGGGCTGAAGGAAGACATCTGCGAGGCATGGCATGGCATGGCTTCATAGTGTCCGGCCTTCACAAGGCGTCCCAGCACCTTGTGCCCAGTCACGTCCTGGACTCTTATCTCACAGTCGGTGAGAATTCACATCACCCGAGTGTGGATGCTGTTTTAGAGTATGACATGTTGTGGATTATTGCTGAAGTCCAGCGTGGACGCTGTTTGGCGTCTCCAAGTCGTGCAAGCTGAATTTTCAGGCGCCGCGGACGCTGGTGCTGTTGTCGTTTCAAGTACATTGTTGGCATCGACAAGCGGGAGCGTTCACAGGTAGAAGTGACTGTTTGAAGTGCGATTCTGGAGTGTGGGTGCTCATTGATTCGTATGTAGACCAATCGAATCGAGACTGAGCGACCACCAGAATTTTTGCGACAGCGCTGGTGATACAGTGAACCCCAGTAAACTGGAACATGAGATAAGGACGATTAGTGCAGCAATTCCATTATTCTGCCTTAAGGCCCTCAGGATACTCATCTTCCAGCTA
This sequence comes from Symbiodinium sp. CCMP2592, assembly GCA_905221615.1. Lineage (NCBI taxonomy): Eukaryota > Dinophyceae > Suessiales > Symbiodiniaceae > Symbiodinium > Symbiodinium sp. CCMP2592. The sequence continues at coordinate 31,757 of CAJNDT010005934.1, forward strand.
TGTGGCTTCTACTGTAGTTTCTGGAAGCTGATGGAAATCGCCGGGCAAGTGTGCGCTGCACCCGGAGCTCCTGAAAATCTTTCCAGCCGTCACCGTGCCCATAAAGAACCTGTCAAATTGGTAGAGCTCATGTTGCTTCACTTGCAAATCATGTCAGATTCAAGACTTCTTCGTGAATTGATGTACTTCGCCACGCCATTTGCCAAGTGCGCACCCGCTTGCCGTGGACGTTCCTCGTAACGAAGAAGCTGATCATTTTGCTTCGAATCCTCTGGCATGGCATCAAGTAACAGCTTACATGCACTTTCACACCAGCGATGGTGCACTTGGCACGCATTGCATCCTAATCTTCATGGTTCACCGTGATCACAGGATTAGCCATGCTTCTTCTGCTCCAATGCCACGCTGATCGGAACAACAGACTCCAATGAACCCCCACAATGTCGTGGCTGTGTTCGCCTCGGAAATCAGCTCGCTTCTGTAGCGTACGCAGCTGCCCTGAAGCTCTTCTCTGCTGTGAAGCTCGGAAGGTCAAGCCACGCCAACAGTGTGAGATAGTCATGCATCATGTCGGCGTCGTACATTGCAGATCTGCCAGTGTCCTGCAGCATTCATACTGCACAAGATGGAATGCAGCTCAAAGTGTGTGTAGCCACTCAGGCACAATGTGCTGACAGCTCACCAGAACGAAGCATGCTATCACCCGTGCCTTATCCCGTCATCACCACCACCCTCCTCCTCCTCCTCCTCCTCCTCCTCCTCCTCCTCCTCCTCGTCATCACGACACCATCACCATATCACCACCATCAGCAACCCTGCAGTGTCACGAACCTCCTTCAGCATCCGCGTGAGCCGCCCTTCCTGAACCGGAGCCAGAGATGCGTAGCACCGGCTGCGAGGATTGCACCGCTAACAGCTAACATCCTTCATGGTCCTTCATGACTCTGCGTTCGCGCCTCCCGGAGGCCGACAGCGGCATAGATAAACACGAAAGCCACCTGAGCAGTTGGAGATGTAACGGCGGACACAGGAGTCTAGCCGAGCTGCCGAGCTGTACCGGCCGTACCCCATGACATCGAACGCAGAGCCGCTGCGCAAGATGTCGCATGGCTTTCACAAACTACGCTTCTCAAATCTCGAGCCCAAGTCGTGCAGCATGGTGAAGAGAACCGTTCTGGGTCAAGTCTCCGTAGGCACTGCGGGCCGTGGCCTTGTCTTCTGGGACTCGCCGCTGCCCAACTGGGCAGCCAGGCCAAGAAACCTGGCGATCCGCGAGTGACCATAGCCATCACGGTGGATTGGGAAGTTGGGAGCAGAAACGAGCGGATCAAGCAGACGTAGAAAGCCAAGGTGCCCAAGGAACTGGGTGCCTGAGTTGAGCAGAATATCCAGCGCTGGCAGAACGAAGCCCATGAAAGGCAATGCAGCAAAGGCGCAATGGTGGACTGCGTACAGACACCTGAGATGCCCGAAGAACGGAGTTCACCAATTTCGAATTGCTGCTTACCGACTCGCTCGCTGACTAACTACTCACTCCCGTGCTCCCTTGTTCCCTTGCTCCCTCCCTCCTTCGTCCTGCTCACTCACTCGTACACACGCACGCACAACAGACCCTGGACATCCCCTGGACCTGCAAGGTGACCAAACAAGACAGTGACCCAAAACTTTGTCATGACAACAGGTCGCCAACTTGTTGAAAAGGCACAATGTGGGGCAAGGCTTGCCATCCCGAGGTGCTAAGATGTACTAAGTGTATGTAGCCAAGGAAGATCAAGGAAGTCCCATTGTGACAATCGTACACACAGAGGATGACCAGGTGCAAGGTCACGAATTTTGGCATATACACAACGGTGATCGACCGCGCTGGGTACTAAATCTCACAACAATGTCATACAGGCTGGATGCAATCGTCAAACACAACAATGTCATACAGGCTGGATGCAATCGTCAAACACACACACACACACACCACACACACACACACACACACACACACACACACACACACACACACACACACACACACACACACACACACACACACACACACACACACACACACACACACACACACACACACACACACACACACACACACCCACACCCACACCCACACCCACACCCACACGCACACGCACACACACACACACACACACTGATGGATTCGGCCAAGAGTACGAGTGCAAGAGGAAAAAGAGAGGCATGTTGTTCAAGTTGTAAAAGCTTGTCAGATTGTGGCAACCGTACAGCTTGTTTGTTGTCAAATCAACCGCCAAAAGTGGTAACTGAAAACTCTCTAATCTTGGCACAGGGGCCTTCTAATCGGGCTGGCACAGGGGCCCCAGCTCAAGGTTTTGCAGGTACGCCGAGTTGATCAGACTCGGTATACCATGACTGTGGTAGCTTCGTTGAGTGCGGTCCCACAGCCATGCCGCACTCCCCTGCAACATTTGATTCGGTAAATGTCAAATGTCTGATTGAGTTGCAAAGCAAAAATTGCAAACAGTGTAGGAGTGACCCTCTGCTCCCATGTGCTAGGGAGGTTCACACACACACAGCCCCAATGGGGCGTGCATGCTTCAAGTAGAGTGAGATGTCTGATCCGTGGCAAAAAGAGTGAATGGCGCACTTTTCTCGCTGTCACTAGCGGTCGGGTGATTGTCGTATTTCCTGATCCGAACAGGTTCTAACAAAAAGCACCGGCTTCAACGTGGCTAATGTGGTGACTGAATCCCAATCATGTAGTCGTCGACGGTTTTGTTCGAAGAAGAAAGCTGGGATTTTAGGAGTTCTGCCGGTGATCTCCTTGATGCGGTAGGAGAAGATCTTGCGAGCTTGTAGAACGTTGTCACCCAGACAAAGAACCACGTGTAAGAGCATGTGCTTGTCTCTGGTGATGCGGTCGGGTGGAATTTCAACAGTCATCCGAAAACATTGTCCTGCCATGGAGTACCATGGAAGGCCGGCCTCGGCAGCCTTTCGCTTTGTCATATTTTTGCTGCTACCAACCGACAAACGCTTGAACAAGGAATGCAAAACAACATGGACATGCTGTGTGCTCAGGAGAAACAACCAAGTGGTGTCGTGCTGACACTCGCATGCGCAGGCTTTTTGTCACGCTTAGCGGATCTTGCAGCCCTAATCCGTCCTGAGTATTAGGATCCAACAGCGAGTTTGTTGGGACAGTCACTCATGATCTTGAAATGGCATCTACATCTGAAACCTGCACGTACCAGCATTTTTGCACAAGCGGTTTTGGACCGCTTATGCTGAATAATAGGATGCACAATATCGTAAGGTGCAATCGAGTCAGAAGACCAAGGATCTCGCGATGGAGATCGGTGTGCGTCCTCAGCCATGTGTGACGTTGCCGTAGGTGACGCTGATGATGTTGAGTGCGAAGAGCGTGTCCTCTTTCGTCTTGTAGTATGTGGATGTTGGCGTTGTTGCGTTGTGGATTGGGATGCTGGTGAGATGTTGCGTGTTTTCTTTGTTTTCACGACTGTTTTGTCCTTTTTGTCTTTGTTGTCTTTCTTCTTTTTTGTCTTCGTTGTGTGCTTTGTTTTTTGCTTGTGTGTGTGACTGACTGCATGGGAGGATGTGGCGGTGTCATCCTTCCTCAGAAAGGCATCAATCTCTTCGGATCCCCATAGGCTGCTGTCGTCGTCTTCGTCCATCTGTGTGCGATCCTAAATATGTTTCAACAACTGTAGTTCTGAGAAATGGCTGCGGAGTCACAACTGCATTAAGGCGTGTGCATACGCTGATCTTCAGAAAAGAGAGAGAGATGTAAAAAGATACATCACTTGGGCAACCTCACCGGCTGGCATGACCTTTCAACATGGTGCTCTTAATGTTGACCCTCATCAGGAATGATGGGGTTCACAGCACAGCTTTGCTGTGTGGTTGTTGGCTGCCGGGGGCAGCAAATGTGCATCTAATTGTCAACTCAGCGATGCTGCTCACGGAGTTCTTGATCGCTTTCTCTTGTTGGATGTAGGAGTTGATGTAGTGGAAGCTGGCTCCTTTTGGGTAGGAGTCGTTGATGTCGGAAGCTGATCAGGTTGCTCCGAATGCTTTCGTATCCACTCTGCAGATGCGATGAAGTACTCACGCCACCATGAAGAGCCGTTAGTGGCCCAGTGCCATCTCCATTGTGATGCCGTGGGAGATCGCGATCTGGTGCGTTGGTCCATGGTGCTAACACAACTGGTTGTTTTGCAAAATGCTGCGGGAAAGAGTGTATCAATCGCTGCATACAACACATGTGAAGAGAGTGCACTGACTGTCTCACTTGGCAAAACAACGATTGTTGTTTTCACCGTCTGCTGCAATCACCCAATGGTGGTATAAAACATGTTTGATCACCTATTGTTGCGAAGCTTCGAGTCTTTCCACTCGTTGCTTTAGCTCTGTAATCTGCCGGGTTGTTTGCAGAATAAACTCGGCTAATTGGTCGCGTAGAGCCTCGTCACTGAATGTGGAAGGTTCACTTCCGGTTTCGGACTCATAGTCCCGATGCTGTGTCAAAATCTCCATGAGGGCTGCGGAGAGAGCTTCACGTCGTGCCTCATCGACGGGCGGCGAATCTGTAGTCGCTGTGTTTGGCGGAAGAGGTGAGTCGCTCATGGCTCGATGTCGGGATTCAAATAAGTGTCACTGTGAGGCAAAACTTCAGAAGGCAGAGTTATGGTATTGTCTGAAAGCAACATGTGTTGAAAAGTGAGACGTATGCACTACCTGGCACTTTTTATACCGGCTTGCCTTAGCAGCATATTCACGACCAATCAGGCGCGTTTTGCCTGATGAGGCTTTCAAGTACGTCGAGCTGCTGTTTGCACGAGGAGAGGATCGCCGTGGTAGCCTCGTGCTGAGTAGTCAACACCGTTGTAGCCTGTTGTATCAGGCGCTCGAGTTTGGCATTCGACTCAAGCAACGAATTGTGAAACTGCGTCATTGCTGCCATAATCTCAGCCGATGAATCCGGATCAGGGTGATGCGGAGGTGGAAATGGCGGAGTCGCCGGTGCAGCCACTGCTGCGTCCTGTTGTTCTTCCGGATCTTGGTGTTGCTCTTGGTAGTCTTGGAAATCTTCGTCTTCTGCAACACGTAGAAACTGAGAGCGCAAAAGCGCCGGCTGTGGGTTGTGGCTGCCCACCGCAGGTTGCTCGTTGCGGCGTCTGCTGTGCTTGGAGATGGATGGCCGAGGACGGCCGCTCAGCGCTTTGTGGCTCGGCTGCAATCTGCCAGTCATGGTACTTTTATACATGATGATGCCTCAGTTAACCCTGAAAATGGCTGCGGGAAACACTGTGTTAATACAAGGCTGCTCTCATGTTGCACAATTGCACGGCTCTGGACCCACGCACGGCAAGCTGGCACAGTGTTTTGCTTACAGCTGTTGATCAGTATAGCCGGCAGCGATGTAGAGATCGCGCATGGCTCGAATGGCTGATGTGGCCTCGCTGCATGGTGTTGTCACTCTGCGTACCATGCGTGTGCGGGCCTGAAAACTGCTGCGAAGTGTTGAAACAGAGGGGGCTGACTGTGGGTGCAAAATATCCGCCTTGTGCAAAGTGCATTGATGCGTGAGGCTGCTGTGCTGAGGGTTTATTGCGAAACCCAGGAAAATGTTGGCCGGTTCAGTTTCAAGCTGAACCGGTGGTTTGTAAAAAGATGCATCAGTGAGCTGTGCAAAAGGAGGCAGTCGGGTCAGCTGTGCAGGTAAAAGAAGGACGCGGTTGTCGACGTATCTGGTAGCAAAAAAGAAAGCTTGATCCTGCTTGTTGTGATCTGGAAAATGCTTGTGGTTCGTGAAAAGCTGTTTGTATGTGTGGTGCCAACACTGTTCCTCGACCGCAACAACGATGTTGCATAGGGCTGGGCTGCAGGGCGAGCCCATAGGTGCACCGCGAAATTGCTCAATAAGTGATGTACCGACAGTGAAGTAGTTGAGTCGGAGCACTGCAATGATAAGTTGTGGTATATGTTGTAATTGAATGCATAGTTTGTTGCCTGAGGAGGCTTCTTGCTTCTTTTGTCTGCTTTTGCCCCTGTGGACTCGATGTGTGGGGTCTTTCTGTGAGTGTTCAATGAAGAATTTGGAAGAGTGTAGGGGGTTCTTTTCTCTGTACCATCGAACCATAATGCTGTATGCTGAAAGAAACCGGCTCTGATCGACCGATGTAAAGACGCCAGCCAAATCCTGGTTGTACAGGATGTAATCTGTTGAATCGTGTAATTTCCTGCGCTGATGCAGGAAGAGTGCTGTTTGTTTGAGCTGTGTTATGCCATCTCCTTGGTGAAAGGAGTTTGGGCATGCTTGAAAAGTCATCAGCTGCAGTACGTCCGCTAAGGCTTCCCACAATTTCCTGCCCATGGTGTCGATGAACGCCACTATGGGACGGCCTTTTGTGAATTGCTTCTTTCTTTTCGGTAAAATGTAGGCGCGTGGGATGCGTCCCCATTGTGGAAAAGCCCATATGTAAGCTGGAAGAAGGCTGCGGATGTCTGTGTAGACATCAAAGTGGTGTTGTAGAGGTTGGTGCTGCGAGATCCGAAAGATCTCCTTGTCTAAAAAAGTGTTGTGTATGGCAGTGTGATATAGTGCTGGGCAGTACCACGTGAGGCGGTTCGGGAAGTGATCTTCGCAGTGGATGATGCCCGAAGGTATTTTGTGTTGGACTTGCTTGATCATCTTGACCTGGAGTATGTTGTGTTGGTTGCAGTGTGCGTTGTGTTGTGGTATTTGTTCAGATACAAACTGCTTTGCAGTTTGGTGGTTGTAAGGCAGTCCATAGTATCGATGCCATGTGCGTATGGCTCGGCATAATTGTGAAGCCAACTGTGTGGGCTTCTGAAGGCAATTACTTTTGCCGGAGTATGCCAAAAATTGGTGTTGTGGTTGTAGTTCTGCAAGTTGGATAGCAATGTGATTGTTGAAAATATGCTCCTGGGGAACTTGTGAGTGTAATGGTGAGCAGGTACAGGGTGGTGGTGAATCGGGTTGCCATGTAGTATGGGCGTCGCGCCAATTGTGTAGAAGTTGTTGCATGGGTGGGTGTTTCTTGTAGACAGGTTTTGTGCTGGGGAGATGGAATGGTGGAATGTGTTGTTTGTTGCTTGTTAACCGAGAACGCAAAAATTGTCGTAGTTGTTGGGTGAAGGTGGGGTGTAAGAGTGGCTGTAGGTAAATGGGTTTTGTGACAGGAGGTGGTTTAAGTCGTCGTTTCTTGAAGACGGTGTTGAGCGCTTTTTGAGCGTGTCTGCGGTCGCGTCGTGGTAAGTTGTTTGAGAGTTTGTGTAAAGCGTAAACTGTGGCTGCTGGTGTATCTGAGCGAAGGAGTTGCTTTGTTGTGTCGAATCTGGTGCGGGTGTTGGAAGTAAGATGTGAGACTGTGGTCCAGGCCTGTTTTCTGGTGTTGAATAAGGTGGAGTTGGTGAAGCTTCGAATGGAGTGGTGTAGTTTGCCTCGGCGTTGCTTCGCCCATAAAGTGGCTGTGCCGTTGTGCTTGTTGTTGGCTGCTTTTGTGAAGCCGGAAAAAGCTCCTTTCATGTGTGATGTGATGTAGGGAAAGTTGAGCTTGGATTGGTGATGTTGTATGAGAGTGTTCTCTGTGGCTTCTAATTGCTCGGTGGGTATGTTGGCTTGTAATACAATTGGTGTGTATTGGTGGTAGCATTTGTGTTTATGCCACCATCGTAAAGAAAGTTCGGCTTGTACAATCTTGTGTTGTTGAAGTTGCTTGAATTTTCGATTACGTGTACCCTCTCGCTGTGTGAGAGAGTGACTTGTACTGCCGATGTAAACGTAGCCACGAAAAGGTTGTTGCGTGGTGACTCTGCAGTATACCACCTGTGGCTGACGAAAGAAAGAGAGTGTGTACGATGGAAAGGAAATGTTTGAATGTGCAAACAGTCTCTGTAGGTTGGAGAAATGTCCTTCCTCATGTTTGAGGTAGAAATGCTGTGTGCGAAGTAACAAAGTCAGGCCTTGAAGCCAGAGTATGATTTGATAGAATTGTGTGGAGACTGGTTCTGCCAAAGGTGCGACGAATTGTAAGATGGATCTGCCTTGATCCAGAATGCGTGTGATGTTCTTGAATTGTTTTTGTCGGAAAATTGTTGTGTGATCAAGTGTCTGTCGGTGTTGAATCAAGTGCTGTCGGAGTCACTCTGTCATCTGACTGATGATGGCGACGAGTTTGATCAGTGCTGGGGAGCCAAATTTGTCGATGGCTTTGGGTGGGACACCCCAGGCGACTGCAGCGGTCTGCAGTGTTTGCTCTTGTGAGCTGCTGAGTGAAGGGAATTCCGAAGCAACAATGTCAAGGTACTTTTTTACCTGTGTTTTTTGTTTGTCGCTGATGCCTTTTATGGCACCAAACCATCTGGTGATGCCGGATTCGGAGTGAACGCCAGTGAAGTGATCTTGAAACCAAACACTGGCTTTTGTGGGCTGCTGAAAGATGCGCTGGGGATCCATCTTGGGATCCAGGGGTGCTGCCTTCGTTGGTGTAAGAGTTGACTGCTTCTGTCGCTTGGCGCCCAGAGTGGAGCGTCCCGGGAAGTGCATACCTGTGGTGGATGACGATGCTGGGGAAGCGTGTACCGGGTTGTTGTCTTGTTCTGCAGCGGTTGTGGTGAAGGGGGATAGGCCCTCAGTGGTAGGCCTGGTGTCAGTGTGTGTAGGGTCATCGATGGTGGCTCGTTTTTGTCCACGGGTGGTTGTGGTGGGGGAGATCTCAATTGTGGAAAGTGAGAGAGGTGGTGGGGAGGGCGTGTTGATGGGAGTGCTGGGCGTGGTGGATCGTTTTGGTTTCTTTGATGCTGGTGTGCTGGGGGCCTCATTGTGTGCTTCCGGCGCACGGAGAGTTTCAATTGTCTCCAGTGCTGTTGAAAGTCGTGCTTCAAGGTCGCTGATGCGATGGGCCGCCAGAGTGTCAGTCTCTGTCGGCTGCGAAGGTTGGAGTGGGAGATGAGGTTGTGGTTTGCTGGATTGTGGTGGTGTTGGAGATTCGGTGGGTTGCGATTGTGTGTTGTCTGTGTCTGCTTTGACATTTTGCTTGTCCTTTTTGTTGCCGTCGTTGTACTGGTCCTGCAGCTCCTGCAGGTACAACACCAATTCCTTGATAAGGTGTGACATTGCTGGTCGTTTTGCGAGTGTGAGCTTTTCTTGCCAGCAGAATGCAGTGGCCGCTTGGTCCAGATCAATTCTCCTTGCTCGGAGTTGACCCATAAGTTCAGTGGTAAAAACGGCTTCGCTGACGTGTTTGCTGCATGTGAGATGGATGTCGAAGCCATGTGCAGCGTACCGTAGCCAGTACGAGGACCAATTGTGTCGCAAAAATGCGACCAATGGTGCTGTTGCGATTGGCATGCCTGCTGTGCGGTTATGCACTGAATGTGGTGTAGATTGAATGTGTTTGGGGAGGTTGAGGCCAAAAAGCTGCCTGTTGTCCCAATGCTCCGGTGTTTGAACAAAGTCGTTTGGTATCTGGGGATTTGCAGGCGTGGGATTGGGGTGTTGCTGTTGTTGGGTTGCGACGGTGGCTTGAGGTAATGTATGTGACGAAATGCTGGGGTTTCGAGTCGTCATCGGAGATGGACTCACAAATGTGTGTTGGGGGGTGGCAGGTGTGGGGGTTGGCAGTGTGGTGGGTGGAATTGGTCCGGGAAACTGTTGGGGTGGGGGAGGGGGTGGAGGGAAAGGTGGGAACGTGTTGTTGTGGCTGTACGTGTGAGCTGAACCCCAAGTAGTCGGGCTTGGTGATGGGGTGTGTGGTGGGATGTTGTGGATCCCTGGTGGTGGGGAGATCGGGTGCAATGGGGTACTGCTGGTCGAGGTTGTTTGTCGCTGCACGGTACTGATTGCTGTACCGATGATGCCTGTTGGCATTGTTGTATGCCACTGAGGCTGTGTCGGCTTGTACATGGTTGCACAGTGGGGCACTACAGTTGCCTGTGACTGCAAAAGCTGCACATGGAACATGCATGAGCAACCTGGTTGGCTTGAGCGTCAACATCAACTTGTGCGAGGCATCCAGCATGCAGCTGCATCGAATCTTCTTTGGCTCAAAAGCGAGGTCGGAGCAAATGCCTGATTGCAAACAACTATGTGTACAGGGATTCAGGCCTGGAAGAAAAAGTACTAGAGAGTTACAGGAAGACACAGAAGAAGAAATCAACATCACTGAATGAGGCCGAATCCAACGATGCTGAAGTGCCCGGAGTGGAATCCCCACTTCTCCGGGGTCCGCACAACACCCTTTCGCCCCACGATGAAGGCTTCTCTGTACATGTCCCGATACGTCATCTTGTAATGCTGATACTTAGTCCGTATTGTCCCGATGACGATCACTCCCTGTTGGCCCTTGGGCCGCCGCGTACATTGATCGGTAACTATATGTACCGTGCTTTCCGACACATCTCCTGGGGTCGCATTCCCGTATATGACGCAAGAGGGAATGGGTGGATAGGACTTGTCGTCGAAGCAATGGCTGACAGAACTTGGGCGGACCAAGTCCTCACGCATTATGCGTGCGGCACTTGCAATGCTCGTGCCGTGTCCGGCGGTGTAGATGTATGTTTCCCCTGGTGGGTCAGTGGCACGAGTGCCGAATGCTCTGCGAGTCTCACCAGCCCACGGGATGAATAACATAGTATGCACGCCGTCCGATATTGGCGTCAGCGTTGCTCCCAATTCGTTGCACGCTGAGCGCGTGCCCGACTGTAATACGGCATGCGCGAATTCGGCTAAAGTCTCCTGCCTGAAATCGCTGTCAGCAGCTATCTCGCCCAAAGTTTTGGCGAGTTTGTGCGCTTCCTCCAAGTCGACAGCGTGGGGTGTCGGCTTTTCATGATCATAAAGCTCAGAGAAAGGCGCCACATCAATCTGTGGTGGTCTGCTCTGTTTGCCCAGTTGTTCGAGGGTTGGCTGACCCGATGGGGCAGCAGTTGTGGATGCATCGAAAGTCGGAGCAGGTGTCCGAACAGAGCTGGGGGGATTGTGCCGAAGCTGTTGGCGCGAAGATGTGCCCTGGCTTGTTGGGGGCTGCTGTTGTGCTGCTTGGCTGCCCTTGATGCGGAGGGCGATGCGCTGAACCTGCGAAGCCAATGTTTTTTGTGGGACCTTGGGTGGGGTAGGTGGCCTTTGACGTGGCTGTGTGGCTCTGTAATGCCACTTGTTGGCATCATCATCACGCACTGTAGAATAGCTGCGGAGCACAACCGAGGTCCGAGGAGGTGTCGATGAAGCTCGCCTGGTGTCCCTGCGAGAACGGCTTCTGCGAGTGTCGCGGGATCGATGGTGTCTGCGTCGGCGGTGCTGTCTGCCGCTGCTTGCAGGTCGTGCTCGGCTGCGCGTGTGTCGACGGCGTCTAGTGCTCACGGTGCGAGTTCTGCTGCGTGTGGGTGAATGCCGTCGTCTGCGTGGCAGCGGAGGGTGATGGGGAGAAGTACGGGCTGCGAGCTGGTCAGTGTCTGCCGATCCCGTATCTGGGGGTGGTTGTGCGGGTGGCACTGTATTGACGGAAGGGGTGTTGGCTGTGTTTGTTGGTTGTTGTTGTTGGGGCGTCATTGCCGGTGTCTGCGGGGCAGTGTGTGCAGCATCGGCAGTGGGAACACTGGTGGGGTGGGGTTGTGGAGCTTGTTGAATTGTTGTTGGCGGCGGTATGTGGGATTGTTGAATGGGTTGTGTGGGAGGGATGTTGCAAGGTGCAAGTTGGGGTTGTGGGGCAGGTGGTGTAAAAGGAAAGTTGAATGTGGTAGGTTGGGCCTGATGCTGTGTCGAAGCAGATGGGCTCATGGGAAAAGCTGTTGGATGGGTAGGCAAAAGAGCAGGGTTCATGAACGGTGTGGGGTGTTGTGACATGAATTGCTGGGGTGGAGGTTGTTGTGGCATCTGGGGTTGTGGTGTGCTGAGATGTGCGTAGATCGTCGGATGCTGTGGAATAGGAGCGGTGTGTCCACACGGCATCATGGGGAAGCCGTGTGTTTGCTCAAGAGGAATCGTAGTGGGTTGTGTCGGCAGTGTGGGCTGCTGAGTGGCAGCAATGCCGGTTGGCATCATTGCTGGGTAGCTTTGAGACTGCGGTACCCAGGTGTTCTGGTGAAATTGATTAAGCACCGGTCGGGCTGTTGGTGCATATGGTGTTGCTGGTGGCTGCGCGGCAAAATAATCCGGCCACATAGCTGCAACGAAGCGGGTGAAACACACACAGTTGCACAAGCAAAGTGCAGGCTGTCCTGATTGTCCCTGCTGGACTGATTTGAGAGGTCGTAGACGGAGAGAAGGAAGGTAGAGGGCCGAGTACTCTCCGGAGAGAGCGCTGCTTCACTTGCTGTAGACATCTTTACCACGTCTGCACTCATGTCAGATGCACATGCCCTTGCAGTCCCTGAGGAATAAAGAAGTGGAAAAATACGGGGCAGACTAGAGAGGTAGCACCTGCTCACTAGACGCACTTTACTGCATTAGCCGTCCCTTACTGCACCTGCACTCATGTCAGACTCACATGCGAGCATCAGAGAGAGAGAGATAAAGTAGCATCTGGAGAATCTGAACGATCTGAACGAAGGCTGAACACCCGGTTCATCACCGGTCTCCCCGGAGGGTCACCACGGCGCCATGACGGAAAGCCGTTGCTCTGGAGTCTCATAGACCCACGCTGATCACACTGATGGATTCGGCCAAGAGTACGAGTGCAAGAGGAAAAAGAGAGGCATGTTGTTCAAGTTGTAAAAGCTTGTCAGATTGTGGCAACCGTACAGCTTGTTTGTTGTCAAATCAACCGCCAAAAGTGGTAACTGAAAACTCTCTAATCTTGGCACAGGGGCCTTCTAATCGGGCTGGCACAGGGGCCCCAGCTCAAGGTTTTGCAGGTACGCCGAGTTGATCAGACTCGGTATCCCATGACTGTGGTAGCTTCGTTGAGTGCGGTCCCACAGCCATGCCGCACTCCCCTGCAACATTTGATTCGGTAAATGTCAAATGTCTGATTGAGTTGCAAAGCAAAATTGCAAACAGTGTAGGAGTGACCCTCTGCTCCCATGTGCTAGGGAGGTTCACACACACACACACACACACACACACACACACACACACACACACACACACACACACACACACACACACACACACACACACACACACACACACACACACACACACACACACACACACACACACACACACACACACACACACACACACACACACACACACACACACACACACACACACACACACACACACACACACACACACACACACACACACACACACACACACACACACACACACACACACACACACACACACACACACACGCGCGCACGCACACGTGGTGCGTTCCGTGGAGGGCTAAACCTCAGAACCGGATACATCATACACGACATTAAAAACCACGATCTACAGCGAACACAAAAACAATCTGAAACAACTCCAACAAACACACACCGGAGAGAGACCGGGAGGAAAACGGAAGTTGCCTCACACAAGAACAACACGCAACCCAGTACGCTTCGAACCTCAAGCCCCTGCCAAAAGGCAAGATGTTCAAACAGAAAGAGAGAGAGCCAGGCCGAAATAAAGGAGCAATGCGAGAATAAACAGTGGAAATAGGTGTAAACCTGCTATTCTCCCCACCAAAAATATTAAAGCGATCACTTTCGGTTTAGGGGGGGAGGGGTCCCCTCCATGTTTCTTTTCCCAGGGGGTCAGGCCGGATCAAATTTTTTCCGGGTCCTGGTTTCTCAGATGGTTTCCACATGGTCCTCCCTCCCGGGATCATATTCCGCCCTGCTGCGTGGGCTTAACCTACCTTACTGCAGGTGCTTCGGGCGGGTGGAGCTTCCCAGCATGCTGAACGAGCCTGCCTCTTTTACTGTGCACCTAAGCAGTCGAAAACTCTTGGCCGGCCACCCTTGGGCAGAGCTGCGCCGCATTGCCGATGTTCATGAAGCCATGTGAAGCTAAGTGCCGCGCTAGCACATGTTCCCGCGGCCTCTCTTGCCGGTGAAGCTCTCTGCAATGAATTGCGGCTGCTGCAGCTCCACTCCTTGGAGCACAGTGGTGGTGCCCGACCGAATCTTCATCCACTTCTTGTCAGCCGCCGCCGCCAAGTGCACACGCAGCAATCCCTGATGCTCAGTGATCTCGTAGGAGTCTGGAGCGAACTCCAACATGACGTTGTCCGAGTGAGCCACCATCGGCTGCAAAATGCAAGTTTCGAAGACTCCTTGCTGCCTGGTGCCCAACAACACGGGATCTTGCATGCGGCAGGCGACCATATCATGCCAGGGAGATCCAGGAAGCGGGATTTGCAGGCAGCACGTCGGGATCCAGGCAACCACAGAGCGGCAGACACGCAGACATGGACGGAACAAAACGATTTCTTGCTGCCTGGCCCGAGTTGCTCCCGACCACCAGATAGCCAAAAAACAAGTAATGCCGTCCTGCTCGGGCTTGTACGCAGTATGCCAGGGAGGATCCTGCCAGAAGCCGTTCCGAGCTAGTGCCCATCCTCACCGCTCCTCTTTCACTACACACCTCTGAAACGACTGCCCAGGCCTCCTGCCCGTTCTTCGCAGCCCACGCAGCTTCCTGAGACCAGCTCCTCCACTCCATGCCCTCGCAGTGCCACTGGCCCTAGCACATCACAGGCAGCCAAACCTCCCCCCACACAACGAAACAAGCAGGCAATGAACGCTGCCCAGTCGCGGTCCACACGGCATCCCCGATCAAGGTATGCTTACAGAGTAGTGCAGTGCAATGTGTGGGACGGGACCAATGTCTGAGTCCGTCGGTAATAACATCGTCGTCGTTAACAGCAGTACTAGTATATACGTCGTGGTAGCACTGATGTTCGTCGTCGCAAGAGTGGCAGTAGTGTAGTACCAGTAGTGCTGCTGCTCCTAGTACTACACGACAACGACGACAACGACGACAACAACGACAACGCACAAGTAATGGTAGTACTTATCACGTGGGCTAACCCCTGCCACAAGAAAAGCAACCCAAAAAAGGTTAACCCCCAAATACATAAAGAACTTGAAAAAAATCCTGAAAAACAAACCCACCAAACACTTAAAAGAACTTGAGAAGCACGTTCTTTAGGGCACCCTCGCCCCCTCGGGTTCTTTGTAAGGAGCCCCCTATTTAAAGCGTATTGATAGTGAGCGGTTGCCCGCGTTGTAAAAGTTGAACGTGCGAAGGGTTGGTATTGAGCGATTGCGTTGTACTCAAGGGTGTAGTTCTTGTCACGCCGACACCTGGAGGTTATGTTTGCTTTCTACATCCAGAGCTCGACGGGTCTCCTGGATAAACCCCCAGGTCGGGGTGCCCGGATTCATCCCAAAGGCGGGGATCACAGCAGGAAGTCTGTCCGCGGGGGATTGTTGATTCCTATTGAAGTGAAATGTGTAGCAGGGGGTACCCTACCAAGCCCAGGAATACGAAAGCATTGTTGTCGATTTTCACACAAACCTGTGCCACTTGAGCCAACACGTTGGTGACCTTTGAGCCGGAGCATCCACATTCGGAGGCTCGTCAGCTACTTTCAGAATTGAGCTCACGCTATACATGCCAAGCGAATGTGGGCGGCATATGTGGGCCTAGCTCAACCTCACAAACATACAGCAAAGAAACAGACAAGATATTTCATCCTATTGTCGTTCAATCATTCGGCGTCGATACTACTCATCAAGATATTGAGGAAAGTATCGTCCACGCTCCCACATGCGGGATATTGGGTGTATCGTCACACACCCCAGCGGGAAAATTTGCTCCAGCATGTTGTCAATCAGTCGTCAATATTGCGAATAGTATCCTCGTTCCTTCGCTGTTCTCTCCTGTCCTCGCAGGCCCTACAACCAAGATTCAACGTTCTGCGTTCCATGCTGGCCTGACAAGCTGAAAAGTGTGCAAAACATCCCCCTTTTATGGGAAGGGCAACCTTTCCACAACCAAGGAAGCATGTTGCTGAGCAGCATGAACTGGCTTCATAAGCGTAGACAAGACGCAAAACCACAAATACAGCCGCCTCGTCGGATCGGACTGACCACGTCCCTTCGGAAGCCCGACACCACACGCAGTAAAGGGAGCAGTCCTCAGAGCACCAGAAGCGACACAGGCGCTTGCTTATGACAGATGAGATGGTAATGGTAATGCCTTTGAAAGAGTCGCAAGATAATAGCCAGGGAGTCCGTTGTCCAAGCGCGCTCTTTCCTCTGCTTTGCCAAGTGCTGCCCTGGACAGCTGTGGCCAAGATTGCAAGATGGGAAGTGGATGATGTGGAGAGTTCCTTTCAGCGAACTCACACTTGCTGGGCCGGCTCCATGATATGGATGTGCATCGTGGTGTCAGAGCCCCATGAAAATAAACATGAAGATGCCGCGCGGATGCTGCTTTGCACCAGGGCGATGTTGTCGTACGTGGCCGAACTCCTCGAGACAGCCCTGCGCGTTGCGCCAGGCAGGATCCTGGACTGCTTTGGCAAAGGCATCACGGGCATGTGCCAGAAGGAGAAAAGAGCCCAGCCGGGCATGTGCAAGGAGGAAAGGAGCTGCCATAGCTGCGCTGCTGACCCTGTCTTGTTCGTAAAGTTAGCGAAAGGGCTCCTGGCACCATGGCCGCGAACACCAGCTCCACATGGACGTTGGAACACTGTCGCAGACTCTTGCACATGATTGCTGATCGTTGTGTGGATGTCTTGGGCCAAGCTTAGCCTTGGCATGTGCTGCTGTTGGACGCTGGGAACTGCGAGAGACGCCAACAATCCAGAATCCAGACAGAGGCCAGGAACTTCGTAGCTGTGCTGGAAACACGCGACCACTGAGCTCTTCTGCGTGGCCCACGCCACTGTCCAGAGCTGCTGTCATGGACGGTGAGCACAGGGCCGAGGTGTAGTTTTTGGCTCAGCGACCGGTGGCCAAGCCCCATGAGCATCCATGCCATTCCACTGACTTTGCAGACAGATGGGTAGGGCTGTGGATGTAGGGCGGGCAGGTGTGGCTGCTAGGGACGTACTTACTAGGCACGACCATGCCTGGCCTCTCGCCCTGGGAGACGAGGTGTTCTCGGAGTGTACGCCTCCTCGCAGAAGGCCAAAGCCCGACATCAAGCAATCGCCCGCTAAAGATCCAGAACCCAGACGTCGCCGGCTGTCTGAAGAGGCGCCTGCGCGGCAAGACAGATGGTGCCAGCAGGTGATGTTGACGAGGATGCGTGCCTGTCCGAGCTTGGAAAAGCCAGTGGAGCAGAAGAGTACGCTGTTGTCCAGAAAACCAGCCGTTAATCCTAAGTCGAAAGCCAAAAGCACACGCCCCGGTAGTAGACTTCCCAAGGCATGGCTGCTGCCGTGCTGCTTGTCTGTGTCGACTGTTGCGTATGTATGAGGAACAGTGTGGAAGTGATCCTGTATGATCCTGTGCACGTACATGTTCAGATGAGTGTCTCAAGATCTCGCGAAGGAAACGGGGGTTTCCAGGCTCAAAGGTCAAATGTCTACAGATGCGCAGGCCGCATTCAGCCAGCAGGGACACTCATCACATAAGACTCCAAAGAAACCCATACCTGCCCTATTCCGAGCTATCGCTTCCTGTTTCTGACCCGAAAATCGGCGGTGCACAACGTGACTCCGCCGAAGATTTTTACTACGAGGGGGACATACTGTATATTATTTCAAGACCGATCCCAGCCGGACACCCGGGCCGGAGTTCCCCAACATATATTCCCTAAACCCACTTGCGTCCCTCGTTCAGGATGTCTAGTTACCGCATATTTCATACAGTTCTAAGCCCGATTACATTAGTCGGTGGGAGGGTGATGGTGGGAGGAGGGGGAGGGGTTCAGAGCAGGCGGAAAGAGGAAGGGTGGGGGGCAAGAGGGATTGGATTGATGCTAGGGCTGCAAGGGCTGCTTTGTTAGATAGGGAGGCTGGGGTGGGCGCATGCAACAGAACGCTGTCCCCGTGCCAACCAACCAAGAACCATCTGGAATTTCTTACTTCCGACATGCTTTGTTACATCAGGCTACCCTGACCAGAGTCCACAGGCACACCCACGAGGCATGGAGTATTCCCGTCCCTAACATCCCCCCCACCAGAACCCCAGCGCAATCGAGGGGATCACATACACAGACACACACAGACACACACAGACAGACAAACAGACAGACAGACAGGCAGACCGACGGTCCCACGGACCGACAAACAGACAGACCCACACCCACATGCACTTGGAATGTGCGAATACGAAACGGCAGCGTCTGGCAGTCCAAACAGTGCTCTATCCGTCCGAGACACGAAATGACAAATGACCGGCTTAGTCAGCCGAAAGCGACTGTGCGAGAGCTGGTATAACTGCCTGAAGCAGGTGCTGCAACTGGAAGCTTGCAAAACCCTGTCCGGCACACGTTGGGCAGGCCTTTCGGCATCGATGAGGCCATTGCCTCCAGCGCGCATCATCGGAACCATCGTTTATCTAGTGATTCTAGTGTCAGAACCGTTTGAGCTACGCGCACTAGCGGAGCTTGTTTCCTCAGCTTGCTCCCAATCCAAGGCAACTAGTCCACTGTGATGATTGCTTTCCACGGCAAGCTATCGTTTGACTTACTTATAAGTTTCCTACCCGGAGACGGAGTGTAGCAAACAAATTCACGGATCGAGCCGGCTGCATTTTGGGATTCAAGGCCTTGGGGATGAAATTTACGCTGTATCTGCACAGTTGCTGAATACACGATGCTGGACGGATCAAACGCTGATCGCGCCTGCTGTAAGCAGAATGATGGCCTGCCCGGTTGAGCGAAGCATCCGGTCCTTCGGGAGGCTTTCTTGACAAACTTCATTGGACTCTTAGAACAAGCTTCTCATTCGACATGCGAGCAAACGATTGCAACCGCATGCGCGATATTCTGCGATGCTCGCATCACAGGAAGTGCCGTTTTTCAACGAACCTGTCCAGGTAGTGCCTGTCGAAATGGTCAAGGACCAGATTGAGGCACTCCAGGATGTTGCCTGCGTGAGTTTTTCATGCTTCGAGCTCCTACTAGCCGCAAGTCTTTGAGCAGTGGAAGGCTCGAAAAAGACGAAGCTTCTTCACAGAGAAGCGAGAGCTTACTGCTGACACACAAGCTGCAACTTTCAAGCCGGAGCTGCACGTCCGGTATGCGACTGTGTGCGGCCTTTCGACGCCTCTGTCATGGATCTTGCAGACACCCCACCTGAGCTGCAAGCTTGGCTGCACCTTCCCGGAATTTATTTAGCGTACTTTGCGAGACTTTGCACCCGCTTACTTGCGACAGATTATTCCGAATCGGGGTTTCGGTTCTGCAGGAGTACTACTTGCAAAACAATGCATCCTCGCAACTCCAGTCGGCGCCGCCTCGCCATACCATGCAGTCAGTATAGATAGGGTGGCTAAGTCAGTATCTATCTGCCCCTCTACAATGACATCATCGAGATGGGGCCGTATGATGGGGTAGGGCCTGTCGGTCCGGAAGAGGTGCTGTTCGCATTCTTGATGCCGTGGTACTCCTTCGCAAGCGGGAATCGCCTGTTGTATCGTCCAGCTCGACCTCTTACAGCATTGGCCGTCCTCGTGCATCGACATGCAAACCTGCCGAATCCTGAACAACTGACGTCTGTGTAGTACTGCGCAGAGGGTGGCCTGCAGCCATTCGTAACCGCGCCTCACAGCAAGCTCCTGACCTGCTGGGAGCACACGTGCCCAGCCCTCCCAGAAAACATCATAGAAGTCCTCAGTCTGGACACGCATTACTGCCTGTGGACCACTTGCGGCATGCACTTCAGCTAATCATCCACAAAAAGGATGATCGCAAGGCAGAGACCTTCGGTTCTATCTTGTTCTTGGGCTTCGCCTGATCGTGACATTCCCTGGCCCCGGAATGGTCCGCCATGCTGAAGACATCCCATGGCTGAGGTACATGCATATGTGTCTTGCTCGACTTGCAGCCAATTGCCTCCTTTTGCCTGCGACCGAAACAGAAAAAAGCTGAAACAGCAACACTCGTGAAAGTGTCGAGGTGAGCTGTTCACAAGACTGCGGTGAGCCCTTGTAATGACCGCACTTGTACCTCTGCATCTGACTTGGCAACTCCTGCAGGTGTGTGGAGCGGATCTGAGAAAATTATCGTGTCGATTCACTCACAAGTCTCCCAGCTCGTGGAGTGACTAGTTTCCTGGAAGCTTATTGAGGTCCTTTCGATCGGGTGAAGAGGATCATGCGCACATAGTGCCTGGATCGCACAGTTTCGGTTGAATCACGCTTGATTGCCGCAGTGGCTACAGTGCGGACAAGGGGCCCGCTTCCTCTGGTCACCCGTAGCGATTTCTCAACCAGTTGGGTGAAGCATTCGATCAAGGCCTGCGAGAAGATGGAAGCAAAAGTGATCCAGACTGCTTGGACTCCCAAAGCGAGAAGGCATAGCGGTCTAGGGAGTCATGGGATGGACGAGACCGCGCAGGCCTCCCAATATGGTCTGCCGGCCATGCCTTGGCCCGGATGCCATGAATGAAGTGGCCGACAGGAATTCTGGCGATCTGGTGCCCTGTGCAGTATACGTCAAGACGGAGTGGCTATACTCCCACAACTCCGAGCTGATCTGCACCAGCACGAACATGTTGGCCGTGACGGACTTGAAGGATACCTGTCCCAACATTCCCAAGCAACACGTTGGGCCGGTGGCGAAGCAGCGGCCTCTGTGGTTCGGTCGACGAAGCCGGAGATTGCAGGCTTCCCATCCGTGAAGACCAGCCGCTCGAATTCGCTGTTGGTCACCAGCTGTTTCAGCCTTGCACACGATCTGTCCCAAGGAGTCGGAAAAGCTTCGCACGCTTCGTCGACGCCAGTCTTTGCGGACAAGCATCGAATGGTTGAAGTTGGCATAAAGGACTTGGCCACCACCCTGTGGAGAATCAGTCTATAGCTCATGCAGTACAGGGGCTGCAGAAACTGCGAGCTCAATTGGGGATGTCACCTGCAGCATGCGCAGGTGCAAGTGCCAAATGTCCCGCTTGGACAGGTACCGGTCGAAAACTTGAATGACGACTTCTGCCAGGCGTGCCTGTCACTGCAAAGCTTTAGTCAGTCTGTGCAGGGCGGCTGACAGCGTTAAATGTGATGCGACGGTCACGAACACATCGCTTTACCCAGGCTGTGCGGTGCGCGGTGCACCTCTTCTTTCGGCACTTCCTGGAGCTCCACCTCTGACAACGCTTACGCTTACCGGCCGCAAGATGCCGCTTCCGGCCTGCTTGTCGGAGACTTTCGCCTGCGGAAAGCAGACGAGTTTTCGGCTTTCCGCCAACTGAGGCTCTCGTCCTCTCTCACCAGCACCCCCGATGTTCCACTCTTCGTCACGTCTTCATAAGCAAAATCTCCCGAAACAGGGTTCACACGGCTCACTGATTCTGGTGCAACCTGTTCCGCAGGCCAGAGCCTTGTGCAGTCTTCATTCCAAAGCCGATTTGTGCATAGCAGTGGTGTGAGCTTTGGCTGAGCCCCGAGTTTGACAACTCCGTCCAACTGGAAAGCTTGGGCTGCAGGGTCAGAGACAGCAAGGATCACCAACACACGGAGTGCGGATTATCGATCGCCCCTACCCTGCAGACTACTTGCATTTCGTCGACACGACCAGGAGCCTGTCATGCCTCGCCGACTAGTTTGCGTGTCTGCATGGGTTTGCCACTGTCCAAACCAACCCTGAGCCTGCAATTGCAAGCAGTTGTGTGTCATCTGTGTCTGTACATAGACATGTCTACGACCATAGGAAGCCAAAGCAGCACTTTCCGATCATTCATGCTATAAACTACAACTACCAATACCGCGAGCAGCTAGCGTTACTATTTTTGGTGAAGTGGTTTACAGCATGCGCAAAACCATATTACCGATGCTGCGACAACTAAATTGCCCCCCAAACAATAGTTGCGAATAGATCGACAACACAACAAGCTCCATCATAGCAGAGGACTTGCTGCTTTTAGCAATGAGCAGTATCGACCTTGCTGGCTAAAGTTAGCTAGTTCTGCTGCCAGTGGCTTTTTTGGAGAATTGTTAACATTTTATCAGGTTCTCCCGCTAGTCTTACCATTCGTAAAGTAACCAACGTTGTCAGAGACTCCAAATGCTGCAGCGGGAGTGGGGTGACCACGCATACCAAATATGACCAAACATACCGTGGTGTACCTCGGATTTCCTTCCTTCGGATTTCCCTCTTTCCTTCATTTGTTCCTTGCTGAAGGTGGCTCATGATGGCTCATGTCACAGGCAGGTACCGATGCGCAACCCGATCTGAAGTAGCATCAAACCATGTTGGCCGTGGCAAGTTCGGGACGGGAGCAGGAGTAGAAGTAGTAGTAGGAGGAGCAGTAGAGTCGTCAAGGAACTTCGACTTTTGGAGCAAGCGCGTTTCACCTGATCTTCGAGGGCTCTGAGAAAGTTGGAATGAGCGGCTGTCATGCCTCGTGCCGTGGAAAATAGGGTGTGGGTCGCGGGCACTCGCAGCTGGACCGCGAAAGGCATTTAGGCCCGAAGGCATGACGCAGCGCTGCACACGTCAAGCTCATCATACAGCATAGTACAAGTACAGCTCAACTCCCACCATGTTGCATCAGCCGCACCTGCTGAGCGATTTCATCGAGAAGACTTACCCCTTCCAGGTCTCCCGAAAAGACCTGCAAGTCATGCCAGCATCGTCGACAGGCCCAGCCTGCTTGCTTGACCTTCTTCTATCCTCCTGCCTTGCGCTGTGCACGTACAAAGAGCCGTAGATTAGGCTGGCTCTTGCTGATGATGCGCAGTAACCTTAAGTTGTGGAAAAGCGAACGCCGAACAGGCATGGGCATGTTTGTCGGGACCACTCACGTCTTGCTCCTGCCTGTGAATGAGACTCCGACTGCAACTGTGTCTTGTGCCGCCAAACACACTGATCAGACGGGCTTCGGGTGATCGGACTTCGTTGGGCTCTTTGCTGGAGCATCATGTCCGAGATGCTGAAATCGTGAAGGTCGTGGCTTGTACTGAATGTCTGGTTCGGAATCCATCATGCCGTGCGTTTGCTTCTGTCCCATCATGCCTGGCCGCTGTCTGCCGGGAATGACAGGTCGAACACTGGTTGTGCCTTCACACGGCCTGTATCGCCTCTGTCGAAACTTCTTGATACTGGGGGCATCGCTTGCTTTGCACATTTATTATCCGCTGGCAGTAAGAGGACACTGGCTGCGGGCGGCGGCCATCGCAGCATTGCAATCAGATTGTAATCCAGCATACTTGAGCCATCGAAGCTCAGAAAGTTTGGAAGTGCGACGTGACCTCAGAACTCCCGGCTCCAAAAGTATTGCAGACTTCCAGACCCGTTTGATTGACAACAGCCACAAAGCTTTTTGGATTGGGCCGTCTTCGGCGGTTTGGCATACCGTTCAGGATTCAGCACATGCTTGAGACAGAAAAGAGGAGTCCCTGATGTTCTCTAATGTTCCGGAGTGGCCTCTCTGCTTCGCATTTGGAGTACGGCAAACTTGCTCCGTCTCCCTTTTCGTCTCCCTTGCCACTTCACACTTCGTGTCGCTTCTGATTTCACCCCCCAAGCCAACCCTGTCTGAAGTGCAGTGGTTGGGATGCGGTCTGACCGGTCATGATTGCTACAGTTCTGTGACCTACGCCAGTACCGTTAAAGGAAGCGGAATGAAGTGGACAGACGGGTCATCGGACGATGCACTCCACATCACTCCGTTCCCCGCGGTGTTGCGTTGACGCCTCTCTCTGCGTGGACTCTCTCGCACTCTGCGCTCAATTCAGTGCCTCACACCCATGGACTGGCCCAGGGTCTTTAGTTTGCGGGCTAGAGAGCTCTGGGCAGTGGTCAAATTGCGATGGGAGAGTGCTCAAGACTCTGGACCTCTCAAAACCAAACCCATTGACGTCACTGGAGGTGGCTCTCTGGCTTGTCTCGACTTCTGGAGATGCAAGCCGACATCAAGATCATTGCCTTGCAGTTTGTCCCAGCTGAGATTTTCACAAATTGTCGTCAAAGCGATCGCGCACTTTCTTTCCCAGAAGACATGCAGCCTGGCGACATGCATCATACACACAACGAAGTTGCACGCTTACCTTTATTTCAGCCAGGTGGCATTCCGGCTTTGGAAAATGTGGGTTCTGCATGGAACCGAAAGCAACCTTGGGCAATAACAAAACCGGCAAGCAACAACTGCGTATCAGTTTGGCTCAAACATCCTGGACCTGCACTGTCCTGTGTTTTGCCAGTCGACCCCGTCTCTCTGCACGAAATACAAGCATCATGGCATATCGTGAGAGATGAAACTTCAATGCGAGACTAGATCCAAAACCCGGCACTCTCTGCGAAACTTGAAGCGCATGCTCACAGCTAAGACATCTACTTTGGCTTTTCGTCGTGCTCTTCTTGCTTCAGCCTGTGGCAAGCACGAACAATGCAGCGTCAAGCACGCTGGCACGATACGGCCTCGAAGCAGAAGTGTCTACACAGCAATAATCGAATCATCTCATGCAGTCAAGCATCTCTTTTTGTCGCTGCTGGAACCTGCGGGAGCGAACTGTAATTTAAGGGTACATAGGCACTTCATTTCCACAATGTATACCTGAAGAGAACAATAAAGAAGAAGCCAGTTTGCTACCGACCACGCCTGGCAACGATGCCTCGCACAGGCCTGCAGCTCCATTCGAGCTCACCAGGACTTTGAGCAAGTTCGGCATGTTACCTTTATATGTGATGTTCATGCAACAGTGGACGTCCTCGCCCCAATGGGCAGGTTGGGTGTTTGCCTTTCTCGGCGTGTTCCACTCTTTCCGAGCTTGGTTGCAGGCGACCTGGTGTGGCAGGCTTCTCATTCGCACAATGGAACGAAGCGATGGGAATTTCGACCGACCTTTCGTCGTCGCTTTTGTGTTCGACCGTCCAGCTGTCCAGAGTAGCGCCCTTCGCTCACGCCAAGGCGACGTGGGTGACATGTGGTGGCAGAGGCTCCACTGATTTGCCGCCGTTGTGTGCGCATGCTTGGACTGAGATCAGCACCCTTCCTGCGCGGTTCGACCCAACATCGTATTCTGAATGATTTCTGGGACCGTTTACCAGATAGGATCTGGTTGAGAAAACAGTAAAGAGGACATTCCCAGGTTGACAAGCACAAATGAAAGCATTATCTGGTTAGGAAGACGATAAGCATAGATACATGAACATGCATTAACGGAACACATTGTATCACAATGGGTGACTGCTACGACTCAAATTTGTCCTGCGATTTCTGCGGCGTGCGAGGAGCGAGGAGGCAGTTTTGGAGTAAGGCAGTGTTCGCATTCAGTGGTATTTGCAGCATGTTCGGTGGGCCGAGTAAATGCAACATGCCGGAACCAGGCACACGGGAGTATTATTATTGTTGCCAGACGAAGAGAAGGGGGCCGAGGATCTTGGGTGGCGGGGTGGCGGTTAGCATCCACAGCCTTGAACGACCTTCGCGACTCTCGCCTCCTTCCCTGCCAGGATGCCTGGAAATATCCGATCGATGTTGATGCTGTTGACGGCCCAGGCATATGGTTGGTCGTAAAGCAAAAACCATAAACAATCAATCGTGGCAGCCTGGCATCACATGTCCACGAGAAGCAGCTTCCGACATGCTACAAAAATCAGCCAAAGATGGGGTACGTGTGCAGGTAAAGTCCATGCAGTTCTTAGCAGGTTGCCTTGTGAAGTTTGTCCGCTCATCCTTGTTGCTTCGGCCCGTCTGTCGATACAGCATAGTACTGGGATCAAACTCATGCCCGCAGAACCAGGAGCTTGATGCACCCATTTGAGATTCAAAACTCTCTGGAGTTGTAGAGAGCAAAACGGAGAACTTGAGAGCAACTTAGTGAATTTTAGTGGCGCCATTTCTGCAGCATGAGAGGGCAAGAAGCCAGCAATGGAAGTCGAAAGAGAGCAACAGAGAGTAATAGAGCAGCAGATGTCTGATCAAAGCCATCTCTGCAGAACTGCCCCTTGCTACAACGAGACATGAACCACACAGCAATATTGTAGTTTTTTCGAAATCGATGCAAAACCCAACGCCACCAGCTATGAGCGGGTTGCTGTCATTAGCCTCGTCGGAAACTGGAAGGTTCACCCAGCTGACCAGTTTGCGCAGGAGCCATGTTGTTGCAGCCAAGCCATCCGAGGCTCTCGCATTCCGAGCGAAGTGATCCAATCTAAGTCCAGGCAGAGCAGATTAGACAAGCCTTGCAGATCTTTGCAGATACGGACACGACCGAGGATCCCACCCTTCAGAAACGCTGCAAGGATCGGAACAAAGCTGCCAGGGGAGCCATGTGTGAATCCCTTTCGGCGCTTAGAGGCTTAGCGGCCTCCAAGTTCCAGGAGCTGAGTCAAACAGGAGCAAAGCTACTGTTCGACACTTACATACCATAGCCGAGCACTACTGTTCGACACTTACATACCATAGCCGAGCACTTTCTTGCAATGCCAGGCTGAGCAATGTGACGGCCGATGTTGCCTCGAGCAAGCCCTGAACAGTGTATGGACTTGGAACGCTACAACCCTCAATCTCGTTCAGGACAGGTAGCAGAATTCGGAGTGTCTACCGGTTTGAACCTTCAACTTTTAATGAACTGATCAAGATGATGAAGCACGCCATGCAGACGTTGGTTGTTTGATCCTCACGGAACTCCACAGAGTCCGACAGTCTTGAGCCGTGTCCAAAGGATGTAGATGCCAGTATGGGGGGCAGGCCTGGAGGGCCGTCGCAGGGACATGTCCAAAACTGAACAACCTGAAGGCATGTCGTACTAGTCGCACACCTGTCACAGAAGATGCGAGGTAGAGCTGATCTTGACGCTGTCTGGCTGAGCAAACATTAGAAGGTACAGTACTGGTATGGCAACCTCAAGTCTAGGTCCTGGTGGTTGGGGCACGAAGCTGGATGCAGGCAGGCTTCCCAGCCTCGGGAACACGACAGCTGGTCTCGCGTCAGTCTGGCAGCTTTGCTGAAGTTCCTTTTGGATTCTTCGGCAGCCTGAGATGGAAACCAAACAAAGGCAGATAAGAATGCCAACAACCGCAGCCGCCGCTTTGAGTTCACCATTGCGACTGCCGATGGCTGGCGTCTTCTGTTTTGCTACTTTGTTCTGTGGAAAAGTAACAAGCGGTACCTTTTCCATGAATGTCTCAGAACACTCCTAGCACTTCTGATTTCAAGCATCTTGTCTTGAAAAAGCAGCCGTGCCGGTGATGGTTGAGCAATAGTCTGACGGGTCCATCTACAGGCTCCGTTGTCGTGCACACATATCTAGTTAGCGGCTATTTCTGCCCATACCATGTGACGGCCATGCCGTGTAGCTGCGTCCTGTGCGACCTCTGATGCGAACACCAACGATCGACCATATTTTGCTGCGGCACGTACACGCTCTTGCAGTATGACCGACCGCACGCAAATCCACCGCACTCTTTGAGTGAGATGTGATTCTGCAAGAACGAGTGAAAGAGGATGAGGGAAAAAAAGAGCAAGAGAGACAGAGAGAGGAAGACCCAGAAAGAGAGGTAGGCAAAGATTGCAAAAGGGCCTGCTCACGATCCATTACCCAGTCGATAGTCGTGAACGGGAAAGATGATCGCCATGACAGCTTCATCCGTTTGCTCTTGAACCAAGCGCGTTCCCTGGAATGGCAGACTCAGGCAGCCGCTAGTGCAAGACCTATGCTTGTGCCGATATCCGGCCCAACACGCAAACTTTGGACATTTTCGCGCCTCGGCGTGCTACATTCTTGTACTGCTGGTTATTGCCCCTGCTGTTGGCGCTCGCTGTGAAGATCCGTGTCATCTCAACGGACCTGCACGAGACGCCTTGACCAATCTCACCCTGTCCCGAACACAAATGCTGGCAACATGCTTCTTCGACCTGCGTGCATAGAGACTTCGATTTGAAGCTGCTCCTTGGTGGCAGCCATAGCAAAGGAATCCATTCGAGAAGGCTGAGGAAGCTTGCTTGCCGAGGAGCGGGATGGAGATCCGCATTCCTGGACGTGCAGTAGAAACACAAGTTATTCCTGTGTATATATACTCGTCTCTGTCTGCCTATGCATCTATCTATCTATCTATCTACTCGGGTTAATCAATCTTGTATGTGTATATGTATACGTACATATGTTTCTATTATACTGTATCATACTTCATCGTATTATTTCATATTATATGACTTTATTTCATGTTGTATCATATTACGTCATAGCATAACATGTCATATCAGATTACATTATCAACACATCGTCGGCAACGTGCGGTAGTATCATCTAGCTTTTTGGTGAGTCTTTTCTTGTGAATCAAGGAAAGACAGGCAATACTCAGTAGTACTCTCTTGCTTTCAGGTAAACCTTTTGGTCTAAGTAGAGCCTGGAAGCAAGAGGTTGTAGCTCACGACGAACAGCCCCCGAACGTAAACGCAACAACACAACTGGCTGAAGCCGGAACGTGAAATCGTATACGACAGGGATTATCGGCATAGGTCTGGGATAGCACGAACAGGCCGGACGACGCGCCTTCTCTGAGATTTTCTAAACTCGATCCAATGTTCCCTGATGTTCCCTGTCCTGCTCCGCAGTTGCTGCGGCCTCATGCTTAGAAGCACACAGCAAAAGTCTGGACCAGTGACCATACGGGGGTGCAGTGTGGGAGCCTTGATCTGCTTCAGGTCTTTGCGGATGAACTCCAGGTCTTGGCGAATGCACAGCACATCGGCCTGTCAGGAGTGACAGACATCTATTGGTAGTCGCCCAAACGGCCGGATGAGGCCACAGCCGACTTCGCAGGTCCATGGGCCCGTATCATTCCTCAGGAGTTTCATATCACAGTCCGTCCAAGAGACTGATTTGCATGATATGCTTGTTGGATGTCTGACCTTTCTAAATACTTCCGGAAGGAGTACGGAACTCTTGCCTCGGGCATCCTCGGGCAGAACTGCCCGAAGAGCTCGTTCGACAAGTCATCAGAGGCCCTTTCGGTTTTCCCTGGCGCTCCTTCCATGAACTTGGTGTAGGAAACCTGCCCCTCGTCGTCAGCCAACATATGGAAGAGCGAGTGACTCTCCTCGCGGACATCCGTGTGTGTGGTGCCAATATGTGTCAATATCCTATGGTCAAGTCGCCAAGTTCACGCAAAACAAACAAAGCAAACCAGCCAGCTCTGTCCCAGCCCGTCTGCGACAAACAAACTCTGCTTCAGCTCAGGCCAAGATGCATTTAGGTCCACCTCCAAGCCAGCCAGAAACCTCTTGACGTTGGGATCCTCGAGATATGAAACCATAGTATAACGACCCGAATACAAGTTCGCATTCGCTATTCATACAGAATATACGGCATAAACGAGAATGTCCACAATACATGTGTCACCCATGCTAAGCAGAAGTTGCATATTCAGTTTTCAACGTCCATGTGCCGTCTCCTGTGTCAACGCTCTTTCAAACTAGACTGCCATGCATTCTTCAAGCTGGGCATTGTCCCACAACCGTCCTCCATCATGCTCCTGAACTCGTCTTCCGAGATGAGCCCGTCGCCAGAAGTATCAACTTCGTGGAAAACTCTTTCCAGTTTGCGCATATACTTCTGCTTTGTGGCCTGCGCAAAGATTGAGCACCCAACAGCTCAACAACTGGCTTTTCTGACAGACTTCGAAAAAACGAGCACGTCATGCACTCGGCCACATAACACTTGGCATCTCCCTTCATGCATGCATGCCGCACATTTCCGTTGCCTCCTTCTCAGACATCACAACTTCATGATCTTCGCCGGCAGCATCCAATGTCTCCTCAACTGAAAAACAGAATGAACTTCCATTGTACGAGTTGCACTTGCTCGGACATAACATCAACGCCGTCAGCTTAACAACTTATCCTGCGCAGCAAAGTTTGCATGAAGTTCCCTTTGAAGGTTTGGTGTTTCGTGGGCGCGGCAGTTGCAATCATGCCACACCCTTTGACGGTAGGCTCTCTCGAAGCGCGCCTTGATGAAAATTGCAGTAATCACTCTCATCACTGCGAAGACGACGAAAGTTACGTAAGCGCAAAAGAACACTGAGTACCTCAGCTTGCTGCAGGCGGTCTTGATGCCATAAATCCGAAGCATGTGCTTGAGATACCGCGATCATGTAGCCGCGAGGCCAGTGACTGATGTTCTCGTACAGCGGGTTTACATATGACGGCCAACATCCGGCAAATGTCACCTGCACAGAACGCGCCAAATTTGCCGAGGTTGCAAAAACGAAGTGTCGGACCACTACAGTATTTGTAATCGCAGCAACCTGACGCAGGCTTCTCGCCGTGGCCCGGTCTCGATAGTTGTGTGCCCGTCAGTCAGCAGCACTAGTTCGGTGGTCGCGATTTAACGAAGGCTCAGCGAATCAATCCGTCGCAAGGTGATGCCGACCCGCCCTCCCACTGAACGCATCTTTTCTTCAAGAATTCTGCTGCTCTGATTTCCGATCGTCGGTTCACCTGAGGCGAACATTCATGACAGAAGCAGGGATGTAGAACTTGACTCCCGGAATAGCCTAAGGGTGGGATCGGGTGGGTAAATGGCCACGTGCACTTCCCTACCCACCTACCCTGAGTGTTCATAAGGACTTGCAACCCTCCCACTGAACGAAAATTGCTGCTGCTCTGATTTCCGCTCGTCGGTCTCCTGGGGCGAACATTCATGACATTTCATGACGGAAGCAGGGATGTGGAGCTTGACTCCCCGAAAAGCGCTAAAATTCCGAACCGCTGGCTTCACGAGTCGGTGGATGATGAACAATCCAGAGGAAGCTTCGACATCAGAGATGAAGAACTCTTCCAAGCATGAGACTCTGTCAGCCAGTCAGCCAAAGCCTGTAACGGCTTGGCAAGCTGGGATTGCTGTTTAAGTAGACGAGCAGCGACTGAAACCAGTGGGGACTCCGCTAAATAGCTCAATATGGCAGAACTGCTCCAACGACAGCCCATCACTGCCAGGAGTTCAGCACCTGTAATATGCATGGCGTGACATGAAATGAAGGGACGGTTCATGTGACAAGATGGTTTCTCGTTCAAGCAAGGCCACAACGGCCTCTTTAGACATGGCGCTTTCCTCAGCTCTAGGGAAGAGAGCGAGCCTTGATCACGGCATCCGCTTGGACTGAACGAACCGGTTCTTCAAGGCCACGACGTACTTGCCCAGGAGGTGGACCGGACAAATGTCACAAATCCCACAGAGGCAGTCCAGGCTGCTAGTCAACCTTCTGGCTCCTAAGTCTGTCTTGGAGGCCGGTGGGAAGATACTCAGCCTGCAGCCGTTGTTCGAAAACCTCAACTCTGGCGCCAAAACGCTTGGGATTGCCACCTGTCGGCAGAGGAACCATGTCCCAAAAAGCATATGTAGGCAGAAGGACAAAAGGATGCTCTGTCGACGGTGGTGTTGTAGCATACAGGCATTTAGTCATGCGCTTGTCGTAATCAAGCGGATCTGAACGTTTCTTGGCAGCGAAGCCCCTTGCCGGAGGCCCCTGGCAACAGACCTCTTGCAGTCCTTAGCAAGGAGAGCCAGCTGAGAGGTCCAGGAACGGTCCTCCACGATATGAGATCCCTTGACCCTCGAAACGTAACCAGGAAAACTCTTGTATTTCCCGGCCTTGAACAAAGCTGACACCCTAAGGAAGCTGATGTAAGTGACTTGCAAAACAGGGAAATCTTCCACCACTTTTGTGTTGAACTAGGTCCATGTGGCCAGCCGCAGGAGCCGCATTGGAAGCTGCATGCATATCCAGCTGAAACAGCCAACCGCTAACTCGAGTTCCTTCTCA
Organism: Symbiodinium sp. CCMP2592; assembly: GCA_905221615.1. NCBI lineage: Eukaryota > Dinophyceae > Suessiales > Symbiodiniaceae > Symbiodinium > Symbiodinium sp. CCMP2592. The sequence goes on from CAJNDT010005934.1 coordinate 63,609, forward strand.
CTCGAAGCAGCTTCAGCAGCTGCGGACTTTGAAGCGCGAGCATTGTAAACAACCTGAGATTGATCCTGTCTCGTGCGATGCGTGACGCAAACCCGAGCCGAAGCACCACCGGTAGACCTCGATAGAAACTTAGGTGTGCAAGTGGACAACATTCTGAACCAAGCGGCACATGCACTGACGAGTGCCCATCCCGTATCAAGCACTGTAAAGTCTGTAAAGTGTCCAGTGCTGAACCAAGACCGGGAGTAAGCACAGTGAAGGGAAGCTTCCGTTTTTGAACGGCTGCATAAGCCAAGATTGCCAGTGCAACCCTCGTGATCCTATGTGATGCTTAACATCGCAAGGACCCCAGCGACGCCACCTACTGCCAGTTGGTTGCTCCGCGGCGGAGCTGAGGGGGGGAAACGGAGCGCCGTCATGAAAGCTCCCTGGGTGGGAGGCTCACAAAACCCCGCGCTGGCAAACTAAATGCATCGCAGATCCCGGGATGTGCTCGGCAAATTTGGGAGTGAAGCTAGCATCACCCAAATCCAAAGCAAACTCCCTTGCATCAATGGAATTTCGGCTGGAGGTCGTCTTGAGCCTCGCTAGCAAGACCAATGCACCGACATTGTCAGAACGAAGAGCAAGTGTGACGCGACGTTGCTTCCAGGAGCCTGGCCAAGACCGCAAACACACCAATCCTGCCAAACGATCGAGGACTTGTTGGCTGTCAGAGTCCCAGATTTGGATTCTAAGTCAGTTTCAAATTCGCCCGGAATGATTGTTCAACAGCGCACTCGTTGACGAGCAGAATACCGCCGAACCCCCGCGGGTTCGCATCCCACGCTACGCAGATGCTGGGCCCCGCGCTTCTGAAACCATCCAATGGCCAACTCCGGTGTACTTTAAGGCAATCAAAGAAGCAAGGAACCAAAGCAGAGTCGTGCGAATCTGGGAAGCCCAGATGCATGCCGCTGGAGCTTTGAGCTGGAAAGCGGCATGAATTGCAGCATAGAGTTGCTGCACGAAAGGCTTCCATGTGCGAACGACAGAAGCAATTGACATTGCTTTCCCTGCGATCTTGTGCAGACACTTACGCGACATAACGTTGGTATTGATAAATTCTTCGCACATCCTCTCTAGTTCCAACACCTTGTTTCTCGGAATCGTCACGGACACTCCATCGTCCAGAATTTGTATGACCAATCTGCCATCGTGTTTTGCGACAAAGAAGCGCCTTTCACCTGGATTCAGCGGTACCAGCCAACATGCGTACGAAACATCCGCGACTGATTGCTCCAGAACCTCGCCATCTCTCAGCGCAGACATCTGTGAGAAAATGTCTTCAACTGCATCCGTGAGTCTGGAGAACTGAGCGAAAGTTGCGGCTGTAACAAACGACTGCTTCGTGTCCATAATGATGCGATGCTTTTTCGTCAGCACCCCTTCAGAGTTCAGCTTTTCCGAAGCGATGCGAGCTAATTTATTGAGAACTAGCACATCTCCCAGACTTGCGATGCCCTCACCCAACCCAGGAAGTTTCATCCACGTCAAACTCCCTGGGTTTCAGAGCGACAGGAAACGTTTCGTGAGATGACCTGCTCAACTCGACAGACGTTTTCACGCCCTGACGAAAATAAGAAACCATGGCTTCACATAAAGCCGCGTTCATGCCCTCACAAAGCCACACAAAAGCCTCAGTAACTGGTGGTCCTGCAGGCTCCCTGTCCTGCAGCATCGATGGGTGCCACTGTTCTCGCAAACCTCGGAAAACTAATGGAGCCAAGTGTCTCAGTAGCCTTCTCGAATTTCGATCCGACTTGGCACTGGGGACAGGTGAAGGCAATCACCCCGCTCAAATTGGCCAGCGCCACAAACTCATCCAGCTCGAATATTGGCGGCATGAGATGACAGCGAGCAGGGCTAGTGATGGCTAGAGGATTCTGAGTCTGCAAACACAGATATGCCATCTTGGCCGTCATCGATGCAAACCAGTTGTGCTGTCTTACTGTGTGTTTCGACTCGTGCCGACATCTTGCAGACCGTATCTGCCTGGCCTCTCGCGCAGCAGTGGAAAACCTTCGCCCCCAGCCTCACTGCACCAGAAGCTGCTGACAGGCGGAGACATGACAACCGAAGCGTAATAACTTGCCCCGACTCGACTCACGAGCATTCGCCACGTCTGATCATCAAGCAGACCTGTGCTCGGAACGGCTTCTAAATCGAGATACAGACTGCCGTTGCCAGCAAGCAGCCGGTCCGGAAAACAAATAAAGCGGGCGTGGCTTCCCCTCGCCCTGAATTCTCATGCGATCCTCCTCTTCAGGAGGATTAGCACCGTCCGTAGCTCGTAGTCAGTAAGGTCCCGCACGGCCCTTTGCGCCTTTGCCCTTTCCCTTCTCGCCTTTGGCGTAGGGGTTTGTATTCCTGGGCCTGATCGTAGCCGCGGAGGCATCTGCTAACGGAGGCCTCAGGTCTGTGGCAAACTGGGGTCGCGAAGCCCGCGCATCATCCTGCTCAGCGCGATCAAAGCTGGCTCCATGAACTCTTCTGTCCGAAATCTGTCCCGATCGACCAGAACCCGAAGGGATTCACTCCACGGACGGTTGTCGTTGTAAGCTGTTGCGCCCCGAACCTTGACGGCCTCGGCAGGCGCCGTCTTCAGCTTCAAGGGGCCACTCCTCGAGTCTTGCACGAAGGTCAGCCTGGTACAGCAATGCCCAGGACATTTCTCCGTAGCGCTCCAGCATCCTCTCCACACGTGCTTGGTGTTGAAGGAGAGGACCCAGATCAGCTGCGTCGAGCATAACCATGGGGTTCATGAAAACGCCGTAGCTAACGTCCCGTTCAAGACCAAACCCTAAAACTTGAGTTTGCGCTTCATGCATGTCCCATGCAGACCATGGATAGCGAAATCGCAGTAAGGAGCCTGGTTGCTCGAAATCTTAAGATTTCAAAGGTGCGAGCTGCTCAGCCGTGGGTTCACGATTCGTAGCTGGCCTTGGGCCTTTGCCAAACAGCGCCTCGTAGCGGGCATACATTGCCAGCACCTCCGCTTCGTTCAACAACTCCACTTCCGACTCGTCCACTTGGGATAAAACTTGACATTAAGTGAGTTTGACCTTCCTCCCTGCCAAGAGACGAGGCTGTAAAAGCTGTGGGAGCACAATTGCCACCCAAGCGACGTCTACAAACACGACCGAGGAGTCTAGCAGCTCCAACTTCTGTAGCTCGCGGGGCCCCCTGTGCAGTGGCCGTACCGGTAGCATCATGCACAGTAGTGGTGATCCTCCACTTCCACTCCTGTATGACGTGAATGAATCAGCGGCTCCAGCTAGGCCAACGAACTCGGCCACTGCTCCGAGGGTGCTTACAGCGTCGCCAAAGTGGCGAAATCAGGGCTCCCCATGAAGTCCGAAGTAACTTGTTGGACCCTCAATGAAATGGTGCAATTGCGCCAAGTAGCCACCTGCACTTCCATACCCACCTACCCTCAGCTCAGAATGTTCATAAAAATTTGCAATTTGCAATCCCTCACGCCAACGGGCGCTGTTGACATCGATAGAGGTGACAAGGTGCCGCAATTAAGACCAGTCGATAAAATTACAGGCCAACAACAAAACGATACTTCGGCTTCACCGTTTGGTGGAAACTGTGCCGCAATGTCCTGACCCAGTGGCAACTCCGTCAGCCGGTTGTCCCCGGCAAAGAAACAGGCGCTGAGCTGCAAAGGAGGTGGCGGCAAAAGCGGCCAAGGCGGTCGAAGGCACCAACTGATTTGATAGAAACAAATAAAAAATAGCACACGTTCACCGACGCGTAGCATAACGGATGTTTCTGCGCCATAATAGTACATACATCCTACGGGTGCTTTCTTAGTTCTCTCACAATGTCTTCAAATGTGTTCCGCTGTGCTCTTTGTTGTTTCGATTCGCTTGCAATAGAAACAGCCCTTTTGGATGCAAATTTATATCGCTTCTTTGCACCATAATGCTCCGTGGCTGACTTTGCGGATCGTCCTTCATGCTTGCAGGAGGGTTGGTGGTCAAAGTTCGACACGACTCCAGTTTTTACACACCAGACGCACTTCGTTCACTGCATTTTTTCGACCAGCCTTGCTATGGCGGACACGTGGGATGGCTGCGCCAGCATGTGTGTAGCTTCGCATTCCTGCTTGTGCGACGATGCAAGTCGTCAACGAAGGACATCTGGCTGCTCCTACCAGTTCAGGCATTCCCAAAGTCGAGTCTGCGTGTGGCTGTTGGAATCGACAAGACCGGAGGTCGCAGAAGCTGCCTATGGGTTCGCAATTCGCAAAAGTGGACTTATGCGGCGTCGCTTCCTTCTTGTTTCTGCCGTGAAACACCTCGAAGGCCACGCTCAGCTGGTACTGATTGGGCGATTTACATCAGGCGCAAGGCAGCCAACCGGCCACTACTGCTGGCGCTGCCCACGTCGGATCGAAAGAGCGCGGGGCGCTTCTTCAACTGTGCCAACCCTGGGTACTTTGCCTTTAGCTCAACATGGCGCCAGCTACCCAGCAGAACAATCAAGAGGTGAGCCCAAATCGCCATCAGAGAGACAGACAACCATCAAAGACGAATAAAACTAGACCACAGCAGTGCATCCACCCGGCCGGTACCCACCAACCCCAACGGCGCCAGCTTGGAGGATCTGGGAGGCACCTTTTCAACTCAAAGAAAACCACAGAAATCCGTCGAAAGCTCTGCTCGATGGTGCGTCACTGATGCGATTCTCGGGTTGGCTGCGTGCTAGATCACTTGAACACGCAAGCCGAGCCGAGTCTTTCTTTGGAATCAAAAGGATTCATATGCTACTCGTTCGATTGTTGGAAGGCTTCGGTGTGTCGTGTGTTGCTGTTGCCGTTCCAGTTGAAGTTGCGCTGCTCCTGTTCCACTTAGTGTCGTTGTCGTTGGCATGGGTGTTGGTGTTGTTGTTCGTGCTGTCGTTGTGGTTGTGGCTGTGTTGTTGTTGTTGTTGCTGCTGCTGCTGTTGCTTCAATCTTGTCGTGCGGGCGAAGGCCTAGGAACTAAAGCCTCGCGGCGCGTCAGGGGTTCCGTCTGTGCAACTTTCGGGGCGATGCCTTCGGTTGCTTTCTCGTGGCAGTATTTGCTGGTCGTTTGCGTTCTTGGCTCTCTTCATCAGACCAGTTCATGGACGTTGAAGGTCTGAAACGCGCGACGGGGTGGGCCCCCAGTTCGGTGGCAGGGCCGTCACCAAAATTCCGGCTGGATTCGGATGGAGTGTACCGTGAGTGCCACTGACTCAAAGCAGTTCGGAAGCGACCGTGCAGGTCGCTGTGGAATCGACCTCTGTTTTGCGCAACCTTTGTTATTTGCCAGACCGACAGGTTCCGTGGTGCTGGAAGCAGAAGAGCAACGAAGCCACCAGTTCCCCTCCATCGACCCGATTTGGTTTGATTTAGCCACCCGGGCAACACCCAGGAATGGTGCCCATACGCCCTGGGCGCCAGGCACAGGGAGGTTTAGGTGCATGTCGTTTAGACGAGGCTTGCGAAGCCACGTGCACAGGCAAGCACCCGGGTACACTTTCGAGCATCCAAAAACTGTCTGGATGAGTCATCCGGCATGCTTCATCAGGCTGCTTGTTGCCTGCCCTGCCACGCTGCTTGCAATTCTTCCGGATCCCTGCCTGGAACATTGTATAGGTCGCACGATAGGAGGTGCCTGAGTTGGCATCGCGAGCTGTACTGTGTTGCATCCACAGCGACTGCGCGTCGGTCAGCAATGGCGCTGAGGCACCGTAGTGCTGCCAGATCCATTTTCGGATCTCTATGTCTTGGCCTTTGTGATAGCACAGGAGTGGACAAAGCAGAAGACACGAGGACAATTTCGCACCTCCGTCGTTGATGAACTCCATCACGAAGTTTCCGATTAAAAGCCCACCCAGCACCATGTAGATGGTTAGAAACAGCATGGACCAAAACCTGACAGGAACTCCGGATAACTCCGCTGGCAGTGACAGGCTACAAGACAGACTGGACAGGTCCCATCCATCCCACAGTCCCTATGCTGCAGGGGCACAAGGAGGGGACAAAAGCACTGACCGCAGCCACCAATACGCGCAAACCGGAAAAGAGGCGCATCGTGCCTGGGAGTTTGGACATGTCTGGGTTAGAAGGTCTGTCGACTGCACTTTCAGCCCTTGCTAAGAGCGGTGCGCATGACACGGAGAGAGCGGGTGAGCTTTAGTATTCGCAGAATCCGCAGAAGCACCAGGTTGACTCGCCCTGAGATAGCAACATATTGACACATCAAGGTATGGAAGAACTTCGTTGCATGCTGAGTAGCCGGAACCAGCCATAGGCTTGATGATCAACATGTCGACCAGGCTCAGGGCCTGGAGCATCACAAATCAGCACGAGCAGGCTATGGTGTCGTTGGGGTGACGGAATCTGCTGCCAGAAAGCATCTTCCCAGTCCATGCTCTCTCTGCACCCACCACGAACAAGGAAGCAAGCAATCGCTTAGTTCTTCTGCTTTTGCTTGTTCTTTGTCACTCGCTATGTTACACAGCATCAAAACCTCGATTTACAGGGGCTCCCGACAACCAGAAAAGCATCGAACACATTGAAGAAGTTGCGAAAGAATTGTAGTCGGTGGATCCAAAGCCGGACCTGACGCGCTGACGGTGGACGGCACGCATACTTAATCAACTGGTCGCGTTCTCCCTCGTCGTCATGGTCCGATTCAAGCGCTGCCGCAACAGCTCGGATGCAGCAGGGCTGCACAAAGCTCCAGCAGGAATAACACAGCAAAAGCCTCGCACCAGCTCGCAGCTTGAGAATGTCCAAACCAAGCGGTTCCGAGAACTCTGAATCGATTCGTGCAGCCGCTGCAATACCGACATTGTCAACCACAGCAGATTCAACAGACGTGGAGTGGGTAGGGTACTGGTCAAGCCTCCTCAATGGTGATGAAGACGTCCTGGGGTCAAAATTTGCTGAGCATATCATGATTCACTCATCCGGCCTATGCTATGCTTTGAATCATCGTGGCAAGTTCAAGAGCAGACCACGCATAGAGTAACGATTGCACTGCTACTGGACTTGTTTTCTTGTTCTGCTTCAACTGCATGAGCTGAACGGTTCGGATTGATCGGTGTTCAACGCAGTCGGAGAATGTGAGGCAGACTTACATCTGGATCTCAGTTCTTTGGCATCGACACAGAACACCTCGATTGGTTTTGGCATTCTCGACGATCGCTGCGGTTGTAATGCAGGGAGCGGTGGCCGCAAAGCCGACGGCCCCTCGCTGGATGAGGTCATTGCCCACATATCAGTTGACGAGTTGCTGTGAATCGCACTGTAGGCTTGACTGGATATGGCCTGCTGATCCTTTTCTTGATTCAAGCTTGTTGATCTGCTTGAAGTTTTCAGCTGATTGTGCTTCCAACTTTGGTCTGTTTGTTTCCCCCTCAAAAACAGATGCACGCGCATGACTCACATGTGCGGCTGCATTCAGCCCAACTGAGATTTTCTTGATTGCTGACATCGTTGACTTGCGCTCTTGACTAATGTGCAATGAGGCAACTGAGCGATGACACCAGTGACTAGCAGCAGTCGCAGCAGCGGCCTTGAAGAGCGCTGAACTATGGTTTCGATAGCCACAAGCCGAACACAGTGCAGGGCGAGGCAGGGCAAGGCTGTCAAGTGACGGAATGCAACCCTGACAGCGCGGTTTTCTGTAGCACTTAACCCCACGGACAAAAGCTGAGCACCCGACCGCCGACAACACATTTACTAAATTATAGTGAGACCAAGAACAGCCAGTGTGAAAACGTTTAGTGACTGAGCCCGCGTCTTGACGCTAACGAAACTACCAAGAGCGATTACCGCGGGAGGCCGAAGCCTGGGTGGGTTACCCGAAAGAAGGTAATCTCAATTGTGCTTGCGTTTTGACGTGCATCGAATGGTTTGTGCCAAACGTTAAACAAGGCCTCGCCTAGCAACACAACCGTGAATGATCATGGCTTCCCCGATCCAGTCGGCTCTGCGTCTTCCTGAACGAGAACGACCATACCATGGGGGCGGGGGGTTGGCAACGCCAGACGCCTGACCATATATATATATATATATATACATACATATACATATACATATATATACACATATATATACATATATATATATATATATATACATATATACACATTTATGCTACCCCACCCCCCTTCCAAGCCCACGGAATCCCTGATTTAAATATTATGGTCCAAAACATGGGCATTTATTCCGTTATCTCTTCCTGTCACAAGCCAAAGTCTCGTTTCCACGTCACAGCTTGATGAAGGCACGAATTGCTGCTTTTGGTTCTTCCCTGCGTTTGAGTCTACTCTGCTCCAATATTGTTATGATTCATGCACTGCTAGTATATCTATTGTCCTGTACTTTGCTAACACTGGTCAATATACTATATAAGATTGAAATATGGAGGAGTGCCGCACGACCTCTGAATTCATGTGTGTCGCCGCTTTTCGAATCTACAGTAGGACAAGTTCTGTCTGTGCAACATCAGCCAGCTACGTTCGTAGACGCTGTTCTAAGAAAATATTCGTGTTGCTCTGAAAGCAGCTCACCTTCGCTCGTGACCTTATATGCGAGGCCTACGAATATTAATGACAACTATATAAATTCAAACACTAAGATTTCTATTCCTACTTTCAAAAGTGTTCATATTCATATCATGTTAATCAGAATACTAATATTAAAGATGATCCTAAAACTAATCTTGACAAGCATCTCGGCTCGCTACACCACGCCCGGGGGTGGTTTTCGTTGTGCTTTCCCCTCATTGGCCTATTGGTCTATCTCTCCCCTTCACTCCCCCCTCTGACTTCAGGGAATAAAGGGTCCTACTATGCTATGGATATTGCTATGTGCCCTCCTCACGGGAGCAACAAGATTCCCAAGCACGCCAGCTGGTGGAAGTGGGAGACCTCGATGGAATTCCATCTTCGACAATTGTCGATGGAATTCCTCTTCCTGGCCATGCGCTCCTTGCCCTTTAGCTCCAGGATCAGTCTGCAGCTTTTATACAGCAGCTCATGGCTACAAACCTCGGCCTTTTGCATCTGGCAAGAAACCTGGACGTGGTTGTCTCCCTCTCAAAGGGTGGAGTTCCTGGGTCACACTTACCGGGTGGATGCTCTATTTGCTGCGAGTGCCCTGGATGCTGCGTATGCTACCAGACTGTGTCGAGCTGCGGATCTTGAAGCCCTGGATTGACCCTCTTCCGCTCCGGAGACAAGGCCGTGCTCACAACCCTGGTAGATACTTTCAGTGGCTGTCTGCATGCACCCGACATAGATCTGTCTGTGGAAAAGGCTCTCTCAGGATCGGCACAGGACTGCTCTTCTGCTCTATGATGCTGGGTGCTGGAGTGCCCATGGCCACGGACCCAGCATACCTGCCTTCCGATCGGTGCACTCTACAAGCCTGTTCGTGCCTCGCTGCTTTCTCTTCGCCTAGACATGCCTCTCTTGCAAGCCAAAGCCTGATGCAAGTGATAGACAGCTTGGGCCAACCGACTCGGCACACAAACCCCTACCCCTGCATGAAACGATGGACCCTGGTGCTCAGGCAGCAGAGTCAGACGTCGTGGTGCGACCCTCAAGAACTGGTCTGTGTCAGCCCACCAACAGAGCCTCAGTATCTCTGCGCTGTGGGGTCCAGCTGTCCTAGTCGCTGTATTCTCTGGACCGACATGTCTCTAGTCGACAGCCGTATTGGAGGTTCCCCTCCGAAGAGCTACAGCACGCGGCTAGGAGGTCCCCCTCCGGCCCCTCTCCTCAGCCCCTGCCGGCGTGAGGTTCCCACGCTTCTGCTCCGTCGTCGCAGCTTCTACCTGGAACTGCTGAGCCATATGCCAGTGGCAGGACCGCCCCATGCCCGTAGATTCAGAACGGTAGGGTCTCTGAGCTCCGAAGCTGCCACTGTCAAGCTGGTCCTTGCTGCCCCAGCCAGTTCCCAGTGTAATAACCTCCTGCCCGCGACCTGTTCTCTCAAGCTATGTGGTGGAGCTAGATTTGCCCCGGAGCGGGCATTAGGCATGGATCCACCAGGAGAACCCCCCGAGGACCCCTCCTCCTATCGGGGGAGGCGTGTGAAAACACAGCGGGACTATGAAAGAGAGGCCCGAAGGCCTGACAAGCAGACACGTCGCAGGCTGAAGGAACTCAGGGCGGCTCAACAAGAGGCTACTGGACAGCCTCCGCCACTCACGGTCTTCTCGCGGCGCAGGCAGCAGCAGCAGCAGCCCAGACAAGTTCGTCAGCCACCAGCTCCTCCTGCTCCGCGACGTGTCCCAAATCCTTCCACTCCTCCGCGGACGCCTCCGGAGGTGCGTGCTCCAAGCACGCTGCTACCTGCTGAAGCCAGCACTTGGCCAACAGAAGGCTCAGGAGATGCCGATGACCAGATGGTGGAAGTGGAGGTAGAAGTTGAGGAGCCAGCATCTGTGACTGCAGAGGAGACGATAGAGATAGAGATTCCCTCGCCCAGGACACCCCCAGCTGTCACAGGTGATATTCAGGCGACATCCGGGACTCCAAGCTCCGCGCCCCCACGACTGGCACCCAAACCTAAGACCATGCCAGCTCTAGGCATGAGGGCTGGCACACAGGCTACCTTGGATGTGAAGCAGGAAAAGCACTCGAACGATGTACCACTCTTGGCTCAGCCGGTTCTACCCAATGAAGAGGACCTTCAGCCCCGGATCGCGAAAGGCTCAGTTGGTCGGTTTGTGCTCAACAAGCTCCACAGGAGAACCTCGACGACCTCAGCCTCAGTCCTCAAGTCCACCAAGCTACGACTGTCGCCAGGTCAGGCCGGGGCAATCATCCGCAAGTCCACGGCAGTGAAGAGCAAAAGCAGGCCCTCCGCGAGACCCCAACAGGCTGAGGATGAACAAATCGCCTCCTCTGGGGAAGAGCGAGGATCTTCCTCAGGTACTGCTGCGAACCCTACAGGTGAAGATCACACAGGTCGAGAGATGCCCGGCAATCAGTTGGATGAGCAGGTCGAACAGCAAGCCGAGGCAACGCAGCATGCCCATACCACCATGGAACTGGTGCTTCCGATGCCACAACCTGGAGGCTCGGGTGTGGTGTTCACAGCCGTGGGCAACATTCGATCACAGCCAACGGGCACCTCGACAGGGGCAAGGCACTGGGTTTTAGACAGAGGAGGCGGCACGACAGCCGCTCCCATCCTGCATATGCCAGAATGGGTCCGAACTGCTCTACAGAACCCACCGGAGGACCCGGCGCCACCTCCACCGAGGACTTTACGACCGCAGGGCTCGCCGAAGTCAATCTCCGGACCACAACGACGCACAAAGCGTCGCCGAACCGCAAGCAGGCAGCACAACACTGCCACTGCCTCCGCTGAAAGGGCGGAGGATACAGGTGCGACCTCGCCGACTGATGAGACTGCTCCGACTGATGCTGCATACATAGCGTGCTGTGATAGCCCATCTGCCTTTGAGACCACTGCTGCTTGCAAGCTAGAGTGGGACTACATTAGGGTTCCAGAGCAAGCTGCACTGATGTTTGCCCCCTTCTCTTGCTCCCTGCCCCTGTTACCTCCTGACACCTCTTTTCCTGTGCACAGGACACCACAAGACAGGCGGCGGTGGGGATGCCCAGACATGCTCGGAACCTTTTCCGCTCTGCACCTGCACGGACGAGCCTTTGCACGACCACCTTCCAATATGCCTAGAGTTCCTCCATGTGCAACAGCTGCTGTTCCGGTTCTGATCAGTCAATACCAACATCCTCTTTTGCAAATCCTCAGGCTCCCCACCCGCAGCATGTACCCTCTGAGGCGTGATCCTGGCGAAATATCGCCAAGTTCCCCTTCCACCACAGCAGGCACAACATGCCTTTGCTTCTTCGGTCCAACCCCTAGACGGTGTACTGACTGGTATTGTTCCTCCTCCCAGCAGGAGGTTTCCACGCCAGGCACAGATCGGATCCAAGGTCTTAGTAGTAGCAGCTGCCGTGCCACGCCTCCGGTTCTTCTTAGGCACCTAAGCCCTCCCAACCATGAACAGCCGCAAGTGCTTGTTGTCAGGCGTCTGGGAATGCTCGTGTGGCGGAGAGGCCCGGCTACTCTCCCTTGCAGGGCACGGCATGAAACCGACAGCATGCCAGTGAGGGATTTTGCTCGGGGAGTAGCAGTGCTGCTGCCTTCGCATCGAAAGCCTGGCCCAGCCGAGCCCCACAACCAGCGTCAGATAAGACAACTGGAGGTTTACCCCTTCCTCCGACCCTGGCCCCGCTGGTTGCCTGTCATCGTTCAAGCTCTCTTTAGAGGATTGTCTGCATCTCTCCCCTCTAGCTGTCCTTCTGACCAAACTGCAATACTGGGACTGCTGAGGTTTAACCTGGACAAGTACTGGAAGTGCTACGAGATGATTACGCCCAGGACTGCTGCGCTCTTGCAGGGACCGGCCATGGCGCACAGCCTGCACAGCCTCTCGATTCCTCTCCTTGGATGCACGAACTCTTGGTTCAAGACCACCCCTCTGCTCTCCTTTGTGAAAGCAGCCATGAGTGTGGCCTTTGATGACTCTGATCTCCTTGGATCGGAAGCAGACTCGGACCTGGGATCCCTACAGCCGTGGCTGGAGGGCGAATTCAGACCCCTCCGACGGTCCTCCCTCTAGGGGTGAAGTCAGACTACCACCAGCTGCTCTCACTGCGACTGATCAGATGGCGACCAGGGTGCCAGGCACGCCTATCGGAGCATTACTTCAACGAGTTCCACGACCGCGGGCAGACTCAGATGCCTCAATGGCCCCGCCACTGCACAATCCTGTGATGATCGGCAATGGCACCCCGCTAGAAGCTTTTAGGCCCCCAGGCTCTCTTCTCCCACGGCAGCCATCGGCACGGTCGAGAGACAGTAGGCGCAACAGGACGCCCACCATGTCAAGGCCGAGTCAAGCTCCGCACCTGAGGATGGCAGAACCTGGCTCCAGTTCGGATGCCCTTCCGATGCAGTCCACCACCAGCAAGGCTTCAGGGGTGGAGGATGAGCCACCTCTGGCTCACTCCATGGAGATGCCCGAGGCCGCCTCAGATCCATCCAGTGCAGCCGCAGTACCTTCAGGATCAACCGAACTCCTCTGGGAGGACTGCTTGGATCTGGACTTGATGCCTCCGCCGGGAGTGGAGCCTGCCAGCTCTTCGGCAGATGGCTCGGGACTAGTGCCTTGGCCGGGTATCCGAAAGCGACGGCGGGCATGTGCCAAAATGCTCGTCCGATCGGGCCTTCGATGCTCGATCTGTTTTGCCATCAAAGTGCCAGCAGTGCAAACCAGTGCTGATCGCTGTCGCTGTAAAAAGAGGGCCTTACCTAGTGCTGGCAAACTCTCAGATCCAACTCTCCAGCCTCTCCGGTCTCTGAGTTTGGCTGCTTGTGCACCTAATGTGCTCTCACAGGACAGCATCGAGGCTGCTCGCAGGGCCAGGCTGGACACCAGTTTGCTGTACACAATCTTTGGATTCAGAGTTGTGAAAAACCCCGGGAGAGCAATGTACTTTGGGAGCCATACATGTAACTCCACACTCCCCTCCTTTACCACGGAGGTTAGCCCTCCGAGACATACAAGGGGCTGCCGATCGCACTCCTTAGTGTCCTGTCTCCTGCCATGCCCCTCCTGGCAGAGTTTCTCGAGCGTCACATTGACTCCGGCCTGCCCCGATGCAGGAACACAACAGTGGGGAACTCGCTTTCATCGCCGACGGCTGGCGCCGGTCCGAGATCCAAGTAGGCGTATCCGGTGGACTAAAGCCTGCCTGAGTGTTGCTGCTGTTCTGCAATGTCTGGGACCCCATCTTCAGCAGATCACCCCCACCTGGGCTAATCAGTCACAGCCAGCACAGCAGAGCCTATCCCCATCAGCATCCTATGGCAGTCCTATGGTAATATCTATCATGTCCCAAACATACAGACCCCAGGTCGAAGCCCCCGTCCGAGCACAGTTTTTCCAACGAGCCGTCCGGGTCCCAAGTCCCGGAGCAGGTGCCTGAAGCTGACTCTGTTTTTGCAAAGCATCATTGCGTCCTTCAGTGCCCCTGTAGATGCGAGGGTAGAGGGCATAGTCACGAAACCCTCGGGAGCTGGTCCCCCCAGCTACAGGCAGCCTCCGACACTAACAGCGAAGCCTCGTGCATCAGACACTACTCGGAACGCGCGTGCCTCCATCCATATCACTGATTATGAGCAGCTGACTCGGGTAGGCAAGAGATCCTACCACCGTGCCATTAGGCGGGCAGCACGAGATGGTACAACCATGTACAGAGGCAGACTTCACACTGTGTCCTCCCTAGGAGCTACACAAACCACCTCCACTTCACCACCACCGGATCCTTACAAGTTACCGACACCTCCCACCCGTTCTCATCGCAATCCCCACCCTCCGACCAGTCGCTGGAGGATAGTCTCATGGAACTCAGGAGGTTTGTCCTCCTCCCGATATCAGGAAATAGAAACATGGCTTCACACTTGTGATCAACGAGGCCATCGGATCCACGTATGCATCCTCTTGGAGACACATTGGGAGTTCCAAGCTGAGTGGGCCACAGCAGAGTATTATGCGCTGCATACAGGCCTGAACCGGAGACAGGCGGGGATATTGGTTCTAGTCCACAAGACACTGGTCAGCAGTCAAGCTATTCGATCAGCCCCCATCATCCCAGGACGATTACTCCAGGTACGACTGGACACTGAACCCGCGATAACCCTACTCGCTGCGTACCAAACAGTCTGGAACGATGGTCCTGGAAAGGATGACACTTTGGCCCAACGTGAAATCTTATGGACTAAACTAGACTCAGCGATTAAGGGGGTTCCGGTCAGATCACAATTGCTGATAGCAGGAGACCTGAACACCCCCTGTGTATCCCAGGCCCCTCACGTGGGTCCAGGTGTGCAGGCTGACCCTTCTAAGGTCAAGCAAACCGATCAACATCGGCTCCAGAACCTGCTTGGCATGCATAACCTGGTAGCATTGAACACATGGGGCAGAAAGAAACATTGCTACACATACCGATTTGATTCCAAAACCACCATGCACCATACACAGATCGACTATCTGTTCTTCCGGCTGTGCCACGCTGATGCTGCCGCCAAATCAGCTCGTACCATCACCGCGCCCTTTGTACCTCAAACTGGCATGCGTCACCTCCCCCTCTTTGCCTCTCTTCCTCAGCCGAAATCCCCTCGCACCAAGGCGCGATCACAGCAAGCCTGCCCAACGGCCCGTCAGGTTGCCACTGCCCTCAGTACTGATGCCTCACTCGCGGATCGATTTCGAGCTAGAGCAAGTGCGCTTTTCTGCCTCAAACCCACTGCTGACCCAGCTCACTGCCTGAACACTGCCTTTCTTCAGGCCTGGCAAGAAGTTGGCCCGAGCCGACCTTCTCCAGTTGTTACTCAGGAGCATGCAGCAGGAGGCCTGGTGCGGAGGCTCTGGGCCCTGAAAGCAGACCTCAAACAACAAACTGACACCGGCTCAATCTTGGGAAGATGGCTGCTAGTTGCCAGAATTTCTCGAACACAACGACTCCTCAAGAAAGCTTGTCGAGATAAGAAACGGGAGAGGGTCGAAACCCTACTGGCTGAGGCCGAATCCTCGCCCCACCCTTCTTCCATCTTTGGGGTCGTCCGTAGACTAGCGCCAAAGTCCCGGACAATGCGAATCCAACTCAGGGACCAAACAGGCCGTCTCCTATCAGGATCTGAAGAGGCTGAGCATATCGCCCAGTTCCTTAGGAAGGTTTTTCACAGTGAGCATAAGCTAGCACCTCCCCTCTCTGTGCCAATCACGGGTATGCACTTCACACAGGAGGAGCTGTGTGCTGCCCTGGATCGCATGGCCAGCGGAAAGGCACTTCCGGCAACTTTTGCACCGGCACGTCTATGGAAGTTGCTTCCAGACCTTGTCGTCCCATCACTCTTGCCCTGTATGAACCTGGAGTCTTCGGCACTGCAGGAGAACTGGCACAAAGTTCAACTCTTTCTGATCCCTAAGGTTGCAGTAGTCCGTGAGCCCAAAAACCTTCGCCCCATAGCTTTGCTGCATCCTGCAAGCAAACTCCTGGCAGCCATGATCGCAACCAGAGTGCAACCCAAAATTGCTGCCTACCTGACTCATGTGCCTCAATGGGCCTATCTGCCGGGAAGATCTACGGCAGATGCTCTAGAATCGGTATGTTCCCACCTGCATCAAGTCCGGAGCATGCTGCAGGCGAATGCTTGCAATTTGCCCCAGCGCTTCCACGGCGCTGTGCCTCACAAGATGATGGGAGGCATCTCCATCAGTTTGGATGTTAAGAAAGCTTTTGACAGTCTGTCTCATGACTTCTTAGAGGCCGCTATGCGAGAGGCAGATTTCGACGAGTGTGAAATAGCTCTCATTCTCCACTTGCATACCCACGCTCAACTTCAGGTGGGCACTGGTGCGGAAACAGCCTCTGTCCTCTTAGGCACGGGGGTGAGACAGGGGTGCTCGCTTTCGCCCATCTTATGGGCCCTGGCCACTGGCAGAGTCTATCGACTGTATACTGCAGCCCTCAAGGAACAGAGGCTCCCGGAAGGACTCACCAACATATTTGCGGACGACTTCTTCAGTAGCTGGACCTACAAAAGCCCGGAAAACTTTCGCCAAGCGCTACGTGCCATAGGAATTTTGGTGAGCACACTTCAGCAAGTTGGTTTGGAGCTTAGTCTTGACAAGACTGTGCTGCTAATGGCATCGTCGGGTACGAGTGCCCCCTCCGTCATCGGAGGTTACAAGAAACTGGTAGAAGGGGTGCCATATCTCCGAGTTCCAGTCGGTAGTGCTCGAGTCCTCCTCAAGATTGTCAACTCCCACAAATACCTTGGCGCTCACCTCTCTTATCAAGGTTTCGAGGCCCAGAATCTGAAGCATCGCATGGCCACAGCCTGGGGAAGTTTCTGGAGACTACACTCCATCCTGATTAGCCGCTCACTCCCCCTGAAAACCAAACTTCGCCTATGGCAAGCCTGCGTCTTTAGTGTTCTGCGCTACTCCCTCCATCATGTAGGAGTCCCGAGTAATGGCCCCCTACTCATTCGTCAGGCTGTTCACAGGCAACTGAGAATGATTGCGCGCTCTCCTGCTCACTTATGGCATGTCACTTCCAGTGACATCCTGGCCAGGCTCAAAGTGGAGGATCCGTGGATCACCCTCTGCAATCAGGCCCCAGCACACCATGCGACTTTGCAGCCTCATGCACAAGCAACCAGCTTTAATGATTGGCAGAGCAAGCTTCGAAACATGTTCTCTGGTGTTCTCCTCTCGACAGATCCGGACATGCTGCACCTAACCCAACATCCTCCACAGGACCACACTGGGATGAGTCCTCCTGCTCCGGCTTTTGAGAGTTGCGCCAGTGAGAGACGGGCTCATGCTTTTCGGATGCTGGAGTGCCCTCACTGCATGCAACAATTCACCTCCTTAGGTGCCCTGAGAGTACATGAAGCTTCTAAGCATCCGCCTCCTAGCCTGCCACTGCCCGCGGCCTCTCCTACTGAGATGGAAGATCATACTCCGCACCAAACCTCCCCCAACACTCCACTGCCCCCCCAAGGCCCACAACCTCAACAGCTTAAGAAGGCACACACGCGAAGAAGAGTGCAATCTCATCAGCATGACGACAGCATGCATGGTGATCTCCCCATCTGTCTGAAACATGCAGACCCACAAACCAAGTTTGCATGGCTTCATGCACGTGATGGTCTCTGCATCTGCCGACACTGCGCGAGAGTCTGTGCCAGGTGGGATGAGCTCAAGATACACATCTTTACCAGATCCTGCCCGATACTCTTCCCGTCAGCCCAGGATTGCACCTTAAGTACTGCCCCTCCCAATCAGCTCAGCCCGTATTGGCAGCCTCAAATACGACAGATCTTGGCTACACACTGGGAAAAATTCTACGCTGCTCTAAAAGTAGACCAGCCAAAGGGTTACCAGTACTGCCCAATCTGTGGTCAATGGCTGATTCAAGCTCGAGGCATCACCTTACATGTGCAGGCCTGTCATCCTTGGGCTAGTGCTGCCTTGTCGCTTGCTAGAGCTCACAGCAAATGCTATCGCAGAGGGCTGGCTCTCAGTTCACCCTGCAGATATTGTGGCCTCTCCTTCAAGGGTGACCAGGCCAAGCATGCATCAGAGTGTGCCATGATCATCTGGACCAAATTCCTCTTTTCCCTCTTACACCCTCATGCTCTGCAGGATCCCCGCCGCATTCATGGAGCTCAAGGGTGTCAGCCAGGACGAACTTCAGGAGGCGGCGGCGGCCCTCACGATGCTTCAGACCATGGTTCTTCAAGGTCGCAACCTCTTCGAAGCACCACAGTCCCAGCCAGCGGGACCAGCTCAGAACCCGGCCAGTTCCCTCCACCCTCCGGCTCTGGAGGTTCAGGTTCAGACCCCACTGCGACAGACCTTCTCCCTCACCGGAGAACAGGAGGCGGAGCAGCCAGCCAAGTTCACGAGGACGAACGAGAAAGGCCAGGGGGGAAAGGGTCCCCGACAGGGACCTCAGACCCGCCGACAATTCCCTTCCAGAACTCCACCGGCCGGCCCACAGCCCTCATCGGCTCCCAGCGGAGGTTCACCCTCCAAGATTACGGTTTCCGCCTCGCTGATCACCCAGGTCGTGCAGCTCCTGCTACGACATGCGGATGCTCTCAACAGCATCGAACAATCCACAACATGGATTCTGTTTCAGGGCACGGCGCCCCCGCTAACGGTGGTGGATGCACAGGCCACCATAGCGGAAGAATGGAATCGGCTGAAAACCAGCAACCCCTCAGCCATCACCGAGCCTCTCAGGGTGGTGCTATGGCAAACGTGGGCATCCGAGTTCATCAAGCGCCTGCAGACTCTGGATACCGACCCGAACCAAAGGAACGAGGCCATTCGGCTTCAGATCCTCACGGAGCCGGACTGCTTCAAGTATGTGCGATGGGACCCAAGCCAGAAGCGCCTCATCCCCCAGGACACCCTTGCTCCACTGACGGCGAAGGAAATCTTGGACATGCTTCGAGAAACGATCGTGTTGTGCAAAGAGGATGGCGTTCTCATCAACTATCATCCGATGAGGCGGTTGACACAGAAGATGGCAGGAGCAGCCATCACCTTCTCCATGCACTTGGGGCTCAGAGAGGCCAG
Source organism: Symbiodinium sp. CCMP2592 (assembly GCA_905221615.1). Taxonomy (NCBI): domain Eukaryota; class Dinophyceae; order Suessiales; family Symbiodiniaceae; genus Symbiodinium; species Symbiodinium sp. CCMP2592. The sequence goes on from CAJNDT010005934.1 coordinate 82,838, forward strand.
AGCCTATCGCTTTTGGACAATAATGGAAGCCCTGGCAGGAAACGCCTCGCTTCAATTAGTGGCGACAACCATCCGCAGAGATCGGCGAGGACGATCTCCCTTAGCCCAGGCCTTGGAAGCCGAACTTCGACGGCTGCAGAAACCTTGCGGCAAATCAGACAGTTGAAACTCCGTAATCCCTCCAATGACTGCTATGCCAATTGTGTCCTTCTTTCCACCATGTGGCTGGCAGTGCAACACAAAGGACTCGCTGAGCTCTCCGTCTTAGCTGCCGTGCAGGAGGAACTCCAACAACTGATCATGTATGCCACTCCTGCCTCTAATCCGGTATATGTGTGGTCACGGCCGCTTTGGCGCAGGAAACTACGACACTGGCCTCACACCGGCCGCCAGCAAGATGCGGCTGAGTTTCTCAGCCACTTCAATGAGGCTTGCCGCATCAGTTCACTTCAAGGTACATGGGCTATTCTAGATCAAAATGCACTGGTAGACTGTGGTCATGTTGGTCCACTTTGTCTTAACTGTGACCTCGAAGCCCTCCCCCGCATCCAGGGTTCCCGCTCCTTGCAAAGTGCAATCACTGCCTGGCACCAGCTCCCTGGTCACCCTGCTCTTGCATCAGGTTCTGAGGGCGTTGCTCTACAGCTGAACAGGTTTCGCCTTGTAGGTGGCAGAGTCTTCAAGACACGAGTTCCGATTACCATACCGTCAGCCGTTACCCTCCCCATATGGGTGGAAGGTTCAGTGCAACACACTCGTTTCCTCCTGACAGCAGTGATTATCCACTTAGGAAAGACCCCAAAGGAAGGTCATTACCAGACTCTGCTCCTTGACACGGCTGGCAAAGCCTGGATCACGGACGACAATGTTGCTGCTAGGCCCCCTGATCACTCATTAGTGAGGGTTGTGCAAGAGAATGCCTACATTGTTTTCTTACGTCCTGATCCTCAGCTTGCTTATGTGTCCTCACAGTAGTTTTGACAAGTACCATGGCAGTCTGCTCAATCAGTGAAGCCTGGTGCTGTATTAGGCCCTTAGGGGCGACTAGGCTTTTGTTGGATGGATGGCGAAATCGCCATGAAGCAAAGCTTCCGCACCAAGTGCGCCACTACGCTTAGCGGACGAACTCATCCTGCTGCGATCGTGAGTGAGTGAGTGAACTAATCTTGACATTGATATTAACTTGAATACCAATGCTCTTACCGGGACTAATACACATGGCAGTACTAATGGTTATACATAATATATATATATATATGTATACTTAGCTAAATTCAATAGGCCTCTGTTGGGAGCACTTGAAAAGCCTGTGCGGTGAGGGGTTCCGCCAGTGTGCGTGCGGTGTGCGCGGTGTGTGCGTGCGGTGTGCGCGGTGTGTGCGTGCGGTGTGCGCGGTGTGTGCGTACAGTGCGCGCGGTGTGTGCGTACAGTGCGCGCGGTGTGTGCGTACAGTGCGCGCGGCGTGTGCGTACAGTGCGCGCGGTGTGTGCGTACAGTGCGCGCGGCGTGTGCGTACAGTGCGCGCGGCGTGTACGTACAGTGCGCGCGGTGTGTGCGTACAGTGCGCGCGGTGTGTGCGTACAGTGCGCGCGGCGTGTGCGTACAGTGCGCGCGGTGTGTGCGTCCAGTGCGCGTGGTGTGTGCACACAGTGCGGGCGGCGGGTGCGTACAGTTGTCCAGTTGTCCGCCGTGCGTGTACGTGCGGTGCGCGTGGCTTGTACGGATGAAGCCCGGGTCCCTGCCCTGTGTCGTTTTGCATGCAGTCTGCTCACCGCGCGAACTATAGTATCTATATAATGTACAGTGCGCAAAGTGCACGTGACATTGCCTGCGGTGCACGCCTGCAGTGGGGGCGTATATACAGAGTGCGCTCTGTTCTTGTGCACACTGCACGCAACGACATGAGAAGGATACCTAGTATGGAAAACAAGGGTGTTTCGTGAAAACGAACCATGCAATTTAGTCATGACGGTGATGTTCGTGATATGTGCTGTGATGTTGATGCCTGAACACTCATGGAGAGACGAATCTCTCAAACACATTGAATTTAGAATCTGTGTCATGGAAACACTCATACGCATTAGATCTAAAGTAAAGAGTCTTGCGCCTAAATCGTTACAGGACACAAAAGGGCACCCCTCTTCTTATAAACTCTAAATCAAATTGAAAGTGCTGGCAGTTGCAGACGCAAGTTTAGCCCATGTTTCGAGTTTGAGTGTACTGGAGAAATTAAAACAACAAAGATACTAAATTTAGAAGACAAAACGCAAATTTTGACATCGCTGAGAGGTTTGCCAGTGTTGAAAATATTTGAAAATGCACTTATTATACGGGCGCCCAAGACCGCATAGAATCACAGAACAAGGATGCGCATTTGAGAACAAAAAGACACCAAGTTTGGAAACGCCCGGCAAAATCAACAGGATCTGAACATGCGCGCAGCGGGCGCTCAGAATGCACGGAAATAAACAAACACTAATGCTGAAAAACAACACCGATTGTATAACACAACAAGCTTGTGAAAACTTTGGAAAGCAACACCGAGTCTTGGGATGTACGTAGTGGGCGCCCAGATTGCACGGAAAATGGACGCCAATTTTGAAACAAGGACACCATGTGAAACCGATACAACAATTGGAAAAACGTGCGTTGGGCGCACGGACTGTGCGGAAGACAGATATCAGCTTATACCAGTTTTCGGAGAAGGGGCGCCAAATTCCAAAATGCGCACAATCGGCACCCAGACTGCACGTTGAAAAGGGCACCGCCACCAATACTGAAAGATGGACACCAAACTTGAAAAAAGGACAACAACATTGAAACTTTGCGCATTCGGCGCCCAGACTGCGTAACGAAGACACCAATACTGAAAAAATCAACATTAGTTTGAGAAAAAACACGAATTTTGAATAACAGCACAGCAGGCTGTAAAGCATGCCACCCATCTTGACACAAAAAACACCAATCTGGAGAAGCAAAGCACCACATTTGCAAACACATGACACCAGCTTGTGGAAAAACACGACACCAATTTTCGGAAGAAAAACCGTTACCAATTTCAGAAAGATGAAACGTGACACCAAAAGGACACACTTCTCGAAAAATCGCACCAACTTTGCGAAGAAACAGACATCAGTCTTGGAAACAAAAACACAAAATACACTAGTCTCAAACACGGACAACACAAAATTGAAAAAAAAAAACAAACGACACCAATATTGAAAATATACACGGTTCGAAAACAACGACACCAACACAGAACAAATACACCGGTTTTGGAAAATGACACCATTTTAAAATAACAAGGTTGCACACAGTTTGGAAAAGACAAGACGACACAATTTTAGAAGGACACCAAGTAAACAATCAAACACGACTCCAAGTTTGAGAAAAGGAACCATTGGACTTTCAGACTGTGCGGAGAAAAGGACCTCGATTTTGAACGACAAGGGCACCAACCCTGGAAACAAATGCTTTTGTTTTGTAAAGAAGGACAGCGGAAGTTTAAACACAATTTGATAGAAAAACCAAAAAGCAAAGAACAACTACATTTGAGACGAAATGACAACCAATCTAAAACAACTGAGAAATATGAATGAGCACGAGAATTGAAAGAAGAGGAAACCAATATTGCAAAAAAAACAAGTTTACAAAACGGACACCATTTTTAATAGAATGACAAAAGTTGAAACAAGGATACCAAGTTTTGAAACAAGTCACAGCAATTTTCAAGAATCACACAGAGTTTGGAGATTGAGCTAAACTGTAAAACCCTGAGCGGTCACGCTTTTACTCTTGAACCAAAGGCGCTGCGTCGGTCACATAGTATGCAGCTATACAATACTATACCGTAGCCTGGGCTCACCAAAGGTGTGGGGCGTTCCTATGTACAGAATTCAACACCCTGCCTCGAAGTCCTTGTGCTGTACTTCGATCGGTCCGCGGTCGGGCATACCTCCGCCCGTGACTGCATCGGCTTAGCCATTGCAAGTCCTTGGGTTAAACACTCCGTGCAACCCACCTTTTGACCGTCCCCCAATTAAGGAGGTGTGTCAGACCGTCCTTGTCCTGACTCGTACAGTAACAAGTACTTCGTCCTAGTGAAACATTCCACACAAACTTCCTGCGTTAGCGCTCATCCTTCTTTTGCGCTTTTCGCTGCTGTGTGTTCCGAGGTGAAACTTTTTCAGTCTTGCCTACACTCACTTCTCTGCCTCATACTCGTACACGATGTAGGACTTACTGACTTCCGAACAACGTTCTCTGTTCCGTGCTGTCCGGTGTACCTGGATCCACATCCATTGGCATTTCCGTTCCTTGTCCGCGTTCTTCATACTGCCTACAGTAGTCTTCATACGATTCCTGTGCTTCTGGGGATAACATCATGTTCCCCATCTCTTCCACAGTGATCATCTTTCCGCGGTACTCAATCTTCTCCGGCGAGGGTTCCGTCTTCCCTTCCGGCTCTTCCTGAATCATTCCTGAAATGACTTTGCTTCCACGTTCGTGGTCTTCTTCACTGATTATCGGCATACGCGTTCCGTCCGTATGTACGATTGCTGGAGTCCCCATTGCTGCTTTTCCACGTCTCTTCAGGGATCCTTTTCCATTGCCACTCTTTTGTCCAGTATTCCATGCATGCTTTCCATCATCCGTTACACGGGTCTCTTCCTTTTCCGTGGCATCCCAAGATCCTTCTGTCGCAGTTCTGTCATAACTTTTCCTCCATTGTTCCATTGCATACGTCTTGATGCATTCTGTGCAAGAACATTTCTGGTGGTTTACCTTCTCCCTTGTACACTTCCGGATTCCGCACCAGTAGCACTTCTTTGTGCATCCGCCAGTTGACTCTACCCCGAAGTCAAGCTCCATCACTTCCCAGTCGCTTTCGTCTGGGTTTGGCGGCTCTACGCGTTCTCGGCGTCTTCTCAGACTTCCTTCTGGCTTCGTCTCCGGGAAACAAATCCAACATGCCCTAAAGCCTTCCAGCTCGGCTTCCTGCATGTCCTTCCAGACCCACCGGCCTGGCTTCTTGTGAGATCCCTGGACATGCCAGCATGTACCACGGTGGTACACACGTGCTCGGCTTCCCGTACTGATCTTCACGCGTCCAATACCTCGTAGGTTTTCCAAGACTCTCGTGAGCTTCGTACATACAGAAATAGCATACGGCACTGCGAGCAAAAATATGCATACCATCATTCCAACTTCAAACTTCGTGAAGTCTCCGTCCATGGCGTTCATACCTTTCTCCAAGGCTCCACAGGTTTCTACTTGGGCGTTAGATACTTCCTCCTTGAGCACTGCTGCGGTAATCGGCTTCATCAAATGAAATACCTGTATGGCTCTAATGAGATTCTTGATTTGTCCACTTCCGACATACTCCTTCAGTTTCTTCTCTTGTTCATGCTTTTCATACTCTTTCTCTCCAGTGTACTCCAAGTTTCCTTCTTCATCATACTCTACTTGAGACAAGTGATACAGTAGAAATGACCTTCGGGCATATGACAGATTCTTGGTGTTCAGATCCGCTACATTGAGCGCGGTTCGCACTGTACCAAAGTTTTACAAGATTGTCTCGCACCCAATCTTGCAGTTGACACAGCCTAACGTCCACATGCTTCAGACGTCCAACTCCTCGTCGTTGACTCCACTGTCGTGCAGATGATGAATCGCACCGTATCTCCACTCGTACAGGCGCGTTTACTAGGAACTCAAATAGCCTTCCGACTAGGATAGCTTCTCCACAAGTTCCACTTAGTGCATACAACTCTGCTTCACAGCTTGATGATGATGTGGCCTTCTGAGTCCTAGAAAATGATAACACTTGTACTCCGTTCAGTACAATGATTCCTGATGATGTACTCTTCCTTCGGGCTCTGTCCGGTGTCTTCAGGCTTGCCCAATCACTGTCCGAATACGCTTCCACAACATGTCCTGCGTCCTTGGCAATTTCTTCGTCCTCATGGCCATTCAACTTCGTGATCAACCGGCTTCCGATTTCGGTATACGGTAACAGAGTAGCCCTTGTGGCTGTTCCACTCAGATACAGAATCAAGTGCTTCAGACACTTTAGTGCCTGCACCGTCGGCTTCGACATACTTGATGCCAAACACTTTGAGGCATACTGAATGTCAATTCTGTCCTGTGCAAGGTACAAAATAGATCCGAGTCCAGATCTAAACCGTTTTGTCTCTTCAGCACTCAACTCCTTGGTCCGGTCTTCCTTCACCAGATCCACATGCTCTGGTGTGGCCTTACTCTTCAACTTTCCAAGGTCATACAACTCAATGAGCTTCCGAACATACTTCTCATTCGGTTGGACAACAATTCCTTCTCGGGTGAAGACATACTTCCTTTTGAGATATCGCATCTCTTCTCCACTTCCTACTCCATTCGCTGGGTACGGTCCTTCTTTCTCCACCTTGAATACCTTCTCCAGTTCTTCTACCAACCAAATGGTTTCTTCCTTTTCTCTTGCTAGTAGCTCATCATCTACATGGATAGAGATACACAGCTTCCTTGTGGTGTGTCTAGCTAATGCGGGTACATGTACTGAGAACACGAATCCAAGTTTCTCAAGTATACTTCGCAAATGTTCATACCATCTTGTTGCTGCGTTTCTTTGACCAGGTAGGCATCTCTTGAGCCGCCACACGATTCCTTCTTTCAGGTTCGCGGCTCGTTTCATCCAATCACTGATTGTGATTAGCACCTCTTCTTGTTGCAGGACCTGAAGGTACGCGTCCTTTATATCAAGTACAACTACGACCCAGTTGTATACCAGGTGTAACAACAAGACTAGGCGCGACGCGGCGTTGCTTGCCGTTGGGCTGAATGTCTCAGCTGTGCTGCTCGCACCTGCCCTGTACTCTCTGGCCACTATGCGGCACCTCCTTTTCCAACGTCCGTCACGATGCCTCCAGTCGTAGACTTCGCGCAAATCCATACGCTTTTCATCACCTGTTGCATTCGCCTCCATGAATTCCTCGATTACTCCTAGCTTGCTAAGGCGATTCAATTCTTCCACGGCTGCTTCCTGATCCAAGGCATCCAGTTCCTCTGGACTTAATTCGGGTGGTGTTTCTCCTTGGTCATTCTTTGGAACTTCTTCCATCTCTTCTTCCATGAGATCTTCATACTCCACGTCTTCTCCTTCTACTGCCGTGAGATCTTCATGTTCATCCCAATGAAAGGGGTCATCTTCCTGAGATACCCTGCCTGCGAACAAAGGCGGGTAGATTCCTCTTGAAGGCGATGATGGTGCTGATGGCATTTCTCGTGACTTCTTCGGCGATCCTTCGACTTCTTGTCCACCTTCTACAGCTCTCTTCCGTAGGTCTTCTAGCATAGTATCGTCACTGACACGTCCTTCTGGTTCTCCAGGCGGTGCGTCCTGCATTGAACTTGAACTCCGGGAATGAGAACTAGATCCTGTGCTGGCCATGCCTCCATTTGAGGCCCTGCCTCCGCTCGAGGCCCTGCCTCCGCTCGAGGCCCTGCCTCCGCTTGAGGCTCCACTTGTGTCCAGCAGATCCAACAGTTCCTCGACCTGTTCCTCTTGGGACTGTCCTCGATCTTCCGCACGAACTACGGGTTCCTGTGCTGTTCCTTCTTCTTCTGCGATACTTGCTAATGCTGGGGCTGGTAACGGCTGTCTGGTATACGTTCCTTTTGGTTTCTTGGGGTTCCATGGAGTTACACTCAGCTTCAGTACTGGTTCCTTTCTCCATCCAGTGGCGATTCGCCTTACAGATCCTGTTGCCAAGATTCCGTCTTCAACTCCTACCAAGTGCATATCCTGAGAGTTCTTACCAAGGTAGATTCCTCCAATCCAATTCGCTGTTCCTTTCTTCTCGGGTTTCTTCAGCGCATACACATACTCTCCGAATGGGGCAATCTTCCCAAGGTAAGGTCTACCAACGACACTTTCGTAAGGGGTTGACCCTATCGCGGCGTGTCTGTGGTACCTGTTCAGCAACCATGACGCATGGCATAATCCCCAGGCCCACACTGCATGGCCTTCGGGAATCTCTATACCAAGCTGTCTTTCGGCTGCTCGTACCAAGCAAACTGTTTGGTTCCTCACCGTCTGGATAAACCTTTCCACTCTTGCCGTTCTTCCTTTCTGATACGGCTTGCTGTTCTGATCGTGTGTTTTGCGGTTCATCTTTCTCCGAGTTTCCACGATTGCAGCTATCAGAGATAACATTGCCTCTTCCGAATCTCCAACAAATCCGACTTCCTCCAAGTGTCCAAGACTGTGTACCCATTTCAACACTTTCTCCACGGTCTTTCTTTCCGTCTGCTTTCCAGATACCGGGATCACAACTGACATCCTTGTCCATGAACAGATTCCAACCAATGCTGGTGTGTCCTTTCCTTGTAGGAACATAAAGTCCAACTGAATTATTGGATAAGGTACTCCCACTGAGTCCTTTCCTGCTTCTGGGTTCTTCTTTTCGTGATCCTGCTTACTCTTAGCTTCTACGCATGACTCACACCAATGAGCAAAAGGTAGGTGTGTTGCTTCGTGAGCAAGTCGCTCTTCTTCCGAGGGTTTGTACGGTTCTGCTTCCACTCGTACTTTCTCCTTCTCTTCGCTCTTTAGTTTCTGTGCAGACTTCTGCATCTCCAACTCTGACAACGGATTTCCGTCTCCATCGTAGGTTGGTCCCAATACTCCTTCGCTCCTTCCAGGGGCGATATTTACCGGTACCACCGGCGTACTCAGCTCTTCTGGAACTCTTCCTTCACCTCTAGCAAAAGGTGTTTCCGGTCCTCTCGAAACCATGATAGCTTCAAAGTCTCGACAGAAAGTGAAAAAGTTTCCACTCACTGCATGTAGGATAACACAGATCCTTTTCGGTCTCCCATGACACTCTGCAATTTCCACATTGTGGCTCCTGATAGAACCATAGTCCGAGTACAACTCGACTAGTGACCATTCACTTCCTCCCTCTGATATCATTGTCGTCCTGTACTTCCATCCTGGAAAAGCATCCTTCGGATCCATATAAGTCGTTCCTTGATACAAAATAAATGGTGTACCGTCTTCCATGATCGTCCAATTACCACTGGGTGTACTGTCCAACAGTTCCCGTAAATAGTTTGGAATACGTACGGTGACGCTCCTCTCCACTGCAGTCCTACTGTCAGTGCTACTTCGCGAGCTTCCATCGCTCCGACTTGTTCCTCCCGTCCAACGGGTGTTACGATCATTTCCGACAACAGACAATCTACCTAACAAACAACAACTGTTCCGTTTGTAAAAGATCCTTGCGTTCGCTCTTCCATCCGGGCTAACCAAAACCATTGACGACACTGTAAGGTTCCACTGAGCACTAAGAGCTTTCTCACCCTCAGGTACCTCTGGCTGATACTCCAGTTTCCAGCCATTCTTCAGCAGTCTTCCCATCGACAACAGAACGTTTGTCGCATCGCTTACAATAAAGCTTTCCGAAATACTGGGGGCTGTCCAACAGTCCTCTCCTTGTTCCACGGCGATCACTGCCGTGACCATTCCTGCTGACCTAATTGCATTCCCTTGGGCATCCTCTAACATGATACCCGTCGTTCCTGCGTTCATGCGTGTCGTTTTCGGATGTGACCTAGGTAACAAACTAGCATCCGATCCTGAATCCAAAATGATAATCTCAAGTGCTTCTTCGGGTACAGTCTCTTCTGCTTGAACTGCTCGAACTACTTCGTGGTTGTCTACAACAAACCAGTCTCCGTCTTCATCCGTTGCATCCATCACATACCACTCTGCTACATCATGGAATTCTTCACGAACCATTCGAACTTTATCAGTCGCGGTCTCCATTTTCTCCTCCGTCGCTTTGAGGTGAGACTCGATCCACTCATTCTCTCGCTTCACCGCATCATCGATGGCTTTCTTGTCGTAAGGTTTTCCTTCACTTTTCAGCTTCCTCTGTTGCCTCAGATAGTGTTCTTCTCCTGGATAATGTTCTGGTACTCGTGGGATTCCAGACTCTGTCGGTGGCGCAACTGGCTTGCACACCGGTTCCAGGCGTGTACCACAACCTTGGCAAATTCCAGTAGGTTCTCCAGATCCAAGTTCCTCATCTGAGTCTGTAAAACCTGGACTGGGTAGTTCACCGAAAAATGGGTTGGTGACTTCCTCACCTTCTGCAGTTTCATCTGCAACATCTCGAACCATACGGATGGTGTTGACATACGTGATGTCAATGTCGGACTCATCTTCTGAATTGATCGGGAAGGTCTCCGGATATTCTTCCGGCGGCGTAGCTATATGGTAAAATGGTTTTGGGTTGAATCCACTTGATCCACTTGACACTCCTACTCTTCGGGTGACAATCCTTGGGTCCGGTCGACTTGTCGTCTGGCGAATACTACCAGTTTCGACAACATTAGGTTTCGGGTAAGGTTCTTGGTTCGGTGGATTGTTGGGATACACTTCCGCTTGGGACTGTTCTTCGACTTCTACGTTCCGAACAGAATGTCTGTTGGGGCACTCATTTCCCCAGTGTCCTTCCTGATGACAAAGTCTACAAACTGTCCTTCCAAGTCGTTTCCCTTTTCCTTTCTTTCCTTTTCCTTTACTCTTTCCTTTGCCTTTTCTGCCTTTTCCACCTTTCTTACCTTTACCTTTTCCTCTACCTTTACCTCGACCTTTGCCTTTGCCTCGACCTCGACCAAACCTTCCGAATCCTCTACCTGCCTGCATGGCTCCGAATCCTCCGAACATCTTGCCATAACCTTTCTTGCCTTTTCCTTTTCCGCCTTTTCCTTTCCATCCTTTTCCTTTGTACTCTACTCGGTTCACTTCCATTGCTTGGTGTCCTCCACCAGTAGGTGCATTCTCCACTGCTCCTAGGTACTGTTGACCATGTCCTGATTCTAGAGGTTGATATACTTGGTTCGGCATCCAGCTTCTCGTAGTCCGCTCGTAGACTAGTACGCTTTCCTTGACTTGGCTGTATGTGGTTTTATCCGTAAGCTGAAGATGGATGTGTTCCTTCAAAGGACTAGGAATACATCTCAAGAGAGTCGACAGGAGAATCTCTCGAGGGTAGCTCACTCCACTACATCTCTCATAGTCTTTGACTAGTTCTTCCAGCTTCGAAATTTGTGCAACAGCACTTAGTCCGGGTGAAAAGTTTGGGTATCCATGAATCGCTTGCATCAAAGCTAAACTCCGACTTCTCGTACTCGGCTGATACATCCTCAGCAATGACTTCCACAAAGCAAATCCATTCCGGGATCCAGCGATACTGGGATCTCGCGCGTGCTGCTTCGTGGTTCCTGACAACCAAGAATTCAATAACGAGTACAGCTTCGTTGACATAGTCTGATACGTTTCATCCGAGAAAGTAGCTGGTAGTACTTCATGGTCTCCCAACTTTTCCAAGTTCTTAAAGGCATCCGAATATTTGGGTTCCGCATACGCAAGAATATTATAAAGTTGTTCCTTGAAGTCCATGAAATCTTGTGCATCGGTTTTACCTCCACCAAATGATGGTGGTCTCCCCAACATCTTCACTGCACCTTCCAATGCCTTAGAGAGTATTCCTTCATACGAGCTTCCTGCATTTCCTTGGTTTCCAGAATAGGTAACTAGCTGGTGAATAGCTTCTGTAGTCACTCTGGAGTTCTGAACCAATTGTCCAAGTATCTCTTAAGTAGGTACCATGCCTAATCCATCTCCGTCTGCTCCATCTTGTACTGGTACTCCGGCGGCTGATGACGGTTGTGCGGCTTGAGGTCCTTGCATAGCTTCCGTCCTGACAAGCAAACAAACAAGTACCATTGCTCTGAGTTTCCGCTTGCATCCGCTCACTTTACGTCTCCAACGAATACCGTGCATCCGATTCACTTTCCTTCGCATACAAGTGCATGTCACTCCTTTTTGCATTCTTCCTGCAAGAAGAGTTGATCTGAATACGCAGCTCCAGATGAGCTGAAGTGCTAACAGTACAAGCACAGCGTTTGCTGTACGCAACTTCGTACACTGGGCAGCGAGTTGCTCAAGCGCCTCACAGATCATTCTTGTCGATCTGCTCTTCTGGCTCACTTCTTCCAGCTTCTTCCTGCTGCTTTGCTTTAGCGGTCTTACGGCGTTTTGGTTCGTCGATTTCCGACGACTCCGAATTATCCACAGGGGATTCGCTTTCGCTGGCCTCATCTGACATCTTACTGTCGCTACCTGCTTCGTCCTGCATGTTGTCCTTGACAGGCGTCTCTTCCGGCACTGTGGGTGCTTCCGGTACTGTCGGTTCTTCTGGAACGGCTTCCTTTGGAACTTCTGGATCTTTTCCTGCATCCGCTTCCGGGGCATGCAGGATTTTCTTTGCTTCACGCGACTCCAACGTTCTGCGTAGCTTGGCCTTGTGGTGCTCTTCGTACTTCTGCCGAAGCTCCTCTCGGGTCGGTGCTTCCGGACTAGGCTCGACCAAATCCACCACATTCTTTTCATCCTCTTTGGCTGTCCAGATACTGGGCTTTTGAACAAAAGAACGGTCTTTTCCAAGCAGCTAAGAGCCTGCGGTACGGTTCCATGCCATATGCACTCCTGACACATGACATGTGGAAAAGGTTCACGTGGTTACAAAACCTAGCCGGAAAATAGGGGCGTGTACATGTTGTCAAAAGTCTTCACCCCGCCTGAGCTGTAGCACTATGCAAAGCTCATCCGGCTTTTGTTCAAACAGTACACGATGCTTTAACCCTTGTGGTCCGCATCGGCGCAATATACACATGGACGATACTTCCGAATCTTCGAATGCACCGTACGAAGAACATGGCACCCTTCCTTGTGGTAGCAATTACCGTTCACGGAGCAGTAGTACACAACTTCACTTGGGATGCCAGCGCTTGCACTCTCAGAACTACTTGCGGTAGACGGCTTCACAGCACTCTCAGTGGCACTCACACGTGTATGCGCAGCAGAAAACTTCACACTCGACTCAGGTCCACGGCGCTGCTGCATGATGATGTAAATGAGCAGCACGATCATCCACTGCTCAGCACTCATCTCAGGGATCATTGAGAATGCAACAAGCAATGCAGTAAGCATGCTCGATCCGATATCTGCCGTTGTGAGCTCGACCAACATGTTGAAGTCGCAGCCCTGATTCCGCAACCAGCTCAAGGCTCGATACAACAGCAGAAGCATACATCCGAAAGCTGCAATCCACATCGAAGTCACACGTGGCGTAAAGTGGCCACCACCATCATCCGCAGCTTCAACGCCATAAGGCATAGCCAAAAGAGTCATCATTGCAATCTGCTTTGCAAGCCTGTTTGCATTGCCCGAAAGGTGGGGCGTGCATCCATGCTCCTTCGCGTACTCGATGCGCACTCGCTTCACCTGAGCTTTGACAGATTCTCTCATCACCATTTCCTCGAACTCATCACTGCCGATTGGTCGAGCAGTGTCGCAGTCAGCAACACCATGCAGAAACAATAAGCACTTCAAGCGATTCGCTGCATGCATCTTAGTGGAAAGATCTCCGAGGTTATATGCCGAGGCGATAGCACTCACCGTAATGAGACCTTCACGAACAGCTTGTTGTAGCCATAACAAGCGACCTGCAACGTGTCTCGTCTTGTTCCCTACTCCCTGACGCAACGCCAACTGGCGGGCAGCAGAATTGTCCATCTTGAGGTGCAAACTGCAACTCTCTTGCGACATGAATGTAAAAACAGCTCGCAGGAACAGTCCTTCGCATGAAGACGATATCCCAGCATACCATTCTGCCTCTGCGGAAGATAAGGAAACTGTGCGATGCGTTCGGCATATGTGGTGAAAAACTCCACCGTTCACTGCAAAGCTCGCACAACCAAAGGACTTCCGGGTCACCTTGTTTCCGCTCCAGTCAGAGTCCGAGTAGATCTCCATGTAGTGCTCCTCGTCGTCTGCACGTGATTCATGAAACACTGAAGATCCTGGGCGCTTTGGTGCAATCAAAGTAGCATAGCTCGCGGTGTTCATCAAATACTTTGTGAGGCGAACCAGGCCACGCATAGCCAATGCCGTAGGCCCAGCCATAAATCCTGCAAGAAGTCTCACAGTGTAGCAAATGTCAATCCTGTCGTTGGACAAATACAATGCAACTCCAAGTGCGCTCCTGAACTTAGAACCATCAGCAGCAGAAAGGGCAGCTGTCTGATCATCGCGAATCAGCTCGGGAAGATATGGCGTGTTGTGACTTGATCCGTGCTTAACACCAAGGATGGAAGCCATGTGTCTGATGTAGGTTTCCGGTGTCTCTATGAGAATACCAGATTCCAAAATAGTGTGTTTGCGCTTTAGAAAAGAAAACGTGTCACCCAACTGGTAGGCAATCTCGACAGAAATCTCGAACCGCGTCTTCAACGTAGGAATGTACGACTGTTTGAGCCATTCCAACGGTCCAAGCGTAAGTCCGTCATCAACATGCATAAGCATTGGTCCCTCAGGGACTCTCATGATCGCAGGGTTCTCAACGCACGACTCAAGAGGCATCTTTGACTTGAGAAAGTCGACATAATGGTTGAACCATCGCTGTGCTCCATCACGCTGACCAGGCACACATTTTAGGAACACGAACTTACCGGCTCCTATGTAGTCTTGGGGCAGTCCAGCCATCACCGGCTCCTCCTGTGGCACTTCCAAGTACGCATCCTTTACATCGATAGAGGCTATGGCGTAGGTAACACCGGGTCTAGTGATTCTCCATATCAGGAAGAGCAACGGTATGATCTTGACCACGTTCGTTGTGGTCGAAGGTGAAAACAATCCTTGCTTTTCTTCAAACCAGCGGAACTCCCTGGCCACAAGTCTGGATCTTCTGAGAAAATGCGGTACCCCGCCACGGCGCTTGCGACGCCATGTTCGTACCATTTTAGTAGATAAACTCTTCATTGCTCGAACATTGTCTTGATCACAGACCGGCCGAAGAACCTCTTTCCTGATCAAGCGGCTCACTTCTACTTCATCTGCAATCCTGTCCAAGGCATACAACTCATCAGGAGTAAGAACTGGTTCATGGCCCATGTCCTTAAACCACAACGAATCTTCAAGTGGCTGCCCCGCCTCGTTCAAGGAAGCCGAGTCGGGTTCTGCATGCGCCGCATTTGCGCCCTCATCGTCCGACCATTGATCAGACATCTGAAGGAAGGTCTCAGGGTCCTCCCATTCTGCAAAGTCAGCATCATAGCCTTCATCGTTGAGATCATAACTGCGATCACCAAAAGTAACTGTACGAATTCTTGGCATCTTGGAAGCTCGTTCTTCCACTGCTGCCGTCTCGGCAGGCAACATAGCAGCATCAGGCTGCTCAGGCATTGGTTCGAGAACAGACTCAGGGGTTTGAGGTCCCAAAGGAATACTCAAAGAAGGGTTCGGTACACCAGGTGCGGCATGTGGCAACACTGGTGCATCAGCAACTCTTGCACTCTCGGGCGGAGGCCGTGACAAGTGCAACTTAGCTCGCTTGCTCGGAACCTCAGCGGGCCCCGGCACATCTTGGCTCGATCCTGGTCCCACCGGCGTGGGAGGAAGCATGGCAGCAGGCGTGGCGGCACTAGAACCCAAGCCAACACTCTCGGGGGGCCTAAACCCTAAAGGCACAGGAGTTGGCGGGTCCGAGGCGGCTTCATCTTGAGGACTTCCAGGAACTGGTAAGGCTTGAGGCTTTCTGTTCTTGGCTGGTGGCACCAGCCGCGTCTCATAGACGCCAGAACTGTAATCCCAAGGCTGTCCTGACAGGTTGTTGAACAGCTCTTGGTCCTGGCTCCACTCATGGCCAGTGCGGCGCACACTCCGGCATGTTCGGATGCCGGACCTGCTTGCAATAAGGTATTGATCATTGCTGCGCGTTTTGCCGACAAAGACGGCCTTCAGCCACCTGGCATTGCCCTTTCGCTTGGGCACAATCTGCCCGAAGACAGGTTCTCCGAAAGGCACGAGCTTTCCTTTGTAGGCCGTGGAGTAGCATCTTTCATAGGGCGTCAATCCGCCTTGGACGGCGAAGTGGTTCCTGATCCACGCCGCGTGGCTGAAACTCCATGCAAACAGAGGGTGCTTCACTGTGATCGAACAACCAGTTTTACGACGCACCACATCCAACAGTGTACAAGCCAGTCGTCTGACCAAGTCTACTGTGCGCTCCACAGCGCCATTGCTCTGATGATTCCCAATCGGAGGGTTCTTCTTCAGAGTCTTCAAGCCCAACCGGCTTCTAGCAACACAGATAGCATCCTGCAGCCGAATGGTCGTCGGCTCATTGTCACAGAAAATCTCAACTGTTGGATGCCCTAGGCTCTGCACGAAGCGCATCACCTCCACACCGAGGTATCTCGTAGCACTCTTCCCGGGGCACGGTATACATGCTATGGAGGACGTTGCCTGATCATGGCAAACCAAGCAGCATAGCAGATCTTTGGGATCATCTCCTTCCACAACAGGCTTGTGCGCAGCTTCGTTCTGGCTTTCGTCATAACCAGTGTACATGAAATCAAACGACACTCGGGGAATGTCCCTCGGAGCATCAACAGTTCGCTCACTTCGGTCCGGAAGCGCTCGCATTGCTATGCAACTGGGGCACCAAGCCGCATACGGCTCGTGGGTGAGCTCGTGTAGCAGCTGCTCAGCTCTCGAAGGCGGTGTCGGTATAGACTGCATAGAAGGAGTTCGCGAGGCATTTGCAACTGCATCACGAGTCATATCAGCAGACAAAGAAAGCTGTTGCTTTTGCAAGTACCCCTTGATGCGCTCGTAGAGGCGGCGCTTGCTACCGGAATGTCGCAAGCCAAGTCTGTCGCATGCACTCGCTAGGGCAGCAATCGTACTTTGTGCAGTAAGCTCCACACCGTCCAGCGCAAGCTTGTCCTCGATGGCCGGTGGAGGAGGTAGCTGTTCTGGCTCCTCCATGTCAGGAAGAACTGCTGCCGCTTCGGGATCCTGCGGCGCAACCTCATCTGCTTCAGCTCCACCCGGCTCTTGATCGAACAGGATATCACCTGCCCCGCCAGCGTCATCATCCTCATACAAGGCAGGCGGCTCAACCTGCATCTCAACAGAGGCAGATGCCTCATCTGAGCACTGGATGCCCACATCACTGAGCTGCTCAAGCTTCGGATGCAAAACCACAATCAGCTCTGCTTCTCCTCCTCCGGGAATTGGGCCCTCAATATCAGCAAGATCCGCCCACTTCACACATGTCTCAGCCACCAGCCAGTCTTCATCATCTGACCTGCGCATGATGGTTGTCCTGTAAGGCCAGTCACTCACCACAACCAAAGAAGGATCAATCATGATAGAGGACTTTCCTCTCCAGATGATGTGGCCTGTGGACCCGATTTGCCAACCAAACTGAAGTTTCTCTGCTTGCTCACTCAGCGTTGCAGTAAACATAGCTCGCACATGACGTGGCGGCAGATCGAGGGCCACACTTGTGTTGTGCTCGTTCTCGGGCGGCGGCTGACTCACTCTGCGGATTGAAGCTTGCACCATAAGACTCATGCCCTTAAAGCCCAGAAGAACATCGGCACCAGAGCCGTCGTGATTCAGCCAAAATCCTTGCTCTCCACGACATGGAAACCATCCTCTCTTGATCAATCGACCCAGGCTGATTAAGGGCTGTGTAACATCTGCGATTATACATCTTTCCCTGATAGCCACTGGGCCGCAGTTTGAGCTCTCGACAATGAAGTCAACGAGGCGTTCCTCGCTCACTGCCATGGTTGCGCCTTGTGCATCCTGAACTCGCAGGTTCCTGGCGGGAACATATTTTCCAGCAGAGGCGAAGCACCGAGGAAGGCACGAAATATCCGCGCCAGAATCGATTATAACGGCCTGTGCAGTAGCATCAGATGAATACTGCACTGCTCGAACAGCTGGCGGAGGGCTCGTTTGCAGAACCAATGCAGGCTGATCAGGCGCCCTGCACCAATCATCATCGTTGTCAGAAGAATCGAGTCTGTACTCGAGGCACTGCAGCATGCGTATGCACGAGTCTCCAGGCAGCTCCAAATCGCTCACATCCACAACCAACGGCTCAGCAAACACTCGACGCACTGCAGTTGACATGGTTGAAGCTTGACTTGCAGCACTGCTAAAACTCGGAACCACTGTAGCGTTGCTGGGCTGAGGTGGAGCTTGCCATGGCTGCTGCACTTGCTGCTGCTGCTGACCTGTTTGGTCTTGCACCTGCTGAACACGACGATCCTGCCATTGGTTGCCACCGTAGCCTTTGCCAGTGTAATTGTCGTAGCTGTAGTGCTTGCCTTTGTCCTGCTTGCCTTTGTCTTGCTTGCCTTTGCCTTGCTTGCCTTTGTTGTTGTTCCACGAGTCTCTCTGTTGCTGTTGCCATCCTCCTTGCTGTTGCCACTTTCCTTGCTTGCCACCTTTGCCATTCTTGTCCCATTGCTTGCCTTTGCCTTGCTTGCCTTTGTCGTTCTTGCCTTTGCCGTGCTTGCCTTTGCCATCTGGTTTTCCCTTCGCAAGCCTGTCAACCTCCATGGGCTGAACACCTCCAGTATCCTGTTTCAAGCCTTTGGCACTTTCTTGCAAACCGTAACTCATTGCAACACTCGAAGACCAACGTGTCTGGGCACCATCCCAACGCAGCACAAGCTCTCTCAGATCATGGTAACTGCTATCGTCAGTGACGACTACATTTGCATGCTGGCGAAGCTGTCCTGACAAACAACCGAGCAGCGTAGCCATCTTATGATTCTCTGGCACACCTCCAGGAACCAATCGTTCATACTCCTCGAAAGCAGTCTCCAGTCGAACCAGCTGCTGAGATAGGCCCTGCTTGGCATCGAATGCGGGCCATGCTGAAATTGTACGCAGCAAAGCAAGAACTCTGTTGCGAGACTGAGGCATAAGGTCTCGGGAAAGCAATCTCCAGGATTCATAGCCGTTTTGACCGACAACAGATCTGAGGAGGCGGCGGCCTCGATCATAGAGCAATCCGTTCAGCACACCGTATAGCAGTCTCGCTCTGGCCTTTCTTTGATCAGACATATCCTCAAGACGCACAGGTTCACTCTGCTTTGTATAACGAAGAAGCTCACTTGAAAACTCTGGGTCAAGGCATGCGAGGTATTGCTCCATTGACCAACTCCATGCTGGCCACAAAGAGTACTCCTCTTCTCGAGAAGCAGGCTTGAAGCTCTCCGGCTTCGGAATGATTTTCGAAAGGTCGCCCAGCCCAAAAGGTCTGGCCCCGACCATACCTGCAGAAGAAGATGCTGTTGCAGCCGCCTGGGCTGCTGCACTCGCTGCCTGTGTGGCTTCCGACATGCGCTGCATTAACATGTGAAGGTCCGAGGCTGTCATGGCCAGGCCCCCTGAAGCTGCAGGGGATGCCGCTACGGGGCTGAAGGGATTCGCTGGATGCGTTGGCTCCAGCGCTGGTAGCTCCTCGTCGGAGTCTGTCTCTATCGCTGCCATTGTTCAAAGTAAAATGGTATTGGGCTCAATCAAGGTCAATCTCCACGGGGCAAGTCGCACTTCCCAGCTTCTTGCGAAACTTTCTGCGACCCTGGGGCTCCAAATCGATGGGGTTCTCGAGGGGCTTCTGCAAACTTGCAAATTGCGTTGTCTGATCAAATAATTGTAGATCTCTCTCGAAATTGGCTCCCTCTTCAGTTGCGAAAACAAACTGCTCCACCACAGAATTAGGCACTGCAAACTCAGCCGCGTCCTCTGCACAAGAAGTAATATACACCTCTCTGAGGTGCGTATCTCTCAGCGCTCGAAGTGCAAAGCGGTGCACGTCCAGGATATTATGCAGAGTATCCAAACGATTCTGGAAAACTTTCTGTATACCCGCAAGGATATCACTCCAGCCTTGTCCAGTACGGCCGGCTGGCCGAGGTCTCTGCAAAAGCTGTTCCAGGTACAGTTGCCGCACACGCTCTTTCACAGCTTCAACTGAGTTGTAAGTGCAGGCCGTGGCTGAGATGGCGACAAGCAGAGCTACGCCTACTTTCGCCGAACAAAGTCCTAAAGGTTCACAGATCGATGGCCCCTGCTAACACAGAAACCTAAACGCAACCCCCGTGGACCGAAGCTGGTACAGACCAGCTCCGCTACCATGAACAAAAGAACGGTCTTTTCCAAGCAGCTAAGAGCCTGCGGTACGGTTCCATGCCATATGCACTCCTGACACATGACATGTGGAAAAGGTTCACGTGGTTACAAAACCTAGCCGGAAAATAGGGGCGTGTACATGTTGTCAAAAGTCTTCAGCTTTTCTGGCTCGGCCTTCTTCTTTGCTGTAGCAGCTTGGCTGGCCTCCTTCTTCCGGTTGGCTTGCTCTTCTCTATACAGCACTGGAAAGCCTCCTTCATCCTTTGCCTGCTTCCAGAATCGCTTGTTACTCTCCGCGACTTCCCTGGACATACTCCCAAAGTCGCAAAGTGCGAGCATTGGGAAAAATCTTTTGTACGGATTCGTAGTGTCTCCTTGGAATCCGGGGCGAGTGATTCCTCGCATCGGGTACAGTCGCCTTGTCTTGTTTCCGCGATCCAATATTGTGAGCATGGGCTCGTACAGGCAAAAGCATAGCTGGCTAAACTTGCATGCCTTCTTCCAGTGTCCACCATGCCAACATAGCGAGCACAAACTTTTTCCTGGAGGTAGGCTTCCATACACAGTACGCTTCCGGGTGGTCTCTGTTGGTTCGATGTCCAAACGGCCTTTTCCCGCAGGATGCATACTCCATACTTCAGTGAAGCGTCCGGCACCCTTACTCTCCCGTCGAGACGGGATGAGTCGTACGCTGTAGGGTTCCAACTGAGCTTGGATTGTTTCAAAGTCTTCATACGAAGTGATCTGCCAAGGGAACTCCCAGAGGGGCTGATACTCTCCGTCCTTTTCTCCAATCCCGCGCATAGCCAATCCAGAGAGAATTTGTACCAACTCCTTTGTCCAAGTTGAACTGAAAGGTTTTGACCCAGGGAGGTACTCTTCTCCGCTTCGTAGAGGGCGATTCTCGTGCCAATCTTCTTCGTAGATTCTTTCTGTCCATTCCCATCCTGGGGTTTCCTCAGGCGGTTGCTTCTTACCTTTTCCAGACCTTCTTTTCTCTGGAAGCTTCTTCTCTTTATCCTCTCCAGCCTGAGCATCCGTTCCCAACTTGGGCATTCTCTTTGGCTGCGGCATCGCTTTAACAGCGGGTTCAGCTGGTTCCGGTGCTTGAGTAGTTCCATCGTGGATGGATTGCAAGATCTGAAGTAGACTCTTTTCCTCTCCGTGGCGTGCTGCGATGTTGATGGCTTGTCCCATGGCACTTTGCAGTTTCTCCGATGCCACAAGGAATCCGCTTTGAGCCTTTTCCAGATTCCTGCAAGCTTGGAGCCAATCCTCTTCGGCCTTACGGGAGTTTGCCACTTGCTCGTCTTTCCGAGCTCGTAGCTTGTCCACGACTTCACGGGCTTTGTTGCGGTACCATTCATCCGGATCCACCGTCTCCACTGGTACAGTGATCTTGTCCTTCGTACGGTTGGCTTCCTCAAGTTCTTTGGCTCTCCGCTCAGCTTCTTCCACAGCTCTGATACGCTTTGCTTCATCCTCAAGTTCTTGCTGCTTCCGCTTTGACTCAGCCTCCAAGGTACGCTTCTTTTCTTCCAGCTCCTCAAGTTTACGCTTCCGAGACTCTGCCTCGGACTTCTTCTCTTCTTCTTCCTTGAGAGCTTCGAGACGTTCTGTCTCTGGATCCTTTCCTGGGGGATCATAGTAAGATCTGGGTTTGAATTTCTGATTGTTCTGCAACATCCGGCTGTAGATACTAAGGAAGGGGGGTTGATACTTTCCGTCAAGTCTGAATCGCTTATACTCTTTCTCAAGCAACATGACGTTCTCAATCGATCCTGCCACTTCCATAGCTTCATCCAGCTTACGTCGAACACCTTGAGGACTGGTGGCTTCTTCTTCCTGTTTCTTCCTAGCCTTCTCGGCCTTACGGCTTTGCTTGGCTTCTTTCTTGGCAGTCTTCTTCTCTTTCTTCTTTTCTTCTCGCGACTTTCCTCCAGTTGTCCCTGGAGTCTTTGCTGGAGTACTTTCAGCTTTCCTTCCTGGCGTCTGCAGGAGGTTAGCTTGCTCCACCAAGGTAGCTCGCCTTTCTTCTGCACTCTGCCGCATTTCTCCCAACTCTGTAGTCCGGTCCACCATGACATCTTCATGTCCAGGCCTTGCCACTCTAGGCAACGGTTCATGTTCCGTGACTCGAGACACTTTCTGGTGGGGTTCATCCTGGAAGATCTCACTGTCGTTGAGTTCCATAGTTCCTGCCGCTGGGACGAGAGATCCTTCTTCCGCTCGTTCTCCCATCCTTGGGGATACAGTTGATCCCATACACAATCCGAAATTTCCTCTTCGAGGGTAAACGGCTGCGGTCGAATAACAAGGTGAGACATGTTCATCCACAAGCAACTTGTTTCCTGAATACTTCCTTGGCTCAGCGTGATACTCATACAGAATCCAAACACAAATAGCAAGAGGTCCTGGTACATCTTCTCCATGATCACCTTCATGGCGAATTCCAAGATTTACTGTCCAGTTTCCAGGTATCCTCGTGTACTTTCTCCGGTTCCAATCCGGTTTCCTTCGGCCCACAGGTTTCCTGGATCTTCATGCTTCCTTGCTCCGCTACCAAGTTAAACTGTAAAACCCTGAGCGGTCACGCTTTTACTCTTGAACCAAAGGCGCTGCGTCGGTCACATAGTATGCAGCTATACAATACTATACCGTAGCCTGGGCTCACCAAAGGTGTGGGGCGTTCCTATGTACAGAATTCAACAGATTGACACCAATTTTGAAGAAAATGACACTGAGATTGAACATAAACACCTACTTTAAAAAGCAAAAACCACACCAATTTTGGAAGAAATGACACCAATGTTGACAAAAATGATACCGAGTTTGTAAAAAAAAACAATGTTGATAACATCGACACCCATTGTAACAGAAATGACACCAAAATTGGAGAACATAACACCAACTGTGAAGAACAACAGACACCAAAATTGGAGCAAATACACCAGTTTTACGAAAGAAAATAAAGCAAGTTCAGCGAACTTATATAGATGTTTTCGTGTGGAATCCTCATAACACTCGCATGCACGTCCTGTGCGCCCCGCACGGACTATGCACGGACTATGTGCATGAAGCGCGCGAGCACCGCATACTGTAAGCACGCACCGCGCGCCCTGTACACGTGCACCGCGCGCACTGTACGCACACCGCGCGCACTGTACGCACACACCGTGCGCATGCACCGTGCGCGCTGCACGCGCACACCGTGCGCACTGTGCACGCACACCGCGCACACTGTACACGCACACCGCGCGCACTGTATGCGCGCACCGCGAATCTTGCCAGTACAGCTATCCACACTAGTCACTGGCCACACTAGCATTGCAAGTTGCACCCAAGTTGCACCTCGGACCTATACTAGGTAGGCAGTATCATCATATGTTACAGTGTGCAACATAAATACTCCGAATAGTGTGTTGTGCATGCGTCAGTACCAAAGACTTAGTAGATTAGGTGTATTGGAATTGGAGTTGAATGTCTCCAGGATTCCACAGTGACCGATGAAAGTATAATAAAAAAATGCTGAACATTGAGTTTAAATATTTAGAATCTAGACAACAGGTCGACTCGGACTCTGAAGCCTAGACTCGAGACTTCAGATTCTATTTAGAATTGATGCTCATACTAAAACCATATTTTATGATTCTATTCTAGTGATAGTGACTCCAGCGACTCCAGTGGCTGAATACTTGGAAGGGCGGTGGGTTGTTAACTATATGCATAACTTGCTAAGTAAATATGGTTGTTACCATACTTATCTAAGTAGACATATATTTAAACTAAGTTGTTTTAGCAATACAGAATTAACACACATAGTATGCGAACTTAGCAGATGTGCCTTAAGTTGTATAAGTGTGCTAACTTGCATTCTGGGCCGGGAAATATTGCTAAAGAAAGGCTCGGCAAGACCGGGTTCACGGGTTTTATTCTCGAAAAATATATAGCAAGAAGTTTGTGCAAAAAGATATATAATGTGTTTGTGAGGCTCATTCCTTCATAAGGTCTGTGGCATGATGCTGCTATGGTGAAAAACTTAAGGTTGCCTCAGCTCGCATGGCAGGGCATGTTTGCTCGCCTGCAGGGCCCGATCATGGCACGATGATTGCCTCTCCATCGCACCTTCGGTGCAGCACGGCCTTGTTGATCGTGTTTGTCGCGATCCAGCACGGCTGCTCCCGAATTCTGAACTTGTTCTGGCCGAGAGACTGCCATACAGAGACCAGTGAGTGCACCTCACCGTTGGCCAACTGCACATGGAGCCACACTTCGGCGACTATCGTCTCAACGAGAACTGTGTCCCCTCGCTCGCATGTCTGGCCAGGCTGGAAGTCAGCCACAAGCTCTACCATGGAACCGAAGGCCTCTGCAACACCGAAAGCAGTAACGAGTTCTGCAACAAGTTGGTCCGATGCCGGCTTCGCTTTCATCAGCGAAGGCTTAGTCCAGAGTTTGTATTCCTGCAAGCTGAAAAAAGATTTTCCCAAAACATCCATCATCACGGTGTACTCAAAAGTGTTCGTGACTTTGTGGAGGTTGTCAGCGATGGCCTTGATTTGTTTATGCTTCCGTTCGTGGCAAAAGCACGAGACGAGCCTTTGATGTCGATGCAGCATGCCTGGTAAATGCAATGCATAATGAAACTTCGGAATCACTGCATCTTCGCCGTGGGCCTTCAAAAATTCTTCGCAGTGGGCCCTGATGCGTGTTCTGAGCTCCTGTGCACTGATTGCATTGCCTTTATTCCCCTCCAGGAGAAGATCAAGCACCAAGCACAGCTTCAGGAAGCTTTTGCAAGCTTGTCTGACCGTGGCTTCAACAAGCGAGACGGCATGGACGAGCACAAAAATCCGCACAAGAGGGTAGATACTCAAGCCCTGTGAAGCCGAGCACTTGAAGTCGCCCACTGAAACTTTTTTCTCGAAGATCTGCAACACCTCCCTTCTATGTGCTCGGAGTCCATGTGGCCATTCGAAAGAGCTGAAGAAGGCTAAGATTGCTGCCACGGTGTGCCCAGCACCATAAAACATCGGAGTGAGGAGTCCCAGCTCCAGTTGACAAAGGCCATGGACCAAATAGCAATGCATCCAGTCATACATTGTGACAGACGACGGTGCAAGCAACCGGGATCCTAGCAGACCATTAGGGTTGTGATTCAGTCCCATAGCTTGCTGCACCCTTTGCAGCTCGGCCTTGCTGCCACTCCCAGCAATGGTGTCCAAACGATCATGCGAGGCCCACAGGAGCTGGTCCCCACGTGCTCGCCACTTCGAGTCGTCGACTTCGGCGATGGTGACCAAGGTATTCGTGGCATCATGAACATCAAGCCTGTTGTTCTGGGAAACGATGTTGCTGCAAAACATGCAACACACCGACCCCGATGCCCCCTTTAGGTCCCAAGCAAACTTTATGCAGGATTCATCTGCCACAAAGATTGTGGGCGATGCAAAGAACAAATGCTGCTGCCCATTGCCAAAATCCAGCATGCATCCTGTCTTCAAGTTGAAAGGCCCTTCAAACAATCGTGTCATGAACAGTTTGAAAAGCTCTGAGAAGCCACCCTCCATCTTGTTGACCAGTTCACTTCTGGCTGCCAAGACAGTGAACCAAAAAGTCTCGGATGATAGTTCGGCCCCGAACTCGGCAAAGCTGACATAAAAGCCATGGATTTTGCGGCTGTTGAGTGGCTTCAGGGCATTACCAGGTGTAATCTCATCTGCATAGAGAATAATCTTCCATGGGCTCGTGGGGCCATTGGGGCATGCCCGGAGCCTGCCCAAGAAGAATTCTCTGAAGCCATCGGATGTCCCAATGGCATGAGAGAGCACGGCCGGCAAGGATACGAAAGGCAGCTCGTGCTCTCTCATAAAAGTTATTCCCTTGCGACGGTCCAGCTCATTGACCTGGATCCTCAAGGAAGTAAAGACTGGGCCCAGGGCTGTATTCACCTTGCAGTCGGCTTCTCGGGCTCGTTTGATGGTTGCCCGTGAAGATGCATCAGGCAATCTATCCAGGGCTTTCAAATCCTTCAACAAATTCTCAAGGCCATTGAGACTGACATAGGATCGTCGTCCCAGTCTGGCAAGATCAGCCATGGTTGTCCCTGCTTTGCGAGCTATATAAGAGCCCTGCAAAAGCGAGAACGTTGGAATCAACAGCATGCACTGACACATCCAAACATAAAGACTCGACCGAAACTTCCTGGATGCAGTGTAGCTTCACTATATAAATGCCGTATGCAGCATGACAGCAACCCACACTATATTGCATGTGTGCATTGCATGGCATGCATGCATGCAGGACAGCAAACAAATCAAGCATGCGAGTTGCACTGCAGACAACGATAAAGATCGGAAGTTGCTTGCTTTGCTTGATCCTGCACAGCGACTTCGCAACCAGGCGGTTATAATATGCATCCACTTCAATCTCTTTGAACCATGCAGTGCATGGTGTCCTGGCTGACATAGGCTTTGGCGACCTGCATGCAGAATACAAACATACAAACAGGCATGAGCAATATGAAGCAAACCAAGCTGACATCAGTGAGTGGTGCAACAACATCTATATGTTGCAAGCCTACACAAACGATCCATGAATACTGCATGCCAGCTGGATGCACACAAATTTTGGTGCACAGTTGCGAGAGCGACTCCCCGTCACCACTAGGCAACATCGCCTGTATCGTTCTGCATATTGTACTGACATAAAGTACAGAAAAGCTGCCGATGAAACTTCTGCCGAAGATGGACCATGTTCTCATGCATCGACAGCTGAAAGCGCCAAAAATCAGCAACTCTGGATGCACTCAAAACACTCACCCTAACTTGGGCTTGCTGGGCAGGCTGCATAGGCTTCTCAGGCGAAGCATGAGGGGGTGCACCCCGGCTTCCACCGGCACTTCCCACACCCCGTGGGGCGGAGACGGAGCCTCTGCGAGTTGCTCATAGAGCGATAGTGCTCACGATCCGACTTTGCCGCACTCTTTGCTTTGGCCGTGGCTTTGGCCTTAGCCTTTGTGGCAGCCTTTGCAACGGCTTTTGCCTTTGCTTTGGGCTTAATCTGGGCCTTAGCCTTGGCCTTGCCTTTGGGCTTGCCCTTCTTGGCCTCCAAGGCATCGGTGACGAGCTTCATATTCTCTGCAACTTCTTTGTCGAAGTCCGTCTCAAATGTGGACGGGTCCTTGCACGGAAGGGAAGGCTGCTGCTCGGACGATGGATTCGGTGGCAAGGCCGGAAGGGCTGCCTGAACCGACGAAGGATTCGGGGGCACTGCCTGAACCGACGATGGATTCGGGGGCAAGGCCGGAAGGGCCGCCTGAACCGACGATGCATTCGGGGGC
The DNA here is from genome assembly GCA_905221615.1 of Symbiodinium sp. CCMP2592. Lineage (NCBI taxonomy): Eukaryota > Dinophyceae > Suessiales > Symbiodiniaceae > Symbiodinium > Symbiodinium sp. CCMP2592. The sequence goes on from CAJNDT010005934.1 coordinate 110,251, forward strand.
AAGGCTGGAAGGGCCGCCTGCTGACCCGATGCATTCTGCTGCTGGCTGCTCTGCGAACCACTCGACCTCGTACCAAAGACCTGCAAACCTTGCAAACCCGAGCTTTGGCCACTGCCCTGCTGCATGCCTGCATTATTCCCAGCAACATTTGCATCATGGAGAACATGGTCCTTGCAGCATCCGGGGCACCGAACATGTTGGCAGATGCCGAGGCCTGCTGCCTCGCCGGCAAAGTGTCTCTCACCGCTTTGCTGCTTCGGCGGAGCACGATTTGCGACTGGGCACTCGTAAGAGGAACATGCACGACTTGCTGCAGCGGCAGCGGCTGCTCGGTGGTGTATGCGGAGTTCACGATTTCAGTCGGCATCTGCATCGGATCCCCCGGATAATATTGCAGATGCATGCTGAACGACGGAGCATTCTTCCGCCTGTTCTTTAGGAGTCGCTTAAACTCCTGCACAAGATCAAAGATTTCTGTCGCAGTACAGGTGATGCCATGTTGTCGCCCTATGGTAATGATGTGCCCGATGGTCTGCTCCGATGGGTTGGTTAACCCGATGAGCATGCAGCGATTCACCAGGGCATCCAGTTTGACAGACAGGTTGCCCTCGCCTTGCAGCAGCTGAACTTCGCCGGGGGTGAGATAGGCTCCGAAATGGAGCAACACCTGGTTCGGCTTCCTGCCAGAGCTTCGGCTGCCGGCAGCGATCTTCGATGAGACTGCTTCAACCCATGTCGCCCGATGGCTGTCACTGAAGCAGCTGCCTTCGAAATTGGCGGACAAAGTTGTCGCCTGCTCTGCAGTCAAAACATTGATGAGACTTAGCTTGTGCAAGAGCTGGTCGAGCTGGTTCTGTGCGATCTTCTCTTTCACATCAGGGGCCATGTTGTTGGTGTGCTGCAAGAACTCCCCGATGCTTTTCATGTGTGCGAGAAGAGCATCAACCATGACAGGCAAGCTGAAGCTGGGAGGCAGAAACACACAACACTCGAGATAAAGCCGGCTACATACGAACACCTGCTTGCGAGCAACATCTGCCCTGCAAAGCGACACTGGCAGTGGTGCATGATGCATTCTCCAACACAAAACGGTGCCACTGCATGCAGCTGTGCATCTCAGACAGATGGTGCCAACCTACATATGCATTCTCCAGCAGAAATGGTGGTCACTGCATGTTGCTGTGCAGACCGAAAGCAGCAGGACCAGCACTATATATTATCATGCATGCATGCAGCACCATTGCAGTGCATCAATTGCAACCCATCATCCAGCAAACCCTGCACGTGCTTCTTTCTTATTATCTTTCTGTTTCCTCTCCTCTGTCGGTGTATATCCTCTCTCTCTGTCACTGTCTGCATGTCTGTGTCTCTCTGCACACACACACACACAGGCACACACACACACACTCACACGAGTCTCCTCAACTTTTTTCTGTGGGCCAGCTGCATGTGCCTGCCCCAGGCAGCAGTGCCATTCTAGCACCCATGCCTATGGAGTATGTATACACTGCCAGGTTTATAAAGCTAGAGCAGAGAACTATAGATTATGTGATATAATGCCACGATAACTGAAGCTGTTAGCCGGGTGCAGCATCCTCTCCAAAGGGATGGAGCTGCTCTCTATGTGGAGTCGTGCAACCCAAGACCAGCTATAAATGTATAGTATACATAATATATGGCTATGTAAATATGAAGGCAGCCCCGTTCATGTACATATATGTATGACCAACCACAAACAGAAGCCCTAACTCTAACATATCCTACATAAAAGCATATATAGAACATCAGGTTTCAGGGCACAACCAAATATATTATGGAGCTATAGCACGACCCCCAAGAAAAAGGCGCCCCAGGCAGGCAGGCTTGGGGCTTGAAGGCTTCACAGGCCTGATATGGATCCTGAGGTTGAGGGTTTTAGGGTTTGGGGTTTAGGGTTTGGGGTTTCGAGGGATATAGGGTTTTAGGGATCGGGTCTGGGTTTTATAGGGTTTGGGGTTTAGGGTTTGTGTTTTCTATGGGGTTTTAGGGTCCGGGTTTCGGGTTTATATAGTGGGTTCATGTTGTGCTGGGAGTCCATGGAACCCTGCCTGCAGTGGGACACAGCTCTCCAATTTCAGGCTGGGCCAAGAAGTTCAGTGTGCTTGTTGGGCTTGTGGGGTCTGGGTTTGCGGGAACTATCAGCATTCCTGGCCCTGCCAATAGACGGCCTAGCAGCCTGCAACGACCCTGCTTCTATAGTCTTCTATTAGAACCCCAAAACCACAGCTATATCAATGTATATGGTGCTCCTTTGCCCCGGGCCCCGAACCATATCAATCTATATGGTGGCCCCTTGCCCCGGGCCCCGAACCATATCAATCTATATGGTGGGCCCTTCCCCACGGCCCCGAACCATATCAATCTATATGGTGGCCCCTTGCCCCGGGCCCGGAACTGTATCAATCTATATTCCTGTGGTTTTCCCTTATCAGCACGAAACCCTTTGCAGGCTACCCGCTTCAGCCATCTCATCTGCAGCTGTTCCCACCTGCAGTCAGAAGAAATGTGCAGTGGAGAAGAACTTGGATCATATTGAGGCAGCAGCAGAGGTGGCGAGAACAGCCAGCAGGATTCCACGGGCCTCGAAGGGGCTCGTGTTTGGCAGGGTTTAGGGGCTTAAGGGTTTCGGGCTTGTCAGGATTGTCGGTGGCTGGGCAGCAGGCAAAATGCCCACAACAGCAATCCCATGCCTGTCGAGCGATGGGGGTGAGGGCTACTTTGTGGAGCCGGCTTGTGGGCTCCAGCGGGTGCTGCCTGTAGGACAGAGATCAGACTTGAAAATCGAGGGTGAAGCTTCAATTCAGCCACCGACTTGCCTCTTCCATGGGACCTGTGCATAAATATGCAGCAGAGCACACAAAAGGCGCACAGGATCGGAGCACATTGGGTCCCAGGCCTCACTCCTCGTAGTCATCCATGGCTGCTTGGCTGGATCTGGCCTCCGTCACAGTTTATATATGTGCTGGAGCAGGCCATCCACCAGCCGGTGGTCCAAGGGAGTGTGGCCACCATCTCCCTGACCAGGTCAAGGTTTATAGGGGTTCTGGGTTTGTAGAAGGTATACACCCGCCTGCTTCCCAGCACCGCCCCGGCCACGGGTTCGTGCCCTCGCACGGCCGGATCCGGGGGCCCACATCTGGCCCCCGTTGTCGACGAAGCCCCGCACATAGGTGCCTGCAATGTTTGTTGTTCTTTGCTGACCGGAGCAACATCAGCAACATCGTTCAAGGACAAGCAAGGCCTCGACCGCTGTTGTCGGCCTTGCACATCTCCTTTGGGAATGGCCGCTTTTGGCCAGCCAACGGAGCCTGCAACAGTGCATCCAGTTTGCAAGAGACACAACATTTTAATGTGCATGCCCTGCCTTCCCCTGCATAACCTGAGGTGCCGGGGGTGGGAAGGGCTCCGGCGCCGGTGGGGGTGGCAGGGGGGGCGGAAATAGTCCCTACCACAACCGGAACCCCGATACCACAACCAGAAGCCCTATACTGCAACCAGAAAGTGGACCCTACTACAACTCAGCAGCTATTTACAAAAAAATGGTCCCTACTACAACTGGAATGTTCTTCTTTGGTTAGTATAGGTTTGTGTGGACAGTATCCCGTTGTTAAGGGGTCTGTTGGAGCCTTGTGTAGCATTGTCGAATGTTTAGCAGGGTGTACAGGTCGAAGGGTTTTTTAGACCTCTAGGTTCAAGGTCTTGGGGTCGTGGGGTTGGGTTGCCCGTATGCCTTTAGGCTTGTTGTTCCTCACTGCTCCTAAACCCTTCGGATTTCAGGGCTTCAGGGCACCCTTTCTGACGTAGGACCTGTGTGGGGTTCGTGTGGTTACCCCGTGTGTTCCCGATAAGACTCAGAGACCGATGACGACCCCCACAAACACCAGCACCACTACCAAACACCAGCAACACCACCAACTCTACTGTTTTGGAGTCAAACCTTCAATAGCATAGAGGCCCGTCTTTAGCGTTAGGTCTTACTTGTTCATTATGAATATTCAGTAGATCGTAGCATCTGGACGAAGAACGGTACCTACTGCAACTGCATCTTTTCCAAAAATGAATGTGTTTCCTTAAAGGTTGACCATCAGATTGGAAACCATATAAAATATGGCAAAATCTAAGCTTGTTAGCTGGTTGTGATATGGTGGTTTCGGGTTTTGCCCAAATCCAGGCCCAGTTGCGGTACAGGGCTTTTGGTTGTGGTATCGGGGTTCCGGTTGTTGTAGGGACTAGTCGCCAGGGGGGGCGGGGGGGGGGAGGCGGTGGTGTCCATGGGTCCTTGACCTGCTGCTTGGTCTTCGGCTTGGGCTCCATGTAGTCCTGCATGGTTCGACACGATTGAACTTAGCATAAAATGAAAGCTGCACTCCTGGCCACGTCGTGGCGGGTCTACCGGCTCCCGTGGCTGCATGCTGCCCTCATGAGGGTCTGAGGATATCGCATGACCGAGTTCATGGCATCCGAAGGCTGGTCCTTCTTCTTCGGCACGGCCTTCTGCTTCTTCACCTAAACACATGTTGCACACAATTTTGGTTTGTCGTTCGAGGTCCGGCTCAGCAGGGCAATGTGCTCGCTTGAAGTCTGAGACTCGTGCTCTATCCTTCAGCAGCCACTTCTCCTTGGGCTTGGCCGGCTCCGGCTTTGGATCGACATCCTGCATGGTTCTTTTATAATTACATCAGTGCAATGTGAAGAGAATCCGGCCTCCACCTCGTCATCCGTCTGCACGATCTGCAGCAAGGAAAGCCCGGACTCTTGCCAGTCCCCGTCTTTCCAGAACTGCCAGCCTGACAGGTTTATTTTGTAAATATTCTAACGGAGTGTTGATCTGGGTGCCTTCAGCCGGGGGCTGAGGTGCACCCATGTCTGGATGGCACCAGAAGCCCTGTCCATCCTGCAACAGGAAGAAAGTATATAGAGGGATGATACCAAAGGCTGCAAAAGCGGCAACAACCCACCTCCAACCTGATCAGTCTCCAGCCGGAGGCTTTCGTCCACCGGAACTGAGAGGACGTGTTTCCCCATCGTCCTGCATGTGCATGAAAAACCTTTAGTTCAAAGTGACAACTATGAGGCTCCTTTCTTCATCGGCTGGAAGCTCTCCAGGAGGTCAAGCTGGACGAACAAGGCCATCTCCTCCTCGTCGCCCCCGGCCATCGAGGCACTCAGCATGACCATCCTACCGAAGTGCCTGCAAAGTGGCCTGTGAATGCCTGTGCATGCCCTACCACGCATGCAGCATGTGAACTTCCATGCCCAAGCACCATGCATTCGCAGCCAAAAGTGCTGCACACCAGAGGTTTTCGTGCCATGCATGCCATGCATACAATGCACAAACTCAGAAATACACAACACACACACACACACACCTCTCTCTCTCTCTCTCTCTCTCTCTCTCTCTCTCTCTCTCTCTCTCTCTCTCTCTCTCTCTCTCTCTCTCTCTCTCTCTCTCTCTCTCTCTCTCTCTCGTTTTCTCTCTCCCCCTCTTTCGAAAACTCATTGCATGCATCATGCACTTGCACCCCCTTTGTGAACCCTCGGCATGACGGCACTGTCAAGATTGCAACATGCCTCCCAGCTGATATATACATATACACTGATGTCCGGCTCACTTGCTGTCGGTCTTGTGCAACTGTCGTCGCTTCTTCGGGGACTTCGCTGCCTGCTTAACCTTGGCCTTGGCCTTGGGCTTGGAACGGGGCTTGGGCTTGGACTCAGACAAGAACTTCTTCAACAGTCGCAGGGTGTCCTCCTTAGCCTCGACCCACAACGTGTTGCCTCCCAAACCTTCGTATAGCACACGAAAGGCATGCCCCTTGTAGTTCACGGTGAGGATCGGAGGAGCCATGAAGTCATGTTTCGACGAAGCCCTGAGTGCCTTGGTTTTCTTGTTCCCCTTCTCTTGGTCCTGGTCCTCCGTCTTGAAAGCCTCCTCGATGGCCTCATTGGCGACCTCTTGTCGAGCTGCAAGGAGCTCGGCCCAGACCTCCGAGTTCAAGCTGCCACCGTCCCTGTTTGCCCTCAGGTCCAATGCCCTATCTGTGAAGGCGAGGATACATTGTCTGTCCCATTTGGACAGAGCAAGAAATGTGCCATCGTTCACTTCCTTTTGCTTCGCGACCCAGGTTTTGCAGCCTTTGAGGTTCACAACCCACTTCTGGGACAAGTGAAGCTGATGATCCTCGCCTGCAGCTTCGAAGTCCATACTTGGAATCCAAGTATCTGAAGAGAGTGGGTTGATGACAACGAGCTAGCACAAAGCAAACAAAGGCTGCGAAAAAAAACAAGGACATGCATGTTTCATGCCACAATGCAACACTCCAAGCTCCTGCCCATGTACCTGCATAGCACGACCGGAGCTGCAAACTTTTGCACAACCGATGAAAGGCTCTGTCGATCTCTTGCAAAAGCGATCAAGGCTCTGCAACACATATGCTCGCCGATCTCTGGCCCGAGGCCGAGGCGATTTTTGCTCACTCCCGAGTTCATGTCAAAATGGCGCTAGCATGTCTGCATCTCAATTATGCAGCTTTCTTGCCTTTCACTCGCCTTTCGGGGGATGCTGCCTCCAGTGGGTCTTCCTGCTTCGGGGCCTTCTCCTTGTGCACAAGCAACTCTTGCCCGGCAGTCAGAGCCACCGAGTTCTTCAGCATCGGGATCCGAACATCCGATTGCTTGGTTCCGGATAGCACTATGGTCATGTTGGCTTTGGTCTCGTCCTCTACAGTCTGGACCAAGAAAAATGGCAACAAGAACCCCACGAGGTCGTCCGGTGCATCCTCGCTTGCTTTCGGCATGATGTTGGATGCCGCAATGAAGAAGCGACGATCGTGGCAGCCTTTTTTCAAAGTCACCTCCACACCTCCCTGCATGGGCTCGCTGCTGGCTCGGGAAACCACTTTGGAGCTTAAGGGCACCAGCATGAGCTTGCCCTTGCCCACAGCCGTCTTCGCCAGCAGTTTGGTGGGGCGAATGTGCAACTTCAACTTCGCCATCGTGTCATGCGTGTCATGATGGTCAACCAGAGCATGCATTTCCGTGTGGATCAATGCAATCGTTTTGGCTGTTGCGAACTCCGGGTGGACTGACCGGGGTCCGAATGGAACGAGATCCTCGATCTCATGCACTTCTGCCTTGGGAGTGAAGATCTGCCATTCACCTCGCACGAACGAGTCGATCGGTTCTCTCAGCGCCCGGCCGTCGGCCAGGCTCTTCAGCTTCACAGCACTGTCGATTGACAGAATTTGGCACTCCATTTTGTCTTTCCGTCGCCGAACAGACGAGCCCACGGCCATCTTCATTCCCTCCAGAATCGCCCCTGGGGTCTTCATTGATCCATCCGAATTGAGCTCGACTAGGCGGTCTGCCGGTTTGGCAGCACTTGCCGATGCACTTGGGACCGCCTCTGCATGCGACTGCCGCGGGGAGCCGATCTGCACCCCGATGATCCCGCTGAGGATGGACACTGCATCGTGCACGATGCCTTCCAAGGCTTTGTACTTCTTCTCTTCGGCATGCACACTCAAGCCCATCACATGTGCCACAAGGTTGCTGTCCACCACAGCGAACACATTCACGAGGTTCTGGTCACTGAGATTCACATGAGGGCTAAGCAGCCCTCGCAGCTCGGACATCAGACCATCGGCCTTCAGTGCCTTGCCAACCATGGAGGTATTGCTGAAAACTCGCTTCACCTCCGTCGCACTCATGTGCATGCCTGTCAAAGCCGATTTGAGCAAGCCGTGTCGAAAGAAGACCGCCTGGTTCTTGCTGCCTTTGATTTCATGACAGATCGACTCCCAGACCTTGTCGCCGAGAGCTGTCGTGGAGCCCCTGGCCCTCACATACTGCTCTGTCTCAGCCAAGAACTTGCCATCGACTCCTCCACAATACCTGTTCTAGAATATTATACTACAAGACACCCCAAAACAACTCCCATGCATACATGCAACAAAGAAATGTACCTGCCATGCGAGCTGTAAGCCCTGCAGGCGATACGAAACATGCTGAGTAAGGAGCTTCAGGGCGAACTGGTAAAGGTGGGCGAAGGAACTACCACAAGCAGGTCGAGAGGACAATGCCTTCTTCTTTATGATGTTAAAGTCCAATTGGATGCCTGACTTCTGCTGGGCAACGATCAGCTGGAAGGTCTTCCTGAGAACTTGCAATTCGGACTCAGACTTCTGGAGTGTGGCGTTTCCTGCCGCTTGAATCATCTGAAGCAGCTCCGGCCACCGAAGGCCAACGGATGACGACAAAACCTCCCAGTTCAACCCCTTTTGGACGTGCTCAGCAAGGGCTGCATCCACCTTGGCCACCAGTGCAACATCGAGGTGGCCTCCAACGGTGACCTTGTGGCTCTCGGGGCCCTCGTGAGGGGCCCCGTCTGCGATGATCCGGAGTGCGAAATTCGTATGGCTTCCACAAAGGCTCAAGGCCTTCAAGGCCTGTGGCCTCATGCTGCCTAACAGGCCCTGGCAGCTCCCCACCAGCCGTTCATTCCAATCCAGCTCCTGATCATTCGCAGGTTCGATTGCCACACAGTGTGTCCTCTCTGCAACGAAACCAACTTCGAGCAGATTGGACAGCAAAGTGTGGACATCTCCGCTGTTCAGCCCTGTCCCATCTCGGTTTTTGGGGTGAACCCCAACAGCTGATGGCAGCAATCGCATCGAAGTGACGAGGCCGTGCTCTCGGAACAACACCATGATCTGGTGCACCGTGTTCACAAGCTTGTCCCCAGTAGAAGCTCCGGCCACCAACTCCGTGACTCGTGCATCCACATCTGGGGGGATCATCATCGGCATGATGATGGCACTTCAAGATCCGATCTCGCAAGCACTTGAAAGTCTGAGCAACAGCTGCAATGGCAAACATGCATGCATGCATGCCCTGCATGGCGTCTATATACATGACTGCCAGCGAGCAAAACATGTAACGATGCTGCATGCAGAGAACAATCCTGCCTCCAGGATGGTGTCTCTTCGGCATGGTCTCCAAAGCAATTCCTCCGGCCGAGAACAAACTTAGCTAATTTACTAAACCTTTCAAGTTTGTTTAGCTAAATATGCTAAATGACTCAGAGTAAAACACTAAGTCATTTAAAGCACTTATCTCTAAGTGCTCTTTCTGAGGTATATATGTGCTATCCACATACATCACATACTTTTCAAATATATGTCCATGCAACCAACATACTATGTGTAACAAAACAAATATGCACCATAGCATGCTTATAAATGCACTAACCCATACTTACCCAAATTATTATTCTCACTTATCCGATGTACTATTTTGCTTAACAGGTATATTCACTTACCAAACCGACGCCCTTCCAAGTAGAACCTAAAAAATGGTAGATTGGTCAGCTGATTTGGATTCTGCACTCGACTATACAGTGACCAACAGACTCTCTAGACTCTAGACGCTGGACTCTGAAATCTAGAACCTCGAATCTATAGACTATATACTCTATGACTCTAAAAGTCTAAAGTCTATAGTCTATAGCCTGTAGATTCTAGATACTATAATTTACTTCTGCCCGCCACACACATCACCACATGCACCGAGCGCACTGTGAGTATACGCGCACTGCATGAGCGCACTATATACACGCGCACCGCGCGCACTGCACGCGCGCACCGCGCGCACTGTACGCACGCACCGTGCGCACTTCACGCACGTACCACGCGCACTGTACGCACGCACCGCGCGCACTGTACGCGCACGCACCGCGCGCACGGTATGCGCGCACTGAGCGCACGCACCGCGCACACTGTACGCGCGCACCGCGTGCACTGTACGCGCGCACCGCGCGCAATGTACGCGCGCACCGCGCGCACTGTACGCGCACACCGCGCGCACCCACCGCACAGCGTACGCATGTTCAAAATTGGTTGTGTTTTTTTTTCAAAATTGGTGTTGTTTTATTCAAAATTGGTTGTGTTTTTCAAAATTGGTTGTGTTTTTTTTTCGCGCGGTGTGTGCGCGCAGTGCGCGCGGTGCGCGCGTACAGTGCGCGCGGTGCGTGCGCGCAGTGTGCGCGTACAGTGCGCGCGGTGCGTGCCTGAAGTGCGCACGGTGCGTGCGTATACAGTGCGCGCGGTGTGCGCGTGCAGTGCGCGCGGTGCGGGTGTGCAGTGCGGGCGGTGCGCGTGTGTATAGTGCGCTAGTGCGCGCCAAGCACAGTGCGCTCGGTGCATGTGGTGATGTGTGTGGCCGGCACAAGTAAATTATAGTATCTAAAATCTACAGTCCATAGTATATGACTTTAGACTTTTAGAGTCATAGAGTATTGATATCGTCTATAGTTTCGAGGTTCTAGATTTCAGAGCTTAGCATCTACAGTCTAGAGTTTATTAGTCACTGTATAGTCGAGTGCAGAATCCAAATCAGCTGACCAATCTACCATTTTTTAGGTTCTACTCAGCCACTGGAGTCGCTGGAGTCACTATCACTAGAATAGAATCATTAAATATGGTTTTAGTATGAGTCTCAATTCTAAATAGTGTCTGAAGTCTCGAGTCTATGCTTCAGAGTCAGAGTCGACCTGTTGTCTAGATTCTAAACATTTAAATTCAGTGTTCAGCAATTTTTTATATACTTTCATCGGTCACTGTGGAATCCTGGAGACATTCAACTCCAGTTTCAATACACCTAATCTACTCAGTCTTTGGTACTGCCGCATTGACAACACGCCATTCGGAGTATTTATGTTGCACACTGTAACATATGATGATACTGCCTACCTAGTATAGGTCCGAGGGGCAACCTCGGTGCAACTTGCAATGCTAGTGTGGCTAGTGACTAGTGTCGATAGCTGTACTAGCAAGATTCGCGGTGCGCGCATACAATGCGCGCGGAGTGCGTGTACAGTGCGCACGGTGTGCGTGTACAGTGCGCACGGTGCATGCGCACGGTGTGCGCGTACAGTGCGCGCGGTGTGCGCACAGTGCGCGCGGTGCACGTGTACAGGGCGCGCGGTGCGTGCTTACAGTATGCGGTGCTCGTGCGCTTCATGCACATAGTCCGTGCATAGTCCGTGCGGGGCGCACAGGACGTGCATGCGAGTGTTATGAGGATTCCACACGAAAACATCTATATAAGTTCGCTGAACTTGCTTTATTTTCTTTCGTAAAACTGGTGTATTTGCTCCAATTTTGGTGTCTGTTGTTCTTCACAGTTGGTGTTATGTTCTCCAATTTTGGTGTCATTTCTGTCAAAATGGGTGTCGATGTTATCAACATTGTTCTTTTTTTACAAACTCGGTATCATTTTTGTCAACATTGGTGTCATTTCTTCCAAAATTGGTGTGGTTTTTGCTTTTTTAAAGTAGGTGTTTATGTTCAATCTCAGTGTCATTTTCTTCAAAATTGGTGTCAATTTCCAAACTCTGTGTGATTCTTGAAAATTGCTGTGACTTGTTTCAAAACTTGGTATCCTTGTTTCAACATTTGTCATTCTATTAAAAATGGTGTCTGTTTTGTAAACTTGTTTTTTTGCAATATTGGTTTCCTCTTCTTTCAATTCTCGTCATTTATATTTCTCAGTTGTTTTAGATTGGTTGTCATTTCGTCTCAAATGTAGTTGTTCTTTGCTTTTTGGTTTTTCTATCAAATTGTGTTTAAACTTTCGCTGTCCTTCTTTACAAAAGCATTTGTTTCCAGGATTGGTGCCCTTGTCGTTCAAAGTCGAGGTCCCTTTCTCCGCACAGTCTGAAAGTCCAATGGTTCCTTTTCTCAAACTTGGAGTCGTGTTTGATTGTTTACTTGGTGTCCTTCTAAAATTGTGTCGTCTTGTCTTTTCCAAACTGTGTGCAACCTTGTTATTCTAAAATGGTGTCATTTTCCAAAACCGGTGTATTTGTTCTGTGTTGGTGTCGTTGTTTTCGAACCGTGTATATTTTCAATATTGGTGTCGTTTGTTTTTTTTTCAATTTTGTGTTGTCCGTGTTTGAGACTAGTGTATTTTGTGTTTTTGTTTCCAAGACTGATGTCTGTTTCTTCGCAAAGTTGGTGCGTGTTTCGAGAAGTGTGTCCTTTTGGTGTCACGTTTCATCTTTCTGAAATTGGTAACGATTTTTCTTCCGAAAATTAATTGGTGTCGTGTTTTTCCACAGGCTGGTGTCATGTGTTTGCAAATGTGGTGCTTTGTTTCTCCAGATTGGTGTTTTTTGTGTCAAGACGGGTGGCATGCTTTAAAGCCTGCTGTGCTGTTATTCAATATTCGTGTTTTTCTCAAACTAATGTTTTTTTTCAGTACTAGTGTCTTTGTTACGCAGTCTGGGTGCCGAATGCGCAAAGTTTCAATGTTGTTGTCCTTTTTTCAAGTTTGGTGTCCATTTTTCAGTATTGGTGGCGGTGCCCTTTTCAACGTCAGTCTGGGTGCCGATTGTGCGCATTTTGGAATTTGGCGCCCCTTCTCCGAAACCTGGTATAAGCTGATCTCTGTCTTCCGCACAGTCCGTGCGCCCAGCGAACATTTTTTTAATTGTTGTATCGGTTTCATAATCGGTGTCCTTGTTTCGAAATTGGTGTCCATTTTCCGTGCAATCTGGGCGCCCACTACGTACATCCCAAGACTCGGTGTTGCTGTCCAAAGTTTTCACAAGCTTGTTGTGTTATACAATCGGTGTTGTTTTTCAACATTAGTGTTTGTTTATTTCCGTGCATTCTGAGCGCCCGCTGCGCGCATGTTCAGATCCTGTTGATTTTGCCGGGCGTTTCCAAACTTGGTGTCTTTTTGTTCTCAAATGCGCATCCTTGTTCTGTGATTCTATGCGGTCTTGGGCGCCCGTATAATAAGTGCATTTTCAACACTGGCAAACCTCTCAGCGATGTCAAAATTGGCGTTTTGTCGTCTAAATTTAGTATCTTTGTTGTTTTAATTTCTCCAGTACACTCAAACTCGAAACATGGGCTAAACTTGCGTCTGCAACTACCAGCACTTTCAATTTTGATTTAGAGTTTAGAAGAGGGGTGCCCTTTGGTGTCTTGTAACGATTTAGGCGCAGGACTCTTTACTTTAGATCTAATTCGTATGAGTGTTTCCATGACACAGATTCTAAATTCAATGTGTTTCAGAGATTCGTCTCTCCATGAGTGTTCAGGCGTCAACATCACAGCACATATCACGAACATCACCGTCATGACTCAACATTGCATGGTTTGTTTTTCACGAAACATCGTTTTCCATACTAGGTGTCCTTCTTCTGCACATGTCGTTGCGTGCAGTGTGCACAAAAACAGAGCGCACTCTGTATGTACGCCCCCACTGCAGGCGTGCACCGCAGGCAATGTACACGTATACACTATAGAGATACTATAGTTCGCGCGGTGAGCAGACTGCAAAACGACACAGGGCAGGGACCCGGGCTTCATCCGTACAAGCCGCGCGCACTGCACGTACACGCACGGCGGACAACTGGACAACTGTACGCACCCGCCGCGCGCACCGTGTGCACACACCGCGCGCACTGTACGCACACACCGCGTGTGCACACACTGCGCGCACTGTACGCACACACGCTGCGCGCACTGTACGCACACACCGCGCGCACACGCTGCGCGCACTGCACGCACACACCGCGCGCACCGTACGCACGCACCGCGCGCACTGTACGCACGCACCGCGCGCACTGTACGCACACGCCGCGCGCACTGCGCGCACACACCGCGCGCACTGTACGCACACACCGCGCGCACTGTACGCACGCACCGCGCACACAGACTGCACATACATATTCGCCTCTGCGTGCATGGTTTCCATAGACTATATGCCAGAAGCCTATTGAATTTAGCTAAATGTATACATACAAATTATGTGTTTAAACACTTCAGAAAAAGATCGAACGTCGATCGATTGCGTGAAGAAGCAGATTAATGCAGAAAGTGTTTGCACCAACTATGACAAGATCGCCCCCATAGCAGATAGGTTCTCGCCGTCTCTTTGCACATTTGGCTCTTGCTTCAAATCACTAAATATGGCGTCCATTTAACAGCACAAACAAATTAGGGGATAATGGCCATCCTTGCCTGATGCGAGCCATCTGACTTCTCCATGTAGATTCGTCTACACCTGTTCGTAAATTAAACTACGGATTGCAGTAACAAGCTTGAAATCAGATTCTTTGGCTTTTCAGGTATGAGAAGCCGGCGCAATGTTATCTTTTGCATGAATCTTTGTCGAAGCAAATGCCAAAGGGTGTGATCAATCAAGTACGACCGGTTCTGTACAGTTATATGTTGAATGGTTTCTTCATCCGGGTTCTCTGCAGGAGCTTTCCATAGCATGTTTTCCGAATAATCGGCTGCTGTTGGGGTACAGTTTGGACGGAACATGTCGTCCGTGAGCATCTTCGAGTTTGGTACAAGATGGTGAGAATTTGGCTCTTATCTTCTTTAAGCCGTCCCATTTGTAACCTGCCATTGTAATTTCCTCTAGTTAAATGGAACCGTCATGCCGAGCAAGGTGACGGTAATTTTGGTAATGTTGGTCAGCCGGTTGACGTGGGGGTGAGCAAGATGACGTAGCGTGGGGGGCAAAACTATACGAACTCTTGGTAAGTCTTGGTCTGGGTATTGTCGGGGCTCGGGGGGATCTTGACAGTTTTGGTCAGCAGGTGGTCCAAGATATTACCAACCCCTGCCGGACACCGAAAATCCCTCGCCACTACAACGATTACGTGAAATCTTGGCAATCTGTGTGGGGGGGGGGGGCTACACATGAACTCTTGGTACTCTTGGTCTTCGAATTTTTGGGGCTCGGGCGTGTGTGTGTGTGTGTGTGTGTGTGTGTGTGTGTGTGTGTGTGTGTGTGTGTGTGTGTGTGTGTGTGTGTGTGTGTGTGTGTGTGTGGTTTTGCAATCTTGGTAGTCTTGGTCAGCAAGTGGTGCAATTGGTCGAAGATTACCAAGATTCCGCCCACCCCGGACCCCGAGAATCCTCCCCCGCTGCTGCACGCGCCGGGGCGCCCCAAACCCAAACACTAGACTCTATGAACCATGGGTTTTGTCGCCAGGAATCGTCGTCTGTGTTTGAGAGTTGCTTTGCACAGGGCAGTTTTATCTGCTTTCGCGGGGAGACAGAATAGCCAGAGATTACCTCGAGAGGCCCGGAGGTCTTGGAGCAATAGCTGCAATGCATGCTCAGGTGAGGTTTCCTTGTTGGATGCTCAATGCGTGTTGGCTGAGGTTGGCGCGGCTCTGAGATTCAGTGCTTCGTGAGTTGTTGTCTTTTTCAACCGTCTCGACGGGATGTTTCCTCGAACGGTGCTGCGGCTTTCCGCAACAAACCTCAGGACCAAGCCTCGTAGCACTACTGCTGTACTTAGTTTCTAGCAAGCGAGTCTTCCTGCAAGGAGCAGACCGCGGCTTGCTTCGTAGGTGGGACTGTCCTCGGAAATAGAGAGGCTGTCCATGCCCGGGTCATACTCCCCAATCTCCCGGGCAGCATCGTAACCCATTTGCTGGTGTGCGAGCATCATGACCTTTCGCTTTCAGCACCCCGAAACGACAGCAGCAGCGAAGGTCTGCAACGCATGACAACTGAGTACCTCACCACGGTGTTCAATGAGATCAGGACACCTACGCCGACGTCCAGAACCCTGCCCAGCGGAATTTTCCGACACATCGCAAGCGTCCCCATCGCATCATATCGCATCAGTGTGCTTTCAACTTTCAAAAACAAAAAACAAATCTCACACGGCACTCGGATTGGACCTGCGCTCAGCCCGCGCCAGCTTCGCTCCTGAACTGCAAATCTGTCGGCTGCTCTCATGCGACACAACACTGAGCACGTGCATGTCTTTAAGCGAAGTGCTGGTGTATCGGCAGAACTTTTGAAGAGCAGTTCCTGTCGGCTCCTGTCCAAGTGGAAAGCGAAATGCCCCGACTGCACATGATGGCACAGCATATGCTTGTCTGAAGATGTCTTCGCATCCTCGAGATCCTTTTCAATATCGCGAATTTCCAACTCTGCTTCATCATCCTCTATGTCCAGGTCCAAATCTCCGGAATCCTGAAGTGCGGAAAGCATTTCCTCAACGTGTTCGTGCAACTGTAGCATCATGCAGCATCCTTGTCGGAGTACTCGGTCGGATTACCTGAAGCACTTCCAGCGCAAGTAGAAGAGAGTCTGCTTGTGTCGGTACATACAATGTGTAAGACGATGCGCTGGTGCGTGTGTGTGTGTGTGTGTGTGTTTGTGTGTGTGTGTGTGTGTTTGTGTTTATGTGTGTCTCTTGCGTGTCCGGAAAGAAAGCAGGAGATACCATACGCCGTGCCCTTGTGGCCGAAGACCTGCGCGTGACATCGTGTGTCGCTCCCGTTCGAGGCGTGAAGGTCGTGGTCTTCACTGAAACGATGAAGGACACTGTTGCGCAATGAGCCACTAACTATGGCGGCTTTCCCTTGTGCTTGATTGCATCGATCATGGGGCTGGGTGCAAGCTCACGTGCTATACCTTCGTAACCTTCTTCCACACATATAAGAGGAGCACTCGGAAGACCCTTCCGCTCGAAAGCGAGCACCTTCTGGCTTGCATACGGACAAGGGGGCAAGCCTTTTGTGTGCGAGCGCGCACCGAGCGTCTCAGTTCGTCCCAAGCCCACTTTCCGATGAGGCGCGGTTGCTCTCGCGCCTCATCCACGTTTCCCCCCTTTCGGGGGCTGGGCCGTCCTCCCTTTGATCGGAGGTCTGCGAAACTACACCGACGAGCACCTTCTTCTTCCGCCGGGCATGAGGGGCTGTTGACGAGCACCTTCTCTCTCTCTTTCTCTATCTCTTGCTGTGCTTCCGTTCATGAGTGCGCACAAAACAGTCTCGAACAAGTCAGGCTTGTGTTGTGTGGCATTCCCGACTAATGTGCATGGCGCACTTCCAAATCGTACCAACTGTCATACCCTATGGCAATACGAAGCACTGTTGCCCGAGATTGCCCGCCAAAGCAAGCTTCAATGACGGAGGTGCTCGCGCGGCTGGCGGTGCCGGGATGTCCTGCGAGGAAACGAAGCCATTTATGCGTTTGAGACAGAAGATGGCAGAGAGGCTCACAGCCAGGCCTGGCTCCTTCTCCTGGCTCGGAGCAGAGGGTGAGGGGAACAACCGTTTTGCTTCGACAGGCAAGAGCTGAAGCCTCTGAGCTCAGCCAGGGCGAAAGCTTGCCATCGGAGCCACCACCGTACGCCTCGAAGTGTGAGGACGGAACCACTGCCAGGCACGGGCCGGTGCAGGCGTTTGGGGCCTGCTGGAGATCGCCTTCCACAGAGTCGATGAGCTTCATCCAACTCCTTGGACCCGTGTCGTGTCCCGGCTAGGAACCGCCAGGACAAGACATGCTGAGACTTGGCCGGAATGCCATGGAATGCCTTCCCGTCCACAACGCTAAATGATTCTACGAGCTTTGACCCGAGTTTTCTGCTGCAACAACCGTTGGATGTTGTCCTCGGGTCCAGGTTGTGGCTTTCGATTATCTTGTCAGTTCCCAGCAAAGCGAGCCGACGCACCAAAAGACCCCTTGGCCGTCTGCGGCCTGTGGGGATCGTGCTTGGCCGGTCACGTGGCCAAACAATGCTTCTTGCCAACCATCGCACAAGCTGGTTTTATCGTCCTCTCTTAGCCTATTAAGCTCCCGTAATCAATCTATCCCTGCAGCTGCCATGTCTGGGTATTTCTGAGATTGTGTTACAAACCATGCATCCGAGAGAGCTTGGCCCACTTTGCTTCACCAAGTGCAGACAATTTCAGCAAGGCTCTCGTCCAAAGCCCTTCGAAGCTCGTGGTGGAGCTGCAGCAGTCGCTCTCTGAGCCTTGGTATCCGAATCCGACTGAAACAGAGTGCCACAGTTCCGCTGGGGCTAAGCCGGCGTACTTGTCCTGCTTGCTTCAGAAAGCATTTTGTATCTGGCAGCTCCTGCTGCACATACGACAAAAGATGCATGCGTTGAGCAGAGCGGATACAAATCATACATGAATCGAGACATCTCGACCATCAGCGGAGGAGACCACTACTGGTTCAGAAGAAAGTCACTGTCTGCGTGCACATCAGATCAATAATCTTACACGACAAATCCTTCAGCCCCCTTGAGACGAAGCTTCCCTTCGCAAAAAACTCTTTCAGGCTTGCAGGCGATGCCTGGAGCTTAGTCAGCTTAGTACGTTTCAAGACCCACCACATTGCCATCAAACAGGATGACCGTTTTGCGAAAGTGTCATTGCGACTCAGCTTTCTGTGGCGTTCATGCTGCTTCGCCAAAGACTCACGGAAATCTGTCAACGGCAGACTGGGAGTGCTAGCAGGGGCTCAGTAAGATCAGCCATAGGGCTTTTGCTCGATAGCTGACACGGCCAGATCATCCGCAGAACCATTCTTCACCGGCAACGGCTCCAATGTCGCACCTAAGCTTCACACAGGACTACCCGTGTTTGCAAGATTTTGCAAGCTTAGATACACCCTGCTTACAAATCGGCTTCCTGCACCAGAAAGCCTGAGTGAGGATCCAGACTTGCAAACACTACACGGGCTTGGTGGAATCAGGATATCATCGCTCTGCTTGCAGCAAAGTGGGCCGTCAGCCGAATCCAAGCTGAGCGGAGGAGGGAGCAGCAGCGCGTTCGATTGCTTGACGCTGGGCACTGGCATCAGCTTCGCCGTGCAAATGCAAACTGCTTCGATTCCTCTGCTACTGCTAGTGACGGAGGCGCGTTGGTTGACATGACACGTGCTCCACCAGCCCTCAAGGCCGTACTGTGCTAGAGGCAGTGAATTTTTCCAATTCTGTGAAGCCAGTAAAGTTTGTAGGAACTCTGTAGGAGGTTGTACATGCCTGTATGCATGATGCTTAATCCGAGCAGGCTGCAACACACTCTCTCCTGGGCTGCAGAGACTGCCCGATGAAAATCAGTCGCAGGCTCTACAAATCTCGGCAAGTGAGGCAAATGGCTTCTTTTCCACTTCGTAGTGTCGTAGCTACTTTGAGCTGGACGAGGCCATCAGGAAGTATCATCTTCAAAAGATTCAAAAGTCTGCGTGTCGTGTACACTTCCCAGGAGGCCCGCAAGCTCCTGACGAAATGAAGGCACACTGAAGGCACACGAAGTCATGCGCATAAGGCCGCCCTGAGTGCCTCGGTGCTGCTGTCGCTGATTGCCTGTGCAAAGGTGATGCAAGCGGGTCAGAAGGTCGGACGACAGCATCGAAGTCGAGACACCCGCGAGGCCGTGGGCCGCAGTACGGCACATACAAGCAGCAATGAGGCAGCCCCTGCGAAGCGAAGAATCTTCTGAAAATCGGGACGAATGCCATGAGTGGTAGAGCCTAATGTCATCCACAAGGCCGAGTGGTCCTGCCGCGGCGCAGCCCCATCTCACAATCTGTCCCAATCTGACTGTTGCATCGCAGCTGCAGGCTGCAGTAAGAAATCTCACAGCTGAAGTTTCGGGAGAAAACACCACCTGCCCTGATGTCGGCCATCCGACCCCGTGATGTACTGCGCACGAGAAACATTGACACACACACACACAGACACAGACACAGAGCATCGAGAATCCTCCGGAGGCACCACATGCTCACCATCCTGGCCGCAGAGAGACGGGCAGAGCGGAAGGGGTGCATGCAAAGAATGGAGAGGAATGGCCATTCTTTGGAGGAACTCCAGGACATCTGGAGATATCTGGAGAGGGAACCTGATGATTCGAATGCCAGGAGGAAGTTATCCGGGAGCGGCCGGACGCCCCAGGTTTGTACAGCCTACAGCCTGCACATCAGCACATGCGTGATCGCGCCTGGTATAGCGTTGAGAATGGAAGATGCATTCCAAGAAAGCTACCTTCCAGGCTACGGAAGACCGGTCTCAAAATGTCGTGACACTAAAAGAGCAGACAGCAGGCCTACGTTTTGCTGTTCAATTGCGTATCAGTTCTTGCTAGTAGCACTCGCTGACGGACAGCATGTGCAGGGACGGGCGTAATCTCAAGCCAACGCAACACCGTCCATGCCTCCACCCATGCAAACGCCATTGCTCGCACAAACGCCCTCGACGCACTGGCAGACCTCATCGGCAAAGCATGGCAAAGCCGATGGATTGATATGGCCCGATATCTGCAATTTGTAACTGTATAATGCCCGCTATGCTTCGGGCCCGAAGTGCTCTGAGGGCCGAGCTCCGGTTCCGCCAAACGGCGTCGACAGATCTGCACACGTTGTCTTGCCACGGTCTGGCCTGGGCTCGCGAAAGCAATCAAAAGCTCACGATAACACAAACATGACAAACGTGTGTTGGACTTGGTCGGACCCAGAGAGTAGCACGACATTTGCAGCAAGATCGCAAGCCACATTTCGGATCGTGACTGCGCGCCCCATGCGCTGATATCGATTTTGAACAAGCGCGGTGCCGACACTCTCCAATTCCAGGCAGGAAGTAGGGACCCATCATGATGCAACTTGACTGCCTGGCAGAGGTGTGCAACGTGTCGCTGTCAACATCCTCCGCACGTCCAGAAGAATAAACGTGGCAGCCCACAAGCAACAGCGATCTGGGTCTTCTTTGCAGCTCGGTTGTGGGGCTGGCAGGGAGGAATGACAATAACATGCAGCTGTTTAACTGCTGTGACATTATTCGTCTGTTTGAGTCAAGGCACGGTGTTGTTTTGCGAACTCTTCCGGACAGAGAAACGGCAGCCTCGTTGCCACACTGGTGATATGCCATATGCATTTCTCCAAAGCTGCAGACACATAGCCGTCACATCGCCCTTCCCCGACTTGCGAATTGCACATTATGAAAGACAGTAACAAATACCAGCTACCACCCCATGATTCTTGTGTTCTAGCAGAGAAACTCAAGCATTTACCGATTTCCCAGCCATGCAAATTCTTGCAGCTTCGCTTGAGAGCACCATGAGCTGAGTGGCGGCGTCTTGCGGCAGAACTCTGACATATCGAGCCCCGGAAAAGGCATCTGCATTTCGGCCTGAACAGGCCGTGTGTTCGACAGCTTCACGACCTTCACACCTGCACGATCCTGCCCGCCTGTGCCAGTGCCAGCAGGACGAAGTACCAAAATGCCTGCTCGGATCTGTCCAAGACTTGGGATTGCCGGGCCCTGCTGATCTCCGTAGTCCGGTACTTTGGAGTCTCGCATGCCTTGCACTCTGAGGCATGCGCCAACTCCATCTCTTTGCTCCGAGCACAGCATTCAGTCTCGACAACACGCTTCTGTCGAAGACATCTAAACAACCTGTACCAGTACAACCCATTGAGCAATGTCTTCTTCTTTCAGGTCTGACATGCAAGGATCCCCCTTGGCAACGATGCTGCGGGAATTCTGTCGTTATACTATCGACATCTCTGCCGAAAGCTTCAGTGACCAAATGTGGCGTCTTGGAGCTGAAACTAATGCACATCATGGATTCTAGCACTAGGCGGGTCTGTCTGGCTTTTCCATTGCCTGTGTAAGGATGGCCCAGCCCTGACATGCTGCGGAATGGTGTCAATCACTTGTGCTGGCTCTGATGAGACGTTTGCGGCGCTCATGTCGCACATGTTCAGTTTTCCTGATTTTTCACGGAAGATGGACGAAGCAGGACGAAGCACGGATCATGCAAAGATGCTCTTCTCAGCCGATGGCAAACTCTACACAGAGCAACAGCCAGTCCTCAAATCTTGCTTCTCGAATCTGGAGTTTGATGGATCATCACTGAGGCATGCACCCTGTTGCGGGACGATTCCATCGCCCCCGAAGGCAATCCATTTCCATGCTATCAGAGCCATCATTGTGCCCGCCATGCTCTTTCGCAGTCAGGTCTGTACATGACGTTCGTCACCTCGGCCCAATTGTTCAAAGAACATAGTTCTTGCAGCTGCACGACCCAATCTGACAAAGACTGAAACCACTGACCTCAGCACCACAACGTCTCCAATTTCATGTTGACTCACATCGAAAATGCCCACCGCAATTGCAAAATCCGAGGCGGCGAAGCGGACGTAGAAATCATGGCTGTGCTGTGACAGCTGTTCGAGTATTCTCACAGCACTGGTGACCAGGAACCTACCAAACACATTCGTCTAGTCTTGCTCCTTCTACTACCACTGCTCCCACCCCCTACTCCCACTCCCGCTACTACTCCTAGTACTACCACCACTACCACTACCACTACTACTGCTACTACTACTACTACTACTACTACCACCACCACGACCTACCACCTACGACGTACGACCCACGACGTACCACCTGACACCTACCACCTACTACCTACTGACTACAAAGTACTGAGTACTACTACTGCTACCACTGCTACTACTGCTGCTACTGCTACTACTGCGACTAGTAGTACCCTTAATGTCTCCTACTGCTCCTGCTACTCCTACTATTGCTGCACCTGCTACTGCCATTCTCTTGCCTTAGCTCTTGCCCCTGCTCCTTGTTCTTACTCCTGCTCTTGCTCTTGCTTTGTTCTTGCTCTGCTTACTCTTGCTCTTGCTTGAGCTGTTGCATATGCTCTTACTCCAGCTCTTGCTTTTGCTCTTGTTATTGCTCCTGCTCCTGCTGCTCTTGCTCCTGCTCTGCTGTTGCTCCTGCTTTTGCTCCTGCTCCTGCTTTTGTTCCTGCTTTTGCTCCTCCTCCTGCTCTTGTTTCGGGCCCCGAAAGTGCTTTAAAGCGGGAACGGACTGTCCCAGCACAAGCCTAACTGGGGGGGCGAGGGTTCGAAATGAACTTCAAGATTCAGGTGAGGCAGTTGCTTGGTCAAGATTCCGGGTTACGCGCCGAACCCTTCCGAACAAGCACGCGTTGTGAAAATCGCAAGCCGCGCCTTGGGCTTGCAATTCCTGAAGATGATGCGCGACAGCTCCTGGAGCGCGGCTAAGGCAGACCCTAGGCCATGGCCTCATCCTGTTTCAATCCTGTGCTTTCGGAAACGCTGTGGCTCGGGAGGAAAGCTCGAACATACACCGAGACGAGGCCCAACGCCGGCAGCTCGCTGCATTCTTTACTCCCCCGCATGTGCAAATCCGTCAATCCCAAGTCTGGTTAGTACATTCGTAGTCGCTCCGTCTCCACATCACCGACAAAGTCGACCAAACCCACTCGCTGAGCCTGTGAGGACAATAGGTGCTACGCCGTTACGCAACTGAAATGACAGGCAACATAAATCTCGAAGCTGGCCTCCCTGGCATCTATTGGAAGGCCGTCCGTAATCATCTTCCTGTGGGACTGACACCATATTCCGACCGTACGATTCGCAAGAACAAGGGCTTGCGATGGTTGAAACTGTTAGTTAAAACTACAAAGCCAGCCAAGCCAGCCTGATGTAGTCGTCAGAAATGCGCTTCCGCAAGGCGACGGTGACGCACTGCCATGGCATGGGAAGAGAAAACATGGTCTGCAAGCACGGTGATGGCAGCTCTTACCCTCGCGCGATTTCTGCAACTCAAGACATGCCGCGCTGACAGCAGGCATACCACCGACTCGCACTTCGGGGAAGCCGAAAGTTGCATCAGGTTCGGCAAGCGACACCTGAAAAATGGACAGACTGTAACTGTCCCGAAGTTGGAAAGCCTCTTGTCAGATCTATGCGCCCTGCATCTGCAAGGGCAGCAAAAGCAACTGGCAAGCTGCGAACCTGGAGCTCGCAGAGTAGAGATCGTGAGAACTTCCGAGCGTGGCCGCGGAGCCACTCTGAAGAAAGAGACATCTCCTCCAGTTACTGCACCGAATCGGGGATGTGTCTGAGATTGTCGCATCCCCCTTGGCAACGTTGACGATGTACGTCGGCCTCGTATCCACGACCTGTGCCCAGATTCCACTGGATCCTGAAATTGCATTCAGCGAATCACAACTGACAGCGAATGCCTCACAAAGCTCTGAAAAGATCTCTTGCGCCATGGTGTAGTAGTCCTGGCATCTATCTGGAATCTAGCCGCTGTCCAGAGAGAGAATGCATGCCTGAACAAACAACTAAAGTGCTCTCATCTTCACATTTGAGATGCCGTCCTTGTCCCAGACCAGCTGTCCCAAGAAACGAAATATGACCATCCCGCTGGAGACCTGGCGAAATACTGTGACGTGAGGTACTTACATGCTTGTTCTCAAGATTGCGCAGCATGGCCAATCTGCTCATCCCGGTCTTTTCCGATCTTCTTGCATCCGTGCCGCCGTGCTGCTGTACAACGAGAACACAGTGGCAGGCCACGCAAACAAATGAAAGCTGCTGCTTCATGACTCTGTGCGAAAGTTTTGCAGGTTCCAAGTAAGTGTCGTAGGCACCGGCAGCACCGAGTTGAAGACGCTTCTTGGCGGCATCTTGCCATTGCTCGGCCGCGACGCTCAAGCCGCGGCTTTGCCTGCTTTCTGCTTTGCCAACTTGTGAAGATCGGCGAGCATCTCAGCCTGGATGTCAGCGTTGTGTCACATAAGGCAGCAATGTTCTGCAAGTCCGGGAACCCGCTCACGCCTCCCAATCATCAAAGCTTGTTCCTGAATGGAATCCTGGTGCTTTCGAGTCAACTTTCTTTTTTTCTGTGCCTGCACGCATTGCTTTTCACCACAACAGGCCGCAGACTTGCACGCAGTGGAAAGGCACCAGCCGGCTAAGGCCACCACTCAAAACACTCCCGCACTCAGTCATTCACTCACTCACGCTCTCAATCACAGGGATTCGGACTGGGTATGCCTGGGTCCAGATCACACGCTTTCACTCAGCTCCACTCCACTCCACTCGCTAGTAGTTCGTGTGCAGCCATTTCCGTGTCAGTTTCGGGAAGGTTTACCACGTGCTTGCTGATGGCAGTACTGCAAACTCAGCTCAACATTCCTTGCTAGTGGTACCGAAGATTAACCAGGCAAAGGAAACCGTTGCAGTGCTGAGGATGGCGAACTCGTTGACATGCGTATGTTGTCTTTGGCCAAAGTCCGGAACTTCAAAAAATCTTGATCTCCATATTTCGGGGCAAGCAAAGTGCCAATTTCGATTCGATCCGTCTTGTGGCAAACAGTCTTACCCGCGCTCTGCTCCTGTGTAGTTGCTTGTCTGGCAGCGTTCGGACAACCGCAATCTGATTTCTGCCTGCCACTGATCTCAAGTCAAAGGCTCAAAGGCATGCCCTCCTCTGAAAAGTCCGCCTATGTTTGGACACTTCCGGTCAGGCAGCTTGCTTAAAGCCACTTGCCCTGCTGCAGTTGTGGCAAGCCAGCAACATGCGGCAGGTTGGGCAGCATGAACTAGCTTTTGTGGATGACCAACTGCAGCAAAAACGACAGGAGCACTTAACGGATCCTGCGGGCACTCGCAATCCGACGTTGTGGCTGCTACAGCTGATTGTATACGATCAACTACTCACAGCTGAACCTTGCATCAGTCTCATTTCGTTTTGCTTTTCCTGGACTCTGATGCTATCGGCCGCGCACGGTCCTTGGCGGGGCTCACGGCGTAGAGTCCGACCACCCTTCATGTGCAACCAATTCTTGCAGCATATATATATATATATATATATTGGAAAAGCCCTGGAATGCTTAAGACACCAGGGTTTGCCGGTGCAAACCGTAGGGTCAGATCTGGGGCAAAGGCCGGGGTAAGATTTGGGCCTGGCCGGGGTAAGACTTGGGTCTGGCCGGTGAAAGATTTGGGGTTGCTCGGAGTGATGACCAAGATAGGTACAAACGCAGCAACTCTTCAACACAAGCAACGTGGGCGACACTTGGCAATTGAGCCCTGAATCTTGCGCACGTACCGGGAGGCACGTGCAGGGGCAGGGGTGGGGGCGGGGTCGGGGGCACCCCATTCCGCTGTCGGGAACCTGTCGGGAACTTGTCGGGAGCTGTCCGGAGCTGTCGGGAACCTGTCGGGAGCTGTCGGGAACCTGTCGGGAGCTGTCGGGAACCTATCGGAACCTGTCGGGAGCTGTCGGGACGGACCTGCACTCCCGCCAAACCCTTCTGGAATGCTTAAGGCGGGTTCCAAGTTGGTGTCAAAGCTGGTGCGGAAAGGTGTCAGAGCCAGCTCCCGACAGGTTCCCGACAGCTCCCAACAACTGCCCGACAGCTCCCGACAGGTTCCCGCCAGGTTCCCGACAGGTTCCCGACAGCTCCCCGACAGCTCCCCGACAGCTCCCGACAGGTTCCCGACAGGTTCCCGACAGCTCCCGACAGCTCCCGACAGGTTCCCGACAGCTCCCGACAGGTTCCCGACAGCTCCCAACAGCTTTTGACGGGTTCCCGACAACTCCCGACAGGCCCAGATCGGTGCAGAATGGTACGACCCCGCCCAGCCTAGCCAGCCCAGCAACAGCCCAGCCGCCCAGCCCGGCCCAGCCCAGGCCCAGCCAGCCAGCACCGTTCAACACTCACAGATCAAGCCCCGCCTTGCGCACCAAAAACACTTGAATCCAGCCCTGCTTTGCACACCATCCAGCCGTGCTTTATGCACCAAAATGACTTCAAACTTACCTCAAACCCTATCTTGTCCTACTTTGTCCCCAGCTCAAACCCCGGAAACCTCTGGATCTGGCCCCGGAATGCGAAAAGTAGTCTTAAGCATTCCAGGGCCTGAACAATATATATATATATATATATATATATGTACGTAGGACCTTTATGTATTATTTGACGGGTCTGTTTCAATTCCAATAATTTCTTACGCCTTTTAAATAATTAAACGGCCCTTTCAAATTTTAAACGGTCCTTTAAAATTTTGAACGGCCCTTTAAAATTTTAAACGGCCCTTTAAAATGTTAAAAGGCTCCTTAGACTCTTTCAAATTCGTAAAACTCCTTATAATTTTGAAAGAAACGAAATTATATTGGGGCCAGGCACGGCCCATTTAAAATTTTAAACATCCTTAAAATCCTTAAAATTTTGAAAGCCCTGTGTCTGGCTTTCAAAATTTTAAAGAATTTCAGGGTGCTTTTAAAATTCTAAAAGGCCCTTTAAAAATTTAAAATGCCCTTTAAAAATTTAAAAGGCCCTTTCAAATTTGAAAGGCCTCCTTAAATTCTTTCAAATTTTGAAAGCCAGACACAGGGCTTTCAAAAAAAATTTAAGGATTTTTAAGAATTTAAATGGGCCGTGCCTGGCCCCAGAACAATTTAATTTAAGGAATTTGAAGGCCTCTTCAAATTTTAAAGGGCCGTCTAAAATTTTAAAGGGCCTTTTAGAATTTTAAAGGGAACGCAGGAAGAACTACAGAAGGTTGCCGTGAAGTTAGGCTACAAAACCTTCGGCAACTTGCAGGGTTCTGCGGCTTCGCGGGTCTGGCAGCTTCCGAGTGCCAGCTGGGTTCCTTCAAACCCTGCGGGTCTGCCAGGGAGGCTCCTTCATTGGGTTGGCCAGGGCCGTTAGGCCCTGGCCGGGTCGTTCAGGCCTCTGCAAGTGTATAAGGGTCCTGCGGGGCTGTGCGGATCTGGCAGCCGGCGACTGCGAATTCGTGGGGTCTTGGGTGGTTGGGCAGAGTCGTCAGGCTTGTCAAGGCTTGCAGGGTCCTGCGGGGCTTTGCGGGTCTGGCAGCTTCTGACTGCCAGCTCGCGCGGTCCTTCGGGGCTCCGCGGGGTGGTTGGGCAGAGCCGTCAGGCTTGCATCCTTCGGGGCTCTGCAGGTCCAGTGGCTTCCAAGGCTTGCAGGGTGTTGCAGCTTCTGACTGCCAGCTCGTGGGGTCCTTCGGGGTTCTGCAGGTCTAGTGGCTTGCCAGGCTTGCAAGGTCCTGCGGGGCTTTGCGGGTTTGGCAGCTTCGTGGGGTCCTTCGGGGCTTCGCGGGTGGTGGTTAGGCAGGCCGTTGGCTTGCAGGGTCCTTCGGGGCTCTGCAGGTCTAGTGGCTTGCCAGGCTTGCAAGGTCCTGCGGGGCTTTGCGGGTCTGGCAGCTTCTGACTGCCAGTTTGCGGGGTTCTTCGGGGCTTGGCGGGTGGTGGTTGGGCAGGCCGTCGGCTTGCAGGGTCCTTCGGGGCTCTGCAGGTCTAGTGGCTTGCCAGGCTTGCAAGGTCCTGCGGGGCTTTGCGGGTCTGGCAGCTTCTGACTGCCAGCTGGTGGGGTCCTTCGGGGCTTCGCGGGTGGTGGTTGGGCAGGCCGTCGGCTTGCAGGGTCCTTCGCAATTTGCAAGTCTAGTGGTTTGCCATGCTTGCAAGGTCCTGCGAAAATTTGCGGGTCTGGCATGCGCATGGGGATAGATATGTCCATTGTGGTGTGCGCCCATCAGCCTTTGTTCTTGTCGTGGTCTCCAGGGTCTACACCAGCATCGGGTGAACTTGGGTAGATAAGCAAGAATGCGACCCTCTCCGTGGTTTCACACAGCTTCAGACCCTTGTGAAACCAGACCGACAATGGTTGTTCCGCAATCTTGGCGGAATCGGCAGCTGTGAGCAACTTCGTCAGATGTGGTTCTAGCAGTTAACCGCATCGGATGAATGGTTAGCGGAGCCCGTTTCCGACCGCACAGGTGTCACTTCCTCTTTGTTTGTTGCTAATGTTGTCTTCTGCGTCAAGACGAAGTCCGAGTGAAGAGCACAGTGATGCGTGCGAATGAGAAGCTGGTGTTAGCTTACGTGATCCTAGATTGTGCGATTCAGTGCGAGAATTCGAAAGTTCCAATATGATCATGAGAAGGCGTTGATTGGTTCTCCTTGACAGAACAGCGGTCAGAGATGCGAAGGTTGATTCCAAATCCTTTCTTGTGAACAGGACTTCATGGCTGTCAATGTCCTCTACTTCCGATGACGCCAGGCTGGAAATTTAGTCGTATAGACAGAGACTGTTGAACTCGCAAGGACATGCAAGGACAGGAGTGTCTTGTGCATAAGATCTCTTGATCAACTCATGTGATGTGCGCATGCGGCTTTGCTCTTCCCAGAGTTTCGGCTTGAGAGCCTGTTGGTATCATTCGCTTCCTACAGCAACCTTTCGACTGTCGCTTTTCGTCTGCAAGACCAGAGACGCTTTACTCTAGCAGTCTTTGAGCGCTGTTCGCGTGCTTGTGTTAGAATCCGCATTTGTCATAGCTGAGGTCAAGCCACTGACAATTGCAATGGCAAACGTCCGTACCATCTTCATGTCTATTCTAGAAGACGTTATGGGAAGAGACAGCCTTAGTTGTCCTGTGTACTTCCGCATGTGAACTGTGTGGTTTGCGACCATTTGAATGAGGCCAGGGCATCGTGTTCGTAAGCCCGCCAGTGGCGGTGGAGCACCTTCTCAACGGCTTGCTCAGCCTGTGCGGTTTCTCTTTGGCAGTTCGACATTCCCTGTCCAGCCTTTTTGGTTAAGTGGACTTGCATTGCACCAGCTTTCAAAGGTCAGGCCTCGCTCAATGAGAATGAGAAAGAGAAGCTGGATTTGGTACACGGCCGTGGCATCTTCATGGCTGTTCTGAGGGAAGATCCGAGAGGAGACAGTCTTAGCTGGTCTTATATGTCGTATTCTCGAACACCCTCCCTTTTGAACATGCGTGGTAGCGACCGGTTGAATGAGGCCGGGACAACGTGTTTGTAAACCCGCCAATGGCGGTTGAACACCTTCCCAACAGCTTGCTCAGCCCATGCGGCTTCTCTTCTGCAGTTCGACCTTCCATGTCCAACTTTTTTGGTCGGTAGACTTGCGCTGCAGCAGCTTTCTTTCGAAGGTCAGATGTGTGAGTTCGTCGTTCACAACGGCTACTATTGGGTGGCTGGTGAATGGATGGAGCCGCACGGACGAGGTGATGGTGCCGAGTGGTGCACTTCGGCCAAGTCAACGGCTGTTGCGCCGGAAGCTGCTGTGAGGCGACTACTTCTTCCACAGCATATCGGAAAGACTGCATCAGGGCGATGCTGAAGCCTGGGTTCCAGCAAGGCCAGAGATCAGTTCCTTGCAAGGCTTGCATGGGTTAGTGTGATAGATGGGAGACTGCCAAGCCGATGCATTGTCCGAGCCAAGCCCTTCGTCGCCAGGCAGACGACGTTGCTAGAGCACGACGGGCTCTACTTGGTGATCGCTGAGTGGATGCCGCCAAGCGGGCGAGATGATCCAGTTGAATGGTGCTGCTTGGCAAATTCGAACAAAACCTGAGCATGATTGTTCATGTCTGGTGCACAACGCAGCACATAAGGCGACTACTTTGTCAAGTCCATCTTGGAGAGGTTGAAGCCAAAGGTTTGGAGAGTTCGCCGAACGCCTTGGCCACATTCCCGAATCTCGCGGTCGTCCTGGTACAAGGGCTTCACGGGTCGGTATCGGAGGACCTTCGGCGCACCGAAGATCTGCAGGGTATGGAAGACCAGCTCTCCCTGCGTCTCAGTAATATGATTGGCAAGGTTGTGCTCTGTACCTGTGATGAAACAAGGCCAAGCTCTGAAGTTTGAACGCCTTCAACATTGTAATGCCAAGGCCAGCCGAAGGCAGATGCATCAGGCTACCCTCCGAGCCTCAGCAAGCAGCACTTCCGCGACTGCTGCTTGGTCGACTCTCTGCGAGCCTTGGGCCATAAAATCTCTTATCCAGGAGATGGCCCCTGGCGAATCAGGGACGGTATCGAGTGGCTTAGGCCACTGGATAAGACCATCAGGCCCCCATCCATTTCGGAGGTGATCCGCAATCCCGGAGACTTCATCCTGGCATTTGATTCGCACTTCATGCCCGTGCGACACCAGAACGGACATGGTTTGCAGATTAATTCCTCCTCGAAGACGCACCTGTGGTCTGATCTTCACTTATCTGCAGAAACATCTGGCGCAGCAGTCCAGATGTTGTGGGACGGTGGATTCACGCTGAATCCTTACAATCTCGATGCTGTTCTTGCTGTCGTGCCCGATGACCATGCCCTGTCAGAACTACAGCAGGTTCCTGCAAAGGACTACCAGGGAGGCAAAAACGAAGTGAACTCGGCGCAGAGGCTTCTGCAAGCCTGGACACAAATCCAGTTCGAGCAACCGCCTCCCATGGCTCGACGCGCTTCGAGCACTGACTCGGACGGTTCTGGCGACTGGGAGGAACAGGAGCAGGACGCACCTGCAGCGCATGATACGTACATCCGCTGGAGCGATGCGGAATGGATTTGGAGTCCAATTCCTCGCAGGCCGGTGATTCACGGAGACCTTGAAGATGTGGCCGACTATGTTGGGGGATCAGACAACAACGACAGCACGTTCTTGCTGCAGGAAATTCTTGCTCACCTGCCGCAATATTTCTTTTCGCCCAATTATCTCAGATCTCTGGCTACATGTTGCAAAGCATTGAGAAAACACGTGCTGCAGCCTGACCTCTGGTATGATAAAAACTTGTTCTTGAACGATCCGGAGATGCAGGACGCTGTGACTGTGCGACAAATGGAACGTTTGTGGTCCTTGGCCCGAACTATCACCTGCACTCAGCCGCAGTTGGCAAGCATGCGTCAGCTACCCTTCAATGCTCGCATCGAGTGGAACACGACCCCTGTGAGGCTGGCTGGAATCAGGCACGCCAGCATCGAGTCTACTCATTGCCTCCTTGGAAGCGCTCGTCTTCTCCTTTGGCCGTCGGCTGACATAAGTGTCGTTTACGTTGGCCTGAAGGCGCCCAACAGTGGCAGGCGCAGCTTCGTGAAGATCCATGACCTCTTCACGGAGCGTATGGGTTTTTCTTTCGGCATGGCTGGGCACCCGCCAGATGTTACCTCTCATCCCGTGCAGCCAAGTCAGGTCAACAACAAAGGTTGGAACGAGTTCATGCTTCTTTGGACGGAGCGCTTTTTTTCGGTGCATTTGAACCAGCAGCCCCTGGGATTTGCTCACGTCCGTGCAGACCTGCCTGACGGACCTCCTCCGCATTCTTCTTTGTTCGTGTGGGCCTGACGCCGCACGATCTGAGAGTGAAACCTTTGCCGTCGCCTGTCATGACAATGCTGCGTATTCAGTGTGCACTGTGTCTGGAGTTACGTCCGATCACTACACCACAATGGCGTGTGTGTCCAGAATGTTGCGCCTGGATCTGCGCTCGACACGCCGAGGTATCTCCCAGTTATCAATGCCCCGGCTGCCCGCTGCAGCTGTCAGATTACGTCGGTGGCAGCAACCAGATGTCTGCTCATTTATGGGGAACCTGGGAAACACCTTACCGCCATGCAGGTGAGTTCTTTTTGCAACGTGGCGAAGAACTCGAAGCAGGTGAGGACAAGTTCGAGAATGTTGTCCTACAGCTTCTGCGAGAGCATCAAGAGTTCCTGCGAGAAACGCTTGTGGCACTGCTTTTTGTTCCGCATCCACAAGCCAGGGAAGATATGAGCAAACGTGTGTGGGAGCGAGTCATGTATCGAGCCCGAGCCATTCTTGATTTTCTGATTCAGAAAAAGGATGTCTTGCTCTTCCGATTCTTGCACGCAGAAGCTGAGCAGCTGTCTAACGGCAAGAGAAATCCGCTCTTGCAATTACAACATCCTTCGGAAGTCGACAGCCTGGAGGATTGGCGTTTGTTCGCCGTGGATTGCGCTTTGCAACTTCACGTACTCTTGTTTGAAGAGCATACGTCTCGAGGCTCTCGAGCAAAGGTAGTGGTTTCAGTCGGGAAAGAAATCAAGAAAGACTAGGGAGATATGTCTGGGGGTTCTCTTGCAGCAGATGAAGCTCTTGCTCGCAGGCCTCACAAAAACAATCTTTCCGGGGAGTTGAACTACAGTGGAGGCGTGCTACCGCCGGAAATCCTGGAAACGCTGCCCGGCTTCTTCTTCTCCTTCGGGTATCTTCGGACGCTAGCATGTGTTTCCCCGCAAATGTGTCGATGTGTTCGAAATCGTGAGCATTGGTGGAACCGCCGTGTTTTCTTGACGGATATCGAGTTCCAGGACGAACGCACTTTGCGCAGCATGGTCTATTTTTACACAGTTGCCCGCTTGTGCCTGGTGGATGTGCGACAACTCGCCATGTTTCATATCTTTCCTGAACGCATGCTACTTGATTGGACGGCTTCTGCGGCAAGAAGTGTCCCGCGTAGCGTGTATGGGTTTACTTCAGACCGCCCACTCATGGGGTTCGCAACATTTGATTTGGTTCTTCCAAATCATGCCGTGGGCCTTTACATCGGCGTGCAGGCGTGGCGTGGGGCCAACAGAGCTTACTGCCGAGTGGACAACCTTTTCAGAGAAGACTGCTCAATTTCCTTTGCGCTGAATGACATGGCTCCACAGCGTCTCGGCGGACGCGAACGCTGCCAGCTTCGCCCGGGGCATTCCCACCGCGTGAAACTGCAGTGGGACCAACACACTTTCCGCCTTTCCATTGACGGCGCAGGAATCTCCGCAGCACTTCTTCCTCAAGACACCGAAGATGCCGTGTCGCCGTTGGCCAGGGTGTTCACTTGGGTTCATGTCAGACCTCGGCAACCTCGCGCTGGAGTGCATTCTGCAATTTTGCGACCTGTCCCATCACGCGTGCGGCTAGATCCACTCATCCACTGTGCTTTGTGCCACAGAGCCCACAGAGGTATTTTGCTTCCGCGCTGGGCAGTATGTCCGCTCTGCGACTCCTGGATTTGTGCGGTTCACTGTGCCCAGACACCGTGGCGGTTGTGTCCCCACTGTCCAAATCAGCTCCTGGATTACGTCGGTGGAAGTCACGATCAGAACCTTGCAAACACAGTCAGCTTCTTCCACGCAATCTCGCTGGATGAGCAGGCAGCAACGTTGTCTTGCGTGGTCCACGAGACGGAATACTGGCAAGACAATTTGGGAGGCTCTCTCGCAAAGAGCGCGGTCATCCTGCCCAGTCATTCTCAGTGGTTCCGACTATAAGCGAGCACAGGGCGGCTGCGCTAGCGAAACGTCAGGAGCGGAGGGATCAGGGAACGCGACTTGGAGCTGCGGACGAGTTCATACACGAGTGGCACGGATGCTTTTCTCCTTATGTGTGTCCCACCTACGGTCTTGGTACCTCGATGATAAGATTGCCTTTCTTTCAATTTCGCAGCGCAGCAATAGAACTTCCGATTCTGCCTGAAGCTCCCACAGACTTCCTGCTCTGTATTTTTCCAGCCGTGAAATGTCATTTGCTGGAACAGATCCACCCGCACCCCAGAGACCAGCGCATTGAGTTCATCCAGTCCACCCACACCTATTTGGTGAATGGGAAGGCCATGCCGGTGTCTGTTACTGGACTGGTGCATCGTTTCGCACAGGAATTCGATGCAGATTTGGCTATTCAAAAGATGAGAGGCAGTGTTCGGTGGCCAGACCGGAGTATTCTCGGGTCATCGACGGATCGTGGGTTCCTCTTTCGAACGAAGAAATCAAAGAGAAGTGGGCTGCAAACTCGAAGGACGCATCTTCCAGAGGGACATGGATGCACTTGCAGCTTGAAGTTTGCATGAACGGCGGCTGGACTCAAGGCGAATACTGCGAGCTGGATCTGTTTCGCCGCTTTCTCAGCCAGTTTGAAGTCCCCGCCATTGTTTTCAGGACCGAATGGTGCATCTACTCAGAACAAGACCAGCTGGCGGGCTGCATCGATTTCGTCGCGAAGTGTTCAGCCACGGAGGTCATCATAATCGACTGGAAGCGAACAAAGGACCTGCGATCCAAGTACCAGAACTTCTGGGCTTCTATGAAATCTCCCCTGGCGCACCGGCCTGACTGTTGTGGCATTCACTATCGCTTGCAGCTGAATGTGTACAAATACATGCTGGAAAAATCTTACGATCTCCGGGTCAAGGCCATGATGGTGGTTTGCCTCCATCCAGACAACAAAGACACCGGGCCCTTCGTCGACTATGTTCCTGACATGAGCACGGAGGTCGAGGGCGTTCTCCAGTCGCATCGCTTCAGCGTTTCCAGGCAGGCAAGGAGCTCTGAATGGCAGGAAGTGAGCGGTGGATCCCTGTTGTCCGGCTCGCAAAGCTCCATGGACCAGAGAATAGAGAAAGACATAAACGCAGCGATGGATGCAGATCAAGTTCCTGTTCCAGACCAGCCTGATCCAGATTCAATTGCCTTGATGGAGCAGGATCCTCCCGTGAGTGCTCTTGTGCCAATTCAGACGGCGGGTCCAGCTCCGATTGCAAGTGGTGCGCACTCTGCAGCGAGGCAACGACGCTTCCTGCCCGGAGCACAGCAAACTGCCGATGCCTTTCAGTCTTTTTTCCAGGAAGCAGAGAGCGCTTTCAGGGAATCAGTGCCAGAAAGGGCTTTGGTGCCGCTTGACCAACGAACGCGATCGATCAAAGATCGTTCAGCCGCACAGAAGGCTGAAAAGGCTGAAGTGACTGAAGTGCGAGCAAAATTTCCGAACTGGCCAGAAACGTTGGTTCGTGTTGCTGCTGGGGCCCTGGAAGTTTATCGTTCGAGGTACACAGACATCTTCGTTCGGGATTTTGTGGCCTTGATCTGGATCATGGTCGGCGAAGATTATCTACGCGCTCACAACGGAATCTGTTTTCTCTACCACGACCACGGCGCCTTCGAGCCTTACACTGGCATTCCACCGGAGTCCATCTTCGCTCAAGTGAAATCATACCTACAGAGGTTGGAGGGCCTGTTTCGGTTGTTGCCTAGCTGTTAAAGAACGGGCTTCACTAAGGGTTCCTACCCACAAAGACTGTCGGACACTTTTGTTCCTGGGCACGGTGTGTCCTGGGGTCTCGAGCCTGCACGTCGCGTGTGCGTGACGGCTGTTCCTGTACATTAACTGTACTGCACTAGCTGTGTTACTGTTCCTGGCAGAATGTTTAACACCCCGCCTTCGGAGTTAGCGAAAGTTCCTCGACTGAGGTGACTCCGACTTTTCCTGAACAAACAGTAAACACGCTGCAGTTCCTTTTCACTTGCAAAACAAACACTGTTCCTCATCGCAAACGTATGCGCACGTTCACTCGCAATCCTCTCCAAGGTTGCTCGACTGTACAAAAGACGTTCCTGCACTTTACCTAGATCACCACAGAAACAAAAAGGGCTGTGCCACGGTTCCTGTGTCCTGCTGCTTCTTTCCTCGGCTCTCTGGCCTCAGTACTGCTCGCGGTTCCTTTGCTTCACTGGAAGTTCACTTTGCCTTCCTCTTCGCTGTCTTTAGCTTCCTCTTGGTCGTGAAGCTGTTCCTTTAGCCACTCTTCTTTCATCTTTGCTTGCGCTTTGCACTTCTCCTTTCCTTGCTTGTCCTTTGACGCTGCTTTCCAACCTGTTTCCTTTGATCCTGAATACCAGTACCACTGTGCCTTGGCTTCGTTCCACTTCCACTGGTATTTCCTGTTCTGGAAACTGTAGACTGCAAACCAGTTTCCTTCAAACTCTCCTTTTCCTTTTCCTTTCATGAACGATGCTTCGTTCACTGGTCCTTTGGCGGACAGTTCTGGGTCGTCCTTGTCTTCTTCCTTCTGCTTGTGCTGTGTGACGTTCGGTGGCTCCTTTCCTGTTGCTTTTCCTGTTCCTTTTGCTTCTGGCTTCTCCTCTTCCTTTGCTGGTGTTGTGTCAGGTTCTGTGGGTGCCTGCGACCCGGCTGCTGATCCTCTGCTCTCAAGCTCCTGTGTAAGGCTTGCAATCCTTTCTTTATCCTCTTTGCGTTCCTTCATCATCTCCTTCATCATTTCTTCAAGCTTCTGGATCCTGTCTGCTTCACCTGATCCTGTTGCTGTTGTTGCTGCTGCCTTCTTTTCTGCTTCCTTCTTGGCAATGTACGCTGACGCTGCCTTTTGATCTTCCTCTCTTTTCTTCCTGGCTTCCTTCTCTTTCTTTTCTCTTTCTTTCTTTCCTCCTTTGGCTGCTGCGGCTGCTGCTTTCTCCTCTTCCTCCTTTGCTGCTGCCGCTTCGGTCTCCTCTTTTTCCTTTGCTTCTCTCTCTGCTTTGGCTTTGGCTGCTGCTTCTACCTCTCGCCTTCTCTCGGCGGCTGCGGCTGCTTCCTGCCTTGCTGCTTCCTTGTCTCTCTTCTCCTGCTCGTCTGCTGCCGCTTCCAGAATCAACCTTGCTTTGGCAATCTGCTCCTCTTTTGCCTTCTTCTCCTCTTCTGCTTTTGCTTTTGCTTCTCTTTGTTCCTTTGAGATCCTGTCCTGTTCTGCCCAGTATTTGCGATCATCTTCATCTCGAGGTCGAAATCCTGTGCTTTCTGCTCTTGCCTTTGGCTTTCCTTTTCCTTTTCCTTCCTTCTTTCCTTTTGTTCCCTTCTCGTGCTTGTACGTGTAGTCCTTGTCGACCCACTGCTTTTCTCCTGTAACTCTGTGTTGCCTGTAGATCTCGCCGTTCTCGGAGTATTCCTTCCATTCGCTGGCGTAGTCGTAGGGGTACGGAAAGAGCTTCTTCTCCTCTTCCTTTTCCTTGAGCCTTTGCTTGCTTTTGGCGTTGATCTCCGCGATCTTCTTCTTCCTTCTCTCTTCCTTTGCTTCCTCACTTTCTTCTTCCTCTGCTGCTGCTGCTGTTCCTTCATCGGGGTACTCCCCGGGATCTTCTCCTCCAACGTAGCTGCTGACGTAGGCCTCGTTCTCGTTCTCGTTGTCCTGCTCTCGTTCCTGGATGCCCTCGAAGTAGCCTCGGTCCGAATATTCCTTCCTTTCCTGGGACGTAGGTGACGTAGCTCTCGACGGTGCTGTTCCTTGTCCGTGTCCTTCACGACGTAGTTCACCTTCTAGTTCTCGGTCCTTGGCTTCTCTTTTCCTTTGTTCTTCTTCGTCTTCTTCCTCTTCTTCTTGTTCCTCTTGCTGCTGCTCGTAGAAGTCCTGCATCATCTGGTTCAGCTGTTCCTTTACGGCGTCACATGTACCTAGGACGAAGGCCATGTGTTCCTTGACCTGTTGCCGGTCTCTGTCGTTCTGTTCGGCCATTTCCTGAACCTGGTGCTTGACGTCGTAGATTTGTCCTGTCAAGGACTCTACACAACCAGCCACGTGTTCCTGGCTTTTGCGCAAACGCGCAGCTTCCTCTGTGTTCTTCCTGATCGACTCCGCGATCAAGTTCCTTTCTTCTGAAGCGTTCCTTAAGGCGGTTGCCGCCTCTCTCAAGGTAGAAAGTTCCTTGAACACTTCTTCGGTGCTTTTGCTCGAACTCGCGCTTGCTTCCATGGCTGCTAAGGTTCCTGGAAGGTTTCCTTGACCTTCTGCTACCGGGCGAACTAGTTCCTGGATACCTGAGCGTTCCGCGAGTGTTCCGCAGAGTTCCTTGAGCTGCGAAAGCATCTCACAACATGTTGTTCCATGCGCTGTTCCTGCAGACGTTCCTAGCTCACATGCACTCGTGTCACTGCACATGCCGTCCTGCTCACATGCACTTGCACAACAGAAAACATGTTCCTGAAAGTCTGGCTGAAACTCTTCTTCCTGAAAACAACTCTCAAGACACTGTTCCTTGAAACTCTGAATCTGAAGACTGTCTGAAATACCTGAAATTCCTGCAAACAACAAAGCTGCAAAAGACAAAGTTCCTGGGCTCTTGATCATTCTTACAACTGCTTTAGCTTGTGTTTGGGCCTTGTGTTCCTTGAGCTCTTCTCTGCCTACTGGTTCGTTCTCGCTGGTTTGAAAACCTAACCAGTGCAACAACAGTCTGATCCTTTTCGCT
Source organism: Symbiodinium sp. CCMP2592 (assembly GCA_905221615.1). Classification (NCBI taxonomy): domain Eukaryota; class Dinophyceae; order Suessiales; family Symbiodiniaceae; genus Symbiodinium; species Symbiodinium sp. CCMP2592. Next base: position 148,742 of record CAJNDT010005934.1, read on the forward strand.
GAAAGGGGCTTGGTACCTATGTCGGCTGTGTTTTCCTTGGTTCCTACTGGGTGAACACTAATTGTTCCTTCTTTGTGGAGGTCTTGAAGAAAAAGGGTCCTGATCTGCAAATGCTTGACTCTTCCTACACCTTGCCTTGTAATAATTCCTCTAGCTGCAGAAGAATCCATGTACAAGTGTACCTTGCATTGTTTCCTGGTCAAGAATTCTACTGCTTCCTTCAACAATATAGAATCTGACGCTGCTGACGCTCCTGCGTAGTACTCTGCTTCACCACTGCTCAAGCTAACCGACTTCTGGTTCCTAGAAAAGGAGTAAATGCACTGACCGTCTAGGCAAACAATTCCTGAAGATGTTGAGCGCCTTGTGTCCTTCTTTCCTGCCCAATCTGAATCGCTGAAGACTTCCAAAAGGTGGTGTTCCTTGGGCCTTATTCCTGTAAAGTCGTAGTTACCATTCCTGATGGATTCATGGAGATTACTGAGTCCTCTAGGCGTTTTCCTGTACACTAAATGGTATCCTTCAGTTCTCGACATGTACTGCACTAGGTGGACTAAGTGTTTCCAAGAACCATGTGTTGGTTCCGACATCTTGGAGGCCAAACCTCTCACGGCAAACTGCACGTCAGGGCGGTCCTGACTGACATACAAGAGTATGCCAACGCTTTTCCTGAACGATGCCGCTTGTTCCTGGTTCAAGGTCTGAGTGTTGTCCTGTTCCTGCGACTCTTGGGTGCACGGAGTTGGCTTCGAGGCTTTGCTGGTAAGCTTCAGTTCTTCCTTAAGCTTCACAAGATACTTCGGGTCACTCGTGATGTGGAGCTCGTGATTGTGGTAGCTGAATTTCCTTTTAAGGAATCGGATTGTCTGGTGTGACTCTCCTACTTCAAGTTCCTGCTCTGTCAAGAAGGGGCCTTCAACCTTTAGCTCGTAGGTTTCTCCTAGCTTTCCTAGCTTGGGCTCTAGGTGCCTTGTTTTCCCTGCTGCCTGAATGTCATCTACATGCACAACAAGTATGCTGTTCCTGTCGTCACGAAACAAAGTAGGGCAAGCTTTGCTCCTATCAAAGTTCTGCTCTTTGAGGGTTCCTGCAAAATGATCACTCCATAGTAGTGCTGCATCTCGCTGTCCTGGAAGTACTCTAAGCAGTAACAAACCTTCGTTCCTACAACTAGGGTCCTGGTCGCCAAACAGATCCACATATTCCTTCGGGAATTGACATGCACATCGAGTCCTTTGTGGGACCTGCAAGAATGCGTCCTTGACATCAATGGAGTACAGGGAATGTTCCTGTTGTAATCCTAAGATCGGGATAAGTCTCACCAACGATGCGCTCGTAGCTGGGCTGAACGTGTCGTTCCTTACTTCTGCTCCTTTGAACTCTCTCGCTACTAACCTAGCTCTCCGCATCCATCGGCCGTTCCTGAATCGCCAATCGAAGACGAATTTCGTCGTCAACCACTTTGTTCCTTGGTTGCTCTCTTCTTCTTCTGTCTCTCTCTCCTCTTCTCTCTCGAGTTCTTGCAAGGGTTTCCTTGCCAGTGCCTTCATCTCGGTGAGTCTGTTGATCTCTGTGAGCATTGCCTCACGATCCAGTTCCTGCAACTGGGCTTCTGCAACTTCTGGAGGTCCAGAATCTTCGCTCTTGAAGATGTCTTGTTCCTCATCGGAATCGCCAATGTCCGAATATGAATCTTCCCAGAAAATGTCCTCTGTACCTGGTTCTGCTTCAGGTAGTTCTTCATCATTGTGCTCAAATACTCTTCCTACGTTGAACGGAGGGTACTTCTTCTTCGGAGAATCAATCTTCGGGATCTTGGAACCTGTTCCTACATCATCAAATTCCATTTTCCTAAGAGGTGCTGGTCCTCTAGCTGAAAGAAGCTCACTTGCCATTGCGCTGTCTGGGATGAGTTCTTCTTCTGAGGCTGCGTCCATTTCCTTACTGCTGCTACTAGAAGACGTTGGGTCTGAAGCTGCTTCGTCGTGTTTGTTTTGGTCGTATTCCTGCTCAAGTTCTTCTTCTGCTTTTCTCTTGCTCTGTGCCTGCTTCGCTTTGCTCTCTAGGTAGGTTGTCCTAGTAGGTCCTGACTTCCCTGCAGAGTCCCCGCCTTGGATGACAATCGGTCCTGCGATCGGTCCTGAAGGTGCGGAAGGTGCCGAGTCCTCGACCGACTGTTCCTGAGCTGCTCCATCCATGACAGGTGGCGCCTCTGCAATTGGTCCTGGAATGTTCTTCCTGGGAATGTTCCTTGTTGCCAGGGTAGTGTGCTTCACTTCCCAAGTGTGAATTCCTACGCTACTTATTCCTTTCACGTCGAAGTGTTCCACGCAACGTTTTGCGCTACGGCTTGTCTTGATGCCGTCCATGTGCCACGTAATGAAGAGGTTGTTGTCTGTTTTTCCTAAAAACACTCCTCTCAACCAAATAGGGTCACCTTTCCTATTGGCACGTGTTCCTGAACGATTGGTCAAAACCAAAAGTGATTCGCCAAATTCGGCGAGTTGGCCCTCGTAAGGCCTTCCTGCCATGAATTCATACGGAGTCATTCCTGTGGAGGAATGGCGATGGTACCTGTTCAAGGTCCATGCCGAGTGCCTGAAAGCCCAACTGAAGATTGGATGAGTATGAGCAATATATGTTCCTGTTCTGTGTTCAAGGTGCCTAATCAGGGTTGTTCCTTGTCTCCTAATGGTCTGGATTGCTCTCTCTGCCATGCCGTTGGTTTCCTTCTGGCCACTGACTGCGTCCTGCAAGACTGTTCCTAGACCTAAAGCTGCTCGCTGCTTCTGGATGACCTGCTTCAGCTTCATCATTGTTCCTTCGTTGTCTGCCTTCAAGTTGATGGTTCCATATCCAAGCTGAGTACTCAAGTAGGTCACTCCTTCGCAAAGGTGCTCTACCAGATCCTTTCCTTTAGATGCTGTCGGGATACAGACCATGTTCCTACTCCAAGAATCAACACACACAAGACTAACTGCCGCTGGTGCCTCATCATGACTTGTTCCTGTAAAACAGAAATCCATACAGAAAGTTGGTCTTGAAGATCTTTCCTTCTCTGGGTTCTCACGAAGGTGTGGAGACTCTTTTCCTTTGCATGCTACACACGTCGGACACCACGATGCATAAGGTAAGTGTGTGAGATTATGCACTGCAACTTCCTCCGGCTTTGGCTGTTTGGGTACCTTCAGAGGTTCAGCTTCTAGAAACTCTTTGTACTTCTTCTGGCCTGAAACAAGTTCCATGTGCCTTTCTGCTTCCATGATGGATCTACTGAGTCTTCTAAGAATCTCTTGCTTAGAGCCAGCTTTTGAGACTCCTAGTTCCTTGCACAACTCTCTCAGGGCCTTGAGGCTGTTCTGCTGATTGTACTCATGACCGTTGAATGTAAAAGACAATTCTCCTGCAAGTTCATGCCTGTGTGCTGGTGCTTGGGCCTCTGAGGTCTCTTCCTGTTCTTCTTCCTGTTCTGGAATTGTGTCCAGTTGGTGAACCTTCTGTTTTGGTCTTCTGGCCTTGGGGTTCACTGGTTCAATGAGTTCGAATACACTACGTCCTGTCCAGGATAAACCTCCTAGTGGTTCTGGGTCTCTGTGAGGCTCATCCAAAGTCCAGAACTTGTCATCCTCAAAGAAATCCTTATTGATCGGTTCTTCTCCATACGTGTACCTGTCTGGTTTGAGGTTTCCAATGTCTACTGGAATGTCATTGGTATCTCGAGGATTGAACAAAGTCTTCCTCAACGAGTTGTGGTACCTCGTGAGTGTAGTGCCATCCATGCTGATTGACCATGCATCCTCAGTGTACTCTTCAAACATCTTTCGATCCTCATCTTCCTTGGGGGTGCCTATGAGGTTCAGTGGAAATTCCTTGAGCGATACTAGCGTAAGCGTGCGGTACTCTTTACTGCCATCGAAGATTGTTCCAAACGGTTCCTCAAGTTCCTCAAACATGATGCTGTGATGCAACAGATACCACTGATCATCATCCTCAATAAGCACTGCTCGATATGCGAACTTTCCTGGTGGAAACATCAAGTAAGTATCAACGTGTTCTGAGGTTCCTAGGCTGAAGTGGACTTGGTAAGGGTCTCGCCAGTTGGTCCAACCTACACGCTGTTCTTCAATGAGTTCCTTCAAGTTCTCGCACAAGTACATAGGGATAGGTTTTGCTTCTGCTTCCCAGTTGACTGCTCTCACAAAGGCTTTTGTTGTAAGTGAGTTGTTGTTGTAGTTCACTGCGATCTTGGTTGTTCCTTCTGTTAGGAAAGTGCCTGTTGCTGTTCCATCTCTGAACTCCCAGCCTTTCTTCAACAGTTTACCTACTGCCAAAAGAGGGTGCACAACCGATGAAATCAAGAACACTTCTTCAACCTTCACAATGTTTCCTTGAACATCCCGAAACTCAACCTCAATGATCCTTTGGTCTGAAACCTTGATCCGAGATCCTTGTGCATCTCGCAAAACTACCTTGGTAGTGTTGGGTGCCTTTCTTCCATACTTCTTCATCCACATAGGTGCCAACGAAATGTCGGCTCCTGAATCCAGCACGACCTCGATTTCTCGAGTTCTCGTGTTCCTTGCTGCACGCGCAAACCTGGTGATGGTCCTTGAGGGTGCTGTTCTCTCCACTCTGTTCCTTCTAGGAGGATGGTGACATCCGTTCTCACATTCCTGCATGTTTGGGTGCCACGGTGTTTCATGACATCCATTGGGACACTCAAAGTAGTATCCACGATCCTGAGTTCCTATCGGAGTTCCTGCTAGATGCCATTCCAGCCATGCATCATCACTCACCTCATCACAGTCCTGAAACTCATCATCTTCATCACCAATCCAAAACTCTTCTGTCTCACTTCTCTCTTCCTGAACTTCTTCACCAACAACCCGCAAAACTCTTCCGAAGTACTCAATCTCTATCTCTTCAGAGTTCTCACTCAGTGCGAATTCCTCCGGAAAGCTTGTGGGCTCGTCTCCCATGTGGTACATGGAGACCATCCTAATCACTGGTCTTTGGGTTCCTTGGCTTGCTTGGCTTGTTGAGGTCTTGTTGGCTGACGAAGGGGCCTGAGTAGAAGTACCTGTAGTGCTCGCTTGCTCGCTCTGGTTTTCAAGGTCAACGTTCCTGGCCTGGTAACCCATGTCACGCATTTTCTGTCTGCACTGTGCTTCGAAATGTCCATACTTGTGACAGTAGTGACACACTCCTGTAGCTGCTTGGGCTTTGCCTTTACCTTTTCCTTTGTGTCTGAAGAAACCTCTTCCTCGACCTTTGCCTTTTCCTTTGTAACCTCTGAAACCTCTACCTCGGCCTTTCCAGTTGCCTCGACCTCTGCCTTTGCCAAAACCTCCGAAACCTTTACCTTTACCTTTGCCTTTGCTGTCAAAGCCGAAACCTTTTCCGAAGTCCTTTCCACCTTTCTTGCCTTTTCCTTTACCTTTGCCTTTATGGTGAACATAACCTTTGCCATAGCCTTTCTTTCCTTTGTACCATGCTTGGTTGATATCCATTGCTGCAAGACCACCATGGTCATCACCTTTGTCGATCAAGTCTGTTGTGGTTCGGTGAGGTGTTCCTTGCTGGGCTGCCAAAGAGTTAGTCCAACGCTCGGTTGACTCATAGTTCACAAGGTACTGACGAAGAGTATTGTACTGTGTCTTCTCATCCATGTTGAGCAACAAGTGCCTTTTCACGTCAGGTTTCATACCTTGAATAAGAGTAGATACTTTCAAATTCTCCTGTACCTTTTCTCCAGTAGCCTTCTCGTACTTCTCGATGTGTTCCTCATATTCGAGGATATTCTCAGCAATTCCTTTGTTGTGAGCGAATTTGTAGTTGAGAATGTTGTGAAACAACTCCAACGATCTTGCACGATTCGTTGGTTGATATTCCTTGAGTAGCATACGGTAAGCTTCCATACCGTTCTCCTCAGCTACATGTTTTACAACTCGGTACGGCCTTCCTTTAGTGTACGAACAAAGAACACTGTACAGGCGTCTGCTTGTTTCCTTTGCTTCTGTAGACATCTCAGCCATCTTCACTTGCTTATCATCTTTTAGGTTCCTTTCTGCGATGTCCATGATCTTCACCATGTTGGAATCCACTGCTCCAAGCCAGATCCGCATCCTGTTCCTGAACTCTGTCCATCCACTCTTCTCTTCTTGCCATGTTCCTGGGGAAAATGCTTCGGGGCTTTTAATCAGCTTGTGCAACTCCACTTCTCCAGGCTTTCTTTGTTCCTTTACTGCTTTCTCCAGAGATGCTCCTATCTCCTCAAGTGTCGTTGCTGCGTTCGTGTGGGCGTCTGCCAACGCTGTTTGCGCTGTCTTCTGCTGTTCCTGAACTGCTGTCAGGGTTTCCTGGAATGCTTGTGTAAGTCCTGCTTCTCTCTGACTTCCTGAAGCTGCTGAGTTCCTGATCTCCTCTGCTAGTGTTTGTATTCCTTGTAAGGTCTGTGCATTGATCTCGGCAAGTGCCTTCAATGCATCCTCCATTCCTTTTGCTGTTTCAAGGTTGCTGTACACTAGTGCTGCTAAAAGTAGCGACTTGCACTGTTTCCTGCACACTGCTTGTGCTCTCCTTTCTCCTCTTGTCTTCCTTTGGTGCTTTGAGCGGTTGCTTGCTCTTGCGAAAAACACACTAGAATAGTACGACAGGGTGATCCAAGTAATCAGTCCCATTGGGGTTCCTAAGAACACTGCTATGCGAATTCCTTGAAATACAACTCTGTTGGAAATGACTTCCTGAACTATCACATGCACGACGTCGTGAAACTTCTTTCCTACAGTTGCTAGCTTTTCTACGAAACTGTGAACATGTTCCTGTACAAATTTCCTCAGTACTTCTCGCTGTTGTTTTACTAGGTACCTAGGGGCGTAGCCTGACTCAAGGCTCTCACTCTCCTGGTTCTCGGTGTTCTGGTTGCCGTTCCTGTTCTCTTCCGTGTAGTACTCGCCGGTCACGCTAACGACGCTGTAGAGCTCGTTCATCACTTGGTTCATGCACAACAAAGCGTACGGTACCATGACTTTTCCTATCTCCACATAGTCCTTAATCGTGTACGCGTTCGTGTTCCTGATCGTGTTCACGTTGGTGCCGTCGGGGTTCACGCTGCACTCGTTGTAGCCTTGCTGGTAGTACTCGCCGTACACGTCGTAGTTCCTGTAGCGGTTCCGGTGCGTATTGGGCTTCCTTCTGCTCGACCACACTACCATGAGCTCGCTCTCGTCGCTCTCCACGTAAGTGAGTTCCTTTCTCCCACGGCTCACATCCTTGGAGGGTAAGGCGTCTCCAAGGGCAAGTTCTTCCTTGGTCTCCACGTTGTTGCCAAGGGCCTGCCACGGTCTCACCGCCATACTTCCTGCTCCTGGGACCAAGATCATCCCGCACAAAGTTGCGAGGCTTCCCAGTGCGAAACCAACCAGCAGCACCATACATGCTGCCAAACCGTAGCACTTCATGTTCCTTTTCTCTCTCTCTTCCACCAACACTCGGTCGGGGTAGCAATCGCTGCAAGCGTCAAAGTCTCGCGCGTTTCCTGCTGTCACGTTGTGGTTGCGAAGGTGTCCACAACCTCTGCGGTGGTACTTTGTTCCTGAACGGACTGCGATCCTGAGCGTGGGCATGTTGAGCACTGTCTCCGTCTTCTTGGTGATCTGCTCATTTGCGCGCATCTGCTTCCATCCGGCAACGAGGCAAACTGCCATGGCGCCGAGCATCATGGTTCCTATGGCTACGAGTAGCATCATCGCTGCCAAGGAGGTTCCTGGAGGCAGCTCCGCTACCATGTTAAAGAACGGGCTTCACTAAGGGTTCCTACCCACAAAGACTGTCGGACACTTTTGTTCCTGGGCACGGTGTGTCCTGGGGTCTCGAGCCTGCACGTCGCGTGTGCGTGACGGCTGTTCCTGTACATTAACTGTACTGCACTAGCTGTGTTACTGTTCCTGGCAGAATGTTTAACACTAGCACAATTCGCCGGTCCGATGAGGGCTTGCTGGACAACATCCAAGACCTGTTGCAACAGCGTAACAATGTGGAAGAACTTTTCGATGATTGCACAGATGCAGCTGTGATGTGCTTGGGCAACAGCAAACGACCCGCTGGGAGGCCAAGAAGAGGCAGAAGATGTCCAGGATGAGGATGCTGCGCAGGATGTGGGTTCTCCTTCGTGGACCATACACGTCGCGCAGCTGATTGCGAAGATCGTGGCCCCTTTGCAGAGAGATCTGTTGGAGGAAAGGAGGCTTCTGCAATATGTGGCGCAGTGGTGCAACACTCCATCGCAGCGGCAGCCCGGGTGCGCTTACGCTGATTGCTGCGTCAAATATGACGTTTCGGAGACAGAGAACTTGCGCATCGTCAACCCTCACCCTCGCAACAACATCTATGCGCGCGTTCCTCACCCCTTGTGTTTGGGAGATCCTTGCTTAGAGGCAGCCACCGTCCGACTGCGGAAGTTTTTCAGCGAAACCTTTTGGTGTAATGAACATGTCTTTACAGCGTGCTGCGCAGCCGTTGCCCTCGCCAAAAGAGGTCTCAACATCGATCGCTGTTTCATCGGCGAATCACCAGGCGGCACAGGCCAGTCACTCTACAGCAGCCACTTGAACGCTGTGTACAGTCAAAACCACGCCTTCGTGGACTCCAATCTATTCCACAACGAGGATGAACTGCGGAAGCAACTCGAGCAGTTCGCTCATTGTTGCATGATCACCGCGCAGGAGGCGCCGGAAACTAATCGAACTTTCCAGCAAGATTTGTTCAAGAAAATGGTTTCTGCGGACGACCTGGCTGCGAGGAGGCCGTATGGCTACATCACTCGCATGCTCCGTGTCATGGGTTGGAAAAGGATCGAGACGAATCAGATCATGCATTTCCGCAATGTCAAGGAGCGGAATTTCAACTCAATTCTTCGCAGGTGTCTTGTTTGGATAGCCAAGGCAGTGTTCGTGGATGCAGATTGTTTGGCTGACTACCCGGATGCTGCATCCGACGGTATCTTTCCCAAAGATCCGACTTTGCGCAGCTTCTTGGAAAGCGGTCCAGCCATCGCAGCTTCCTTGCGAATGCAGCATGGCTTCGAAACGAAGCATTCGCGAGAGGAATGCTACAAAGTCATCGATGAGTGTGCAACAGCTGGTCCCACGGAGCACAAGATGAAAGAAGCGTGTGGTCTTCAGCCACGTCAGGCCACGCAGGGAGGGCCCCGGGGGTAATGCGCCCGGGTGTTGTTTCTTTGCGTTTTGAGCTTGTTGTTTCGTACCTTCATGTGATTGCGCTGTGCTGTACATGGTCAGGAAGTCTCGACGGAGAGATCGACAGACAAATTGGCAACCGTCCTGCGTGGTCTTAGACCTACAGCCGAAGACGATCCTGTGCAGAAGACAGTGCAAACAGTTATTGAGTGGGGTTTGGCTTGGGGCAAGCACTCCGTGTCTCCGACCTCTCCGGCCAACAACCAGAGCTTCACCAAGAAATGGTGGGACAGGTTTGCGTCCGCGAAGCTGGGTCTTAGCAAGGATGCGTGGGATGATTTACTCAAAAGAAAGCTGCTTCTGCCTGCTGACAACAAGGAACCGCCACAGGTTTGCATTCCTTTCTTCAGATGCAAACTTCAAATGTCCGAAGTGTGCAACCCTCGTCCAGTTCGTGACGAGCTAGTTTTACAGGAAAAAGTCAACGCGGTGGCTTTGTGGAATGCAATCGAGAAGGACGCCACTCGCGAGGCAGAGCTCTTAGTTACGGCAAGATTGCAAAGAAGCACTTATGCTAAGGTTTAGCGGCGTGCAATGAGTTGACAGTTGCTGCGCAAGACACTAATCTAAGGTCACCTTCCATCTGGTGGCATGTCTCTGCGAGAAGATGATAAAAAAAACTGGAGAAAGGCAAAGGTAGGAAGAGCCAGGTGGTCGAGGACAGTCTTGGATGGTGGCGATCTTTGCACGAAAAGATTTCGACCCAAGAAGATGCCGCGAAGGCACTCCTGGATATCGTGGACCCGATCTCTTCGAGCGCTGCGGCTGCGGCGGCTCCTGCGCCCAAAAGGCGTCGACGACACAAGAGTGGCAAGCCTGAAGAGGTACAGCCGCAGCGACAATTGCAGCAAGCTGCTGGCGAATGCCCGTTCGAAGGTCTGCCACAACATATCTTGAAAATTGAGTACGAGTACAAGATGCCGGAGTTCAGAACTCGCAGATACGCTAGGCAGCGTCATGCCGCGCAAGACTTAAGCCAAGTTTTGCAGACAGCTATCTTCGATGAGACGGTCGATCTGGACATCGAAAACTGCAGCTTTGTCCTGATGCATCAGCTTCTTGTGAAGCTTGAACCACAGCATCCCTTGTGGCCAACAGCGAAAGAAGTCCTTCGCCAGTGTGCTCAAGAGCGCTCTGCTCTGATTGAACAGAAGTTGCGGATGACTATGTCTGAAGGCAAGCAGATGATGCAAAAGATCTTCAACGGGGGCAGAATTCCCGCTGGGTACACCGAGAATCAGTTCTGCGTGGATTTGCAGAAAACTTCTGTTTTCTGCCGGTGAGTAGCAGCCAGCGCCATTCCAGAAGCGTACTCTCGACTTCTAACCTGCAAGGATCGTCCGGATGTCTCGGCCCTGACATATCTATGGAATGCTGTCGAAGACAAGATTTTGGATGCGTGGCTGGACAAAATTATGGACTTGTCTCCAGAGCATCTATCTCTGCACTTCGATGGTGTTCGGGTGGGACAGGAAGATCATGGGAGCTGATGTGAGTGCATTCTGTGAGTCTTGCTCTATGCACATCCAAGAGAAGACAGGCTTCGAGGTTTGCATCCGGCCGAAGCAACCTCCGGATATGTTCCACATGCTGGAGAACATCGGTGAGCATACTTCCGTGGATTGCCCCGCTCCGCTTTTGGCCGCCGGCAATTGTATCCTGGCAGCCTTGTACCACCTAGGCTTCGGAGAACAGGCTCTGGCTATGGAAGGCCGTCGCGAGCACCCACATCACCTGTACTTCCAAAGAAGAAAGCATCGCACCTATGAACAGGTATCCCAAGGTTGCGACGTGCCGATGTCGCCGCGCTTCTGCTTGGACGGAGCTGAGGCTTCAGCGGTCAAAAGTGTGTTCGTGTATCGGTCACCAGTAAAATTCAGACGTCTCTTGCTGTAGATTATGCGGATTATGCACGAGTGTACCAGGGAACTGAACTTGAATGCCCCAGGCAGGTGCCAAGATCTTGATGCACATCGTCAGAGACGGCAAACCCCACTGTGTTGCTGTGGAGTTCGCAGGTCAGGACAAGGTCCATGTGAAGAACGGACGCATGGGTTTTTCCGTGACGCGGGCCTCTTTCCAGACAATCGTCGATACGGCAACTTATGTGAAGCCGCTGGTCTTTTTCTTCCTGGCAGAGTATGATGAGAAGATTAACTCCCAACTTGCATCAAGTGAGGACCTAGCATCCCTACTGGAGATGCAAGCCGCAGGTGACAACGGAGACGACGGCCTGGATCTCGTCATCGATGTGGACGACAACCGTGACATCCTGCCAATGGAGGCAGGCGAGGACGAGTCTGGGGCAGAAGAGGCAGAGGAGCACATCACGAAGGTAGCTGATGAAATCCTAGCTGCCATGAAGGTCGAGGTTGGCAAGTGGCTGCGCAGTGCAGCCAACCATCAAATCAAGGCCGAGGAAGGCGTGTTCAGATGTCCCTTGTGCCCTTTTCGGTCCTGGCCGACACAGCAATCCAAGAGCAGAGTTCTGCAGCACATGCAAAAGCACCACGTGCAGGGCAAGCAATATGTGCCAAGCGGAACTAAGCAGCTGAAAGTCACTATTGCGCTGCATGACTGCGACCAATGCCGACGTCGCACTCGCCAACCAAATTTATTGAAGAGAAGCGCAGCAATGTTGCGGTCCACTGTTTCGCCGCCTTTGTCTTCGAAAGATATGAACATCGACAGGCACATTCGGCTCGTCCTTACAGGACACGGACCACAATACTGGAACGCGGAAACAGTTTTCAATCCTTCGTTGAGGCGAGTGCGCAACATGTACTACACGCATGAGTTCGCACAAATGTTGTTCCAGGATATTCTTACATGCGATGCAAAGGTGCCCCGGCTTTCTAGTTCATGAAAGATTTGGATAGTCTGAAGCAGTCAACACTCTATAGAGCATGAAGCTGCCGGCTGTCGCACTGAGGTTTATGCTTTGCACGCGCGCATGACCGCGCGCTTCCCAGGGGAGGTTTCCAGTCTTCTGCCACGCCACTCCAGACATTGGTGGCCGCTCATTGAGGACGTTTTCTCCTCTGGAAAAGTGACAGGCATCTCTGCGCAGCTTGCAAAGGAACTCCTGGACCATGAAGAGATGCAGGCAATCAGCATCGATGCAACTCTTCGATGCTGTTTGCCAATCCTGGGACAGGTGCACCCGCGTGCAAGCAAGAAGCTGAAGGACATTGCTGTGTTTGCAGGCGAAATGGCGTTGACCAGAGTTTCTTGGAAGAGTCCATTAAAGCGCAAGATTCAAGATTATCTTTCAATTGCTGAACCCATGAAGAGGCGACATGTTAAACATTCTGCTTCCGAGGTGCTGACATGCCGAGGACGCACCAACGCCGTGCTCCTCATGGACACCGTTGCTGGCGACGACAGCGAGCAGGTGGTCAAAAGCCTGACCGCGAACTTGTCCGCCGCCGCCTTGGCACATGTCCAATTCGTCAGCGTGGACAATCCTTCGTACAAGTACTGGCAGGCGCTGCGGACAGTGTGCCCAAATCTGCAGGTCATGATGCTGGACCCCACTCATCTGGCGATGACATTCGAGTACGCCTCCAGCAGGAAAAGGACGCCAGGCTCCAAAGCTCTTCGGGCTGTCTTACAAAAGCTTTCTGCAGTTGATCTCTCTGCAGATGCGAGATCCTGGGGGCTTGTGCACACTGGTGCCAACTCAAGACCTTTGACAGTGGAAGAAAGAAGGGTTCGAAACCAGATCGAGGACCGGTCAATGCGCAAAGCAGACGCCGCGAAGATCCTCAACTCGCTGGAGGTGGACAAGCGCTTCTACTTGCGATTGGAGTGGATCAAAGCCGCCAAAGCCCTTGCTTGCCGCTATCGCATCAGTCATCAGTGCATCGCGACGAGCTAAACAAGACAGCGCCTGGGCCGAACAGAAAGCTTTACCAGCTTCTCTTCTCCGCCGGCGATCACTCGAGGGCAGAATGGTACCTGAACAACTGTCGCATGCGACACATGCTCAAGCTGTCGCGAGTGGCTCTTTTGCCGTCGGGCACAACCTCAAACGAATCGCTCCACCACGAGATCAATGCATGGTTTCGGGAGACGCAAAAGATGCACCAATCCACACTAAAACTGAAGCTGTCCATCATGCACCTGGCCAAAAACATCGTCCACAATAACGCGCTCTACTGGCCAACCACTCGACTCACTCGACAAGTGCCTCAAGCAGAGTTATTGGCCAGGTCCACGTCCTCCACGATCTGGAGCCGCGCAGAATGGGAATCCTGGTGCAGCGAGCTCGCCGACGTCAAGAAGCCGTGCAAAGCGAAAGTGCCTTTGCACGAAAAGCGAGAAGAAGAAGTGCGTCTGGTTCGCAATGTTCGCAAGCCCCCGATGAAAAAGCCCAGCTCCGTTATCAACAGAAAGCGCACGCCGCTGACGCTGAAGCGCCAGGACTCCCTGCGCAGAGCGGGAGTCCGGCCAAAGTGCACCTCGTGAGTTATCTTTGATTGCCGGCCCTCTGACCAAAAGGGGAAACCGGCGTTTGCAGAAAGCTGCGCCTGGGGTTCGCGGAAAGCTACCCTACATGGTATTGGCATTGCGAAGTGCGAGAAATAAGTGCAAGGGCTTCTAGAAGACATGGGATCTGCCTGCGTTAGATTCGATTGCTCAGCCCCGGCAGCGAGGACTCCAGGAGCTGTAGAGCTTCGGGTTGGGCAGAAGTTACAGTTGGTGCATGCCTCGCGCAAGACATTATAATACTAATATATGCTTCGTCCTGTCACGCGGCCAGGCCGCGGGTGATGTGATCGTCATCACGTTGCTGTCGAGAGTCTGGCAGGCTCGGATGTGTGCAGGCTGCATGGGCAATGGTTGAGCTGTTCTAGAGAGCACGTATCTCATGAGTCAAGCTGTTGTGCAGTTCTGTGTGTGTTCTGAATTGAAGTGGCCAACTGATTCTACGTTTCGGCTTGCAGTTGCAAAGCCGGTGCCTTCCCGTGTTGCTCGTTGCGTTGCACCCTTTTGCAAGAATTGCTTGCACTTGTGCGTGCCACGAACACTTGCACGGGCATGATCAAGCTCCGGCATGTGGGTGTGCCTGTCCAACGTCCCACGTGTAAATCGTTGCCACTTCTTGTTCAGTTGGTAGCCTGTGAGCTCCCGCTTGCGCTGTTTCGAGTATTTTGCGCCACAGAAGTTCCATGAGATGTCTTGACTTCGGGCTTCTGCCGCGACATCGAACGATGGTAGGTGAGCCAGAGCAAGACATTGGCCGTCAGCAAGGATTACGCGGCAACGGGTTGGACGAGGGTTGCGGAGTAGCTGGCCGGCTTCGCGGCTGCTACTTGGCCCTGAAATCACAACCGTCAGGAACCAGCCGGAGCCTAGAAATTGATGGCGAATTCGGACAGAAGAACAATAATATGAATGCTTGCACTCATGACGAGGAACAGTTACGACAGTGTGTTCTAGCTAGCAATCGAAAGCTCAGGAAACATCGAAGACCATGCGCTAAGGAAAACATCGGAGGTGTTTTCGCGATGTAACGTACGATGGCCGTTGTTCGCGGTTTTCTGACGGCCTGCAGTGGCTAGCGAAATGCTGGAAGTTGTTCTCAAGGCCCCTGGATCTGCCTGCCACAATGCTACAACGTGCGAACGCATGTCGAAGCCTAATCCAACTCGTTGGTCACCGCACTAAGAGCTATGAGCACTTGGTCAGTACCATGGGATCGTTTGCCGAACCTTGTGTACAGTGTACAGTGCATCAAGGAGGCTGCTTCGCAGATCGTTGATGTGACCTTCTCTTCTTACGGTGCCCCGTGTATACGCAACATCGTGGCTCAAGATTTAACAGCTAGCTAGCTGACATCGTTTGTTTCGCTACGTATCCTGGAGCCATAGAGCGACTCCCGCTTGCACAGACCAGCAGCTGAGTGATTGCCAGCAAAAGGTGTCTGTAGTGCCGTGCCTGCAAGTGAAGCTGTCAATTGAGCATTGCAACCGTCAATCGTGTTCAACGTGGACTACTGTCCGAACGGCGAAGCTCGTGTGAGGGTGAGCCAACAACCTACTAGTAGTAGGCTTAAAACGCCCCATCTTGTGTAAAGTCGTCTCGCGTGGGCGTGCACATGGGCATAGCGCATACAAGCTCGTAAGAACATGTAGCTGGATCAGACAAAGCTCCGTGAAACCCGGCGTGTACATGCAGTTTCCGCTCGTTTCGAGGCTTGGATAGCTCCCACTAGAACGGGGCGTGCACTTGCAGTTTTCGTTTGTTTCAGTGCACGTTTGCTTCACTTTGTGCGAAGAGTCTCGTGCCACGCGCAGATTTGACATGTCGGGCTGTCTCGTTTAAAACCGGCGCGCAGTTGCGGATCCCAGTCTGTGGGTCGACTTTTTGCGGATGGGTCGACTTCGCACGAATCTGGGCGTGAGCTTGGGGAGGGCCGACTTCACACAACCTGGGTCGACTTAAGCCCAGCGCTTGTATCGGTTACCAAACCTCACAAACAAAAGTGTGGTGTCGGAATGCTAGTGATGCTCAAGCGTTGTCGTCGTAGCCGTGGTTTGCCACCGCAAACTTCCGATGGTATAGTGGGCGTTGGTGGTTTGAGAGCTGGCCACTGTACTGCTAGAGTACCTGTACCGAAACGTCACAGTTCGAATTGTCCAGCATTTGTGATCAGTCATGTTGGGCTGTATGTCGAGGCTTTGCCAGGCGCCTCTTGACCCAGCTTCCCGGTTCGGTTGTGCTGACCCTAAGCTACCACCCGGCCCGGCCCGGCTTGGACGCTGACCAACACCCAGACCCCAAAAAAACCGACACCCGAAAATCAACTGCCTGCTCCTGTCTCGGCGCACTGTCAGAATGAATCTCCGGATTTGCTTGGTGAAGAGTTTGTACATCCATCGATTCTCAAGTCGAGCCATGGTGGTAGGGCACATGGTGAGCATGTCCAAGTGACGCCTGAGTGAGTGCTGAAAGGGATCCAGACTGGGGTGGTCACAAAGCTCGCAACGAGGTCGGAACCCTTAAACCCTGCTATAGGTTAAACAGCTAGTGCGTCTGTGCTAATTGACGGCCTGCTAGAGGCCCCATTTATCAGACATCTTCCCTCTTGTCTGAGTTGGATCACTGCAGCCTGTTCTTGTTAGCGACAGCGGCATCCTCACCGTCGAGATGCCGAATGATTTCTGAAGAGTTATCTCACAGTCGTTGGTGTAGTGTTGCAATCGAGGCCTTTTTAAGTGAGAGGTATAGTACATACCACAACAAGCAAAAACTGTAGCCTCAACCTTAAACCAACTCTCCACCCCATTTACGTTTCTGTAGTAGTTTCATATAGTGTAAGCAAAGGAGCCCGTCAAAGAATACATAAACGTCCTTGCCACATATATATATATATATATATACAGCATATGTAGGTATGTATATATATATATACACAAATCGACAAGTAAATAGGAATAAACGACAATAAACAGCCAATATAGATGTACATATATCTGGAAAGCAAGTTGCTGTGTGGCCTGGATTTGCAGACCCATTTGTGCATCATACTTACAGTCTTACAACCGCAAAAACCAAAAACTTCTATGGCACACATTGCATCACGCGACAGACAAAAGTAGCTTTTGTTCCTGAGTAATGTACTCAAGGTCAGGTTTAACCTGGGCATAGTCAGACGTCAACGGGTACCACAGCGCGGTGTTGGTTGGCTACAGATTCAAAGTTCTTTCCACAACAACCGTCACAGCCAGAACACACACAATTTTTCGACTTTGTCAAACCAAGTCTTCGGGCAGGCCGCATAGATTCGACATATCTCTCACAGAGCCATATCTCATCCCTGCAAGACGACACCAGAACTCAACGCATTATCTACTTGTTCCCTCATCTTTTGTGGTGATGATGCTCTGGAAAAAGAATGAATCGCAAGGAGTGTCCCTTTTCCTGGTGGTAAAGCTTTGGAAGACCTTCAATCTCAAGGAGTGTCCCGCTCTCCTTGTGCCCCGCTGCTCTGGTTGGGTTCTTCGAAGAGACACCTCGCAAGCCCGAATCCTTTGCTTTTTTCGTCCAAGTGCTCCTCCAAAGGGACAAATCGCAAGCCCTGGTCTGCAAGATTCTTGGCTTGACGTCCTATTCATTCTCCATGGGAAAGAACTTATACCAAAAAGGTTTGTCTCTTTGGGGGAGACGTTGAATCCAAAATGCTAAAGCCTAGGATTTGCGATTTGTCTCTTTGGGTTGTGGTGCTCAGAAGAGTTTTCAATTGCGAGGAGTGCGCCCTCATCCCTCCATCGTTTCTGGCAATGATTATCAAGAAAAATCCACAAACGTAAAGAGACAAATCGCAGGCCCTGGTCCCTATCGTTTTGGGTTGGCGTCCCTTCTTTCATGGAGAAGAACTGCAACCAACGATCTTAGGGACCAAGGCTTGCGATTTGTCTCCTTGTCTTTTGTGGGAAGAAGACAGAGAAGGGGCCAGAGAATAGCTTTAAAACATGGCGTGCCATTTTTTGCCGAAACATGAAGGGGCCATACACTAACCACGTGGGGCTTTTTCCATTTCCATAAAGGGGCCAGAGAATAGATTAACAACAAGGTGTGTCCTTTTCGGTGGAACGAGAAGTGGCCGGACCACAGCGTAGACCAGCCTTTTTTTGTACGTGAAACAATGGGAAAGGGAAAGGGGCCGCAGCACACACTTACAAACTGGGGCTTTGGGCTAGAGACTAGGTTAACAAAGAAGCTTGAAGACTACGGTTTGTGATTTGTCTCTTTTGGGTGAGGGTGGAAGGGGCGGGAGGGTGTGAGGTGGAGCGGAGAGGACGGTGGGAGGTGGGGTGGGCTGTGGGGTGACGGTGTGTAGAGGTGTGGGGTGGGGATGGAGGGTGGGAGCGGTCAGAGGGGTGAAGAGGAGTTCGGAGGTGGGGGTGAGGTGACAGCGCAGAGAGGTGCGGGTGGGGATGGAGTAAGGAGACGATAACAAGGTAGTAAAAGGTGATAAAAAGGTGACAGCACTGTGATAAAAAGTAACACAAGGTGACAAAACGTGATAAAACGTGATGAGCCGGGGTGGTGACAAAACAGTTGCCACTTTGGAGTCTCAATGGCTGCGAGCGGTGAGGGGCGTGGGGTGGGTGGAGTGAAGTGGAGTGGAGAGGGGTGGGGGTGGCTCCGGCAGGGATCCCAGCCCCGGACCCTCCCCGGAATCTGGATTATTCACATTGTGTAATCTGGGCCGGGAAATAAAGGATTTTAACTCTTTTATATATTGGAGAGGCCACCGGTTTTTGAAGATTTAAATGACGCAATTCGGGGTGCGGCACTAAAAAATCTACTTCCAAAAACATGAAAATCTAGGGACGGAGTTCCGAGGACCGGTGCTGAAAATCCTGGGCCGCCCCCCGCATTTAGATTAATTAATACTCTGCCTGCATCGGGTGTCAGATCCCTCTCTTCAGCATTTAATGTATTCACTTTGGGGCCATTCTAAATCCGAAGCCTGCCAGTTCCCTGTCCTGTCGCCTGTGCAAGCAAACATCAGCCGACGACATCGACTCTCGGAGGCACGAATGACCCTTCCCGACAACCCCAGCTTTCAGCCTATCTTTGTGTCCTCCACCCCTCTGATAAATTCTTCTGTGAAGGGCAGAAAGGGTGAGCCGGGTGAGCAGCAATCCAACGGCGAGTCCGGAGTTCCCAAGGCGGTTCTGCGGTTCGGGAGTGGTGCGAAGCAGGCACTACGCTGCTAGACGCCACGCTGTGCGGCCTGCCGAAGTGAGATGAGAACACACTGCGCAATGCCTCCTGCGGGTGGATTGAAGAGGACCGAGATGGGTTGACTGCCAACACCAAATATAGGGCTTGGGTCTGAGGGGAGGCAGACTCGAGAGATGAACTCAACCGCACTGGACCAACGAGGGCCAGGTTCAAGACATGGGATCAACCAGACTTGCCTTTTTCGCAATCAACTGCCATCGCCTACTGAGGGGCCGGATTCAAGATGTGAGATGAAGCGCCGCCATTTGCTAGTGGGGAGACGGGGTTGATATCAACCGCACTGGCCTACTGAGGGACCGGGTTTAAGACTTATGATATGGGATCAACCGCACTCGCTTCATGAGGGGGTGGATTTGAGATATTACATCAACTGACATCGTATACTGGGGGAGGGGGGGGCGGGAGGTGGGGGGTGCGGTTCAAGATATGAGCTGCAGCGCCTTCGCCTAATGAGGGGCCGAGTTTACTACATGGGGTCAGCACCCACCGCATGATGAGGGACCTGGTGTATGATATGGGTCAACCGCACTCGCCTTATCAGGGAACAGGTTTTAGATATGAGATCAACCTTCGAACTCGGCGAGATTTAACTTTGAAACGTCCAAACTCGAACTCTGACGATGCTGTTTACGTTTTCAAGTTCTCGGAAGTTCGAACTCGCAACCTCTCAGGCTTTGAACTCCCCTTGGCCGCCTTGGCCCAAACCCCTGCACCTACCCTCCCAACCTCTCCCCACACAGTCGAGCTCGGAAGTTTGAGAGTCACACTTTCGATAAAGGCACATGCGCAGACCGCGGTGCCCCAAACTTCGAACTCCTGCACCTTTCCATGGCACCCTCCCTCATTATGTACAGAAGCCCGCCACGGAAGTACGCGAAGGGTCAACCTCCGACACTCAGCACCGTCTCAGGCCCGTGTTTGAAACGAACTGTGCAACTTGAAGTAAGCCATCCGAAGGAATTGAGGCATGCAATATCATGCCGTATCAGATATATACACAAATGCAGGTAAAATGTAGATATAGAACAACCCCGGTCAAGCACACAACGAGGAAATTGACAAGTGCTCCCCAGTCATTCGTGCGGATGTACACACTCGAATCATCCCAGACTCTGACCAGCTGATGCGCAGCTTCTAGGAAAAATATCACAGCGAAGTACATTCGTCGCAGCAAGCATACCTTACGCATCCTGGCCTTTATAGTCTCGGGCTGATGCTTTTGAAGGCTTGTCGGCAGCAGGAGTGTCCTGGCCAAACAAGTTCTTGAGAAATCAAGAGATTGCAATGTTTCCGTTTAAGCATTAAGGACTTTGAGTCTTCGTGTGGCGTGCCAGCCGTGCCGAATATCGGGGTCCTTGCCAGTAATTCAACCACAGACTCGCACGCAGTCCAGAGTCTAGAAGGCTTATCGATGGAGAGTCCGAAGCTCGACAACCGTCGAGTTTTGGGGTAGCTCGAAAGCCTCGAAAGCAGATTCGTGCCTCCGGTTGTGGCTCCGACACTGTCTGCTTGTTGGCCAGCTCGGCCTCTTTTGCACGGATGCGCGAGGCCATGTCCTGCTGCAGGACATGCTTTTAGGATATCGTCCAGCCATAAAGGCACCGGTCCTGCTGCAGAAACTTTTTCCTGGCCTTCGAAGGCTTAGAGGTATCTAGTATCTCACTCGGCGTCGGCTGTGCCAACGACATCCATGACTCGATGGCCTCCGCATCTTGCGCAGCTCGCTTTGCAGCCATGGTCTTTGCATTGGCGGCAGTCTCTCGGCCTGTTGAAGCCGTGACTCTCTTCAAGACCCAAGAAGCAAGCCGCACCATTCCACACCTTCCAAGTCCTCCCGGAGCTTTCGACGTTTTGCATCCTCTTGCGCATGTCGCACCTGGCATCGCGGACGGCGGAATCTGCCCTCACGTCAGGAAATCTACCGACAGCTTTCTGCTCCATGACCTCCAGATCGTGAGCAGCTTTGCGCTTCCTGCCAGCCCGTGGCAAGTTCCCGGTGCTGAAGGTTCATGTTGCAGCCTTGCCAGAGACCTGCACCCAGTCCTGTCAAGTTCTGACCGGCGAATCGGGTCCAACCTGAGCGAATGATGATAACTTCAATTGTAAACAAACATGCAGCAACAGGCATGTGATGATCTGACACGGAATCACCCCAACTCTTACCGCACTGCCGCAGACAAGGAGCAGCAGATCCTGACAGAAGTGAGCTGCTTTGCTGACAGAAAGACTGAATGCTCCAAATCACCAAGAGCACAGATAGCACAGCATACATAACAATTCATCTACTATTTCAAGCGTCCTTCGCCCGAGTCAGCCGATCAAACTTTTCTGCTGCCTGAACGACACACCGTGGCTGGAAGCAGCAGTGAGTCTGGACATCTACATGCTAAGCCTCCGGATCATCTGGATGCCCTTGGACACATGCCGAGCAACACAAGCATCTTGAAAACCTAGTGACCTAGTAGACTGTTGAAGTATTGATGGTATCTGCACCATGCCGAGTGGCTGTCTGGGTGGCACTTCAAAGAGATTTTGCGGTAGGCGGTCTGCATGCAAGTCTCTTGTCTGTCATTGTGACATGTAGCGATGCCACAGTGTCACATGGTCGAAGAGAAGTGTTCGGGATTCTGGCCGAAAACATTCAACAGCACACGACGGGATAACTGAGTTTCAGGTCCCGCTTCGCACTGGGCGAAGCCTTCTGATCACGAATCCTGCCGTTGTCCTCTCCCCTTGTAGCACGACAGCGTGCACAGCAGGTGAACACCGTCCTTGATCTCCTTTTCGCCAGCATCGTCTTCCACTTGAAGCAACTCGTAAGGATTCTCCAAGTCATCGTCCTGCCAGTGACCGCAGGTTCCGATTTCAGATGACAGTTCAGGTAGCGAGCTTTCCAGTCCTTGCTCTTGCCCACGGCGGCACCGCCATCGCCCATGGCCAGCTGCTGAGAACGTTGCACAGTTGCTGAAAGCTTGCTTGAAGCAGTTGGTGCAACGATCTGTAAACGTGAGCTAGCTGCAGCATCCAAGTCCGAATCCAAGCATCGAAGCGTGAAGTGGCATACTATAAACCGAACATACATCCTGTGAGTAGGATGCGGCAGCAGTTGTCAAGTATTTCAGCCTTTGCACTCGCGACTCAGCAGAAATGACATCGACAGCCGGCCCGCGCCTACCAGTAGAGACCCGACTCCGGCCCACCCCTTTTCCCTGCCCCGCCTGTTCCGACAGTCTTTTCTACGTGTTTCATAGTCAAAGTGACTTCCCTTGTCACTATACACCCTTGAATTCTGAGGCCTAGCGACGAGAAGCTGGGAGAGGTGCAACATGATGGCAGGACCGAGAGAAGCTCTAGGACTCCTTCGTAGAATCGCTTGTCGGCGTGAGCGGGCACCTCCGACGCATTGAAAAGCAATGAGCTGTGGAGGGATACTTTGGATTCGTGGTATCTGTGGTCTTGCGCCGCCCCTTCGACTTGGCCTCGATGGTCGTGACCGGCATTGCAGGTTCAGTCAATGTCATCACCGGCACCTCAGCAAGACGTCCATGGCACAACATCAACTGGGAAGGCAGCCCTTGCGATGGCGGACCGCTGAACTGCAAAAAGAATTCTCGACAACTGCAACACATGCAATGTTTCTGCCCCGCGTGCCTGCACAAACGCAAGCACGTGCAAGCACACACCATGAACAAACAACAGTGGCAATAGGTGTCTTCGAAGTTGCTCACATTCATCAAGGAATCGTTCGGTGGGACATCGACCCCGCTGTCGGAGGCGGAGTTCAAAGCAGCGGCGGCTCTCGGAGAAAAGCGAAATTACGTCGGGATGATAATGTGTGCTGAAGCGCTCACTACGGCACCCCAACCCGAGTCAGGGTTGAGCCAGACCCCTAAGCCACTATGGCTCCACAAGGCTCCATGCTCTTTCTCTCCGTCTTTCCACAAGCGGGTTCAGGGCAGTGGCAAGCCCACCCGATGCCATTTGTGAGCGAAGTACGTGCCTGCGCAATACCTATGGAATCCTGCGGGCCTCCAAGTCCCGTGTTGGTGCGCTCCGAGTGCCACAACAACAACAATGCCTGGTGCACCGTCCCAGCACCTCTCCCTGTACATGTAGGACAATTACCGCAATTAGCATCGAGGCGATGTGTTCCAGACTCGATCGCGAATGCCGATGCAGCGCCCCGGCAAAACTCGGCTGTTGCTCGTCATGTGGGCGATTCTTTTCGTCGTTTACAGATACACAGACAATTGAGCACACGCCATACACAAATGCAACCTGAACAGATTCATAATTCATACACACACGACTAAACTAAAAGGCATAAACAAGGAAGTATACACACATAAACATACATACATATTTACACACATATATATATGTATATCTGCACATGCATTTATACATGTACAGATATTCCAATAGATATGCACAACCATAAACACATGCATGAACAAATAAACGAAACACCTTATGTGCGTATGGGTAGGTACACATATATATATACATATATATATATATATATATATATCTACATATATATATACATACATACATATATATATATATATATATATATTCACTGTTTTTATACCCGCTCGCCCACCCTCCCCCAAGATCTGCGCCTGGCCTCTTGCGACCTACTTGTCCATTTTTCACCCGAGACTTCAAAAATATCTGCCCAAGGCCAATGGGCACGCAAGTGGCACGCTGGAGCTGTCTGGGGTCTTCTTCGTGAGTGCAGAATCCTTTCCCAATAAAACCAAGAAAGATCTTGTTTCCCAGTACTAACACTTTCTGCACCTGGAGTACTTAGCTTCGAGGCATCTCGTTATGGGGTGGAAGAGAGGGTGTGGATCTCGGGGTAGGATGTGAGGGGGGCGTGTGGGGTGAGGGCTTGGGGGAGGGGAGGGGGGGGGGGTGGGTATAATATAAGATATATACATGTGTACATGTAACGATACATATATATTTATATATATATGTATATATATATATATATATATATATATGCATATATATATATACACACACACACTCTCTTTTTTTGCATGTGGCGTATCTCTTTATGTGTACGTTTAGATTGTCTCGCAGATGACATTGTACTGCACTATGTTCTACTGTATCTTACTTTGGTACGTTACATCATACTATACTATAGCAAATAAAGCTACAACTTGCATTATACTTGAGAATATTCTACATCTTATGTTCGGTGTTCATACTGAACTATACATTATGTGATATGAGCTGATATGAATGCACATTACAGTGTTTAGTATACTAAAAGTCTGCGCATTGTAGTTCGCTGTGGTGTATGGCATAATTCATACGAGCTGTATGTTATAGGCTTTATGCAGTACTTCATTGCCATAGTTTTCCGACTTGATATTACATATTACATATTACAGACTACATACTGTATGCTTACATGTGAAGGTAGGTCTAAGGTAATCTGCTTGCAATCCAGCACATTCTAGAATGTACGAGCTTGCATAGTCGAATGTCATCTACTCAACTCTCATCTAACGCATCTAGCCGAACGACATCCAACCCACCATGTCTAATCTAGTCGAGTCCGATCCAATCTAGTCTAACCCAATGCAAATTGATCTGTTGTAGCATCATGTACTAACACCATACAGTGTAACAGCATGAAAATCACATAATGTTGTATAAGTTCAACATAAGGATGCAGTCGAGCATAAAAGACTATACGGCAACATGTTTAGTTTCTAGTATGTAACCCATACTGTGTAATATGTAACATGTGCTCAATGTTTATTTTATCAGCAACCTGCATTGTGATGCCGTATGCTTTCTTATGCTGCGCTCGGTTTCAATATACGATGTCATATTATACCCTGTTCTATGGTGCTGTGTTATGCCGTGCTATGAACTATTATGCTATAGTGTACTTACATGGTGTTAAACATATTTATAAGTGCCAAGCCATAACATATATATTTACTATGCTATCTCGGTTTCGTATAATGCGCAAAATACACAAACACATAATTTCAACTATGTATGCGTCTATTCTTGTTCCAATGCATACCTATATGTATATATGTATATCTATATATAGAGTAGTATACAACTATAGTATATATCTATATATATATATATATATATATAGATTGTATATAGCTGTAGGAGCGCATATCTTTAAACATATCTACATACAGAGACACTAGGCCCATCCTAGATTTCTCTCGCCTCTCCCGGCGCCAATCCATGTCGCCTGTCTTTGAAGGGATCCTCGCCATGAGCAAAATCAGGGCAGGCAGGAGCTGCAGGCGATCTTGACTGTTAGCATACTTCGCGGGCGTCCGACAGCTCGTAGCAGTCTCAATACGCAAAGTCGCGGCATGTCCTCCACCTCCCCCTCATCCAGGATAAGCTGCGCTGGCTGACCCGGCACGATCCTCAGCACATGTTGAAAAGAATGGCAAGTGCCACAACCGGAGTGAGCTCGAGGAGTCTCTCGACTTGGTATCCAAGGCCGCTTCACTGCCATGGGTCCCTGTTCTGGCAGGCCCTCGTCCGAGCCAAAGACTGCGGGCAAGGTCTGTATCCGAATATATCCGAATCCAGTCCGCGCACCACGACTGAACCGCGGCCTGTTGCAAATGACACACTTTTTCGGCAAGCAGTGTCTTGTTCTCACATAAAGTCGTCGGCATCCTCCTGTCATCAATCTAATTACATCAGAGCTTGAGCCGGAGCACCAACAGTCTTTAGTTGGGACATGACCGACGACTCCAGCGACCACAATGAACGATGCCTTTCCGGCAGCCACATTTTACTTACGAACCCCTGCATCGCATTGCCCCACGAGGATTTATAACCCCAGCCTGCGGCAGCTTTTCCTTCTCCTCTTCAGCACCGGCGTCGCTGAGTCCCGCATCACTGCGGCAGTATATAATTGCACAAAAGCCAAAGAGCAGGGTAAGATGAGCAGAACTCATACAAAACAGCCTGTCGATGTCGCCAATTTCTGGCAGCGGGAAGCGCAGGATGCCGGCGATGCCGCTGAGTTGCTGAGCGCAGACAGCCAATGATTGCACAGCTGTCATGATGAATCATTCATGATCTAATCTTTGGAATGCCTGAGTTGCCTTTATCAAGCTTGAACTGGCATGGACTGGCCTGAAGCTGCTCGCCGCTGACGTGCTGAGAAGAGAAAATTTGGCAGCTAGTGCCCTGCAGGGATTCTGATTCTGGCTTGGCTTCGTCAAAATCGGTGTGTAAGCATGGACCTGCTTCCCACGCTTTGCCATAGCACTCGAAAGATCCAACATTGTACAACACGTGGTAACAGCAACCTGATTGTCATACTCTGGAGCGGATGTACAACTGAGTCACGGGGTCAAGGCGAACCATGTTCAAGCTTGACCATCCAGCCCTACAACCTGACAATGCACATATGTCACATACGTGAGGTCAAACGCTTCTTGATTTGTCCTCCTGGCCTCAAGCAAGTAAAGAAGTAGGATTCGAGACGTGCAAACCCAACTTTATGTTCTGAAACAACAGTCACACAAGAGAGGACAAGTCATAGTGGATCGGACTGTGAGACGCAGATGCTGGGAAATAATTAACAAACATTGCGCTTTAAACCACGAGTCCGGGGATGGTCTTCGGTAGTTAGTCCAATGGGGATGCGATTCGGCTTCATGAGAAGAACATATTTTGGGTTCATGAAGCCTAAAACTGCTTGAAACAAACTAAAGGGCAGGAACACGCAGAAAACGACAGAAAGCATTGGTTCTGCGCATTTGGACCTGTGGAGTTCCGTTTCTGCGCCTTGTCTCAGACAGCTCGGGCAGCTGGATGGATGTGTCCAGTGGTCGAAACTACTTGTTTTGTAGCCGGATCATGGACAAGGGAGAATTGAGCACTCGTGAAGAAACAACACTGGCTGCGCGATTCCTTCCATGACACACCTTAAAAAAAGCAAAACAGGCAGCCAGGCCGACTCCCCGTGCGCAAGAATGCTTCCAAGTACTCATGCAACATGCAATCCTCGGGCAAGTGTGGCCTGGCCTGGTCTCTCGCAGTCTCAACCATGTCAACGTACCTGGGAAACTTACTCCCAGTACCAGGCGCGGATCGACGGGTTTCAGCATTCGTTTGCATGTCCTTCGTTTGCCCCGTTCCCACCCTCCCGCACTGTCTGCGCAACTTCACGTTCGCATTCCGAAACAGCGAATCCACCACCTGGCAACACAAGAGCATGCTAGTCCCAATCGCGGCCCGGGGATGCGGAAAGGCCCGAAAAGCTCTCAGCTCCAGCACCATCAAGGTTTGCACTGCACACTTCTCGACGGCTTCATGGACCTGAACTTCTGCGTGGTATCTCGTAACGTTTGCTTCGGCGTGGTACGGTTGTAGCATGTCGATGTGGCCTGCTTGGGACCGTAGCAAACTCGATCAGGCCTCGATTCAACAAGCACTGAGAAGTGCATTTCCGGCTTCCAAGATGTAGACGCCCCAGGACCATCAAGCACAGTACTCCTTTTGTACCATCATGTAGAACTCCTCCAGCGCCTTGCTCTAGGAAGCATCAACACACGTACATGTAAAGGCGGCATTCCTGGCCTTCAAGTGAGCTGCAGCCTTTGTGTTGGCGATGCTTTTTTGGACCTGGTGTAAAAGCCGTCAACCATCCAACCACCACATCTTCGCGGGTCTAGCAACCAGTCTGGCAAAGGCCTGCTCGTCTGCGAGCAATTCCTTCAGTGCCTGCTTATGCCTCGGAAGACGGACGCATGCCTTGCCAGCGTACTGAGTGTGCAAGCTCGTGGCACACAGGCCCGCAGCTTGGTGCAGAAGGAAGGTGAAGGATCGTGCAACCCACAGAGATCCACAGCATCCCACAGCTGTCAATGGCACTGCGCAGTGAACAATCTGGCACTTCCAGCACACACCCGTGAAATGGGGCCAAAGGGGGGGTTCGGCACCAGAAGAGACCTGTTAAGCAGGGTTTGGAGGTCAGACACAAGACGCTTCTCACCGCTTCTCCGTGGTCTTTGCTTTTCAATCGTTCTAGGCCCGGAGCTTCTGCCTTGCGGTTTTACTGAGCATCAGTACCAAAGGCTGCAGCTGTGGCTGCAAACTACGTGACATCGCACCAGTTTACTGTCGGCTACAGTAATTGCTGCCACAGCTGCACACAGGATGCGTGGACGGAGACGAAGCTGCTCTTCTTCTGCAGAATCTGCGTATCCCTGAGCGAAACAAGCAAAGACCACGCTCTGCTGCTCTGCTTCCTTAAAGCTTTACTAACACGGCCATACCGGCCACCTTTCCGACTTTTCTTCAGCTCGGCCAACGGGCCATGGCCATGGCCTACGTGTGCTGATGGCACTCTCAGTGCGGTACCCCGACTGGGTCGCTTTTTGAAGCATCCACACCAGAAAGTCGTCCTTGCAAAGTTTTACCACTACGTGTACGGTTTCACGGACGACTTTTAACGACATGATATACATGATGCAGTATCAACACTGGCAGATGTCTCCTTTACAAAGCCTGGACCGGCCATCAGCACACACTTCACCAAATCCAGGTTGATGTGGTCTTTGATGCCCTGATACACCTGCTGTCTCTCTCACATGTCTGACCGGGGGAAGCGTGACATCGTCGAACGAACGTGTACTATCTTGCGCTGACCCACTGTATCCTCTCAGCAGGGTTATGTCACTGCCTAGCTACGCAGGGTGAGTTCACCAGCACGCTCAGGCGCTGCTGCCTGCTCGAAAAAGCGTACCAAAGCTTTGTCGTAGTTCGTCGTTGTTGCCTCCAGCATTCGTGAGCATCTTAACTTCTGCAGCGCCCTGTGGCTGCTGCGAATGACTTTGGCGCCGGCCCTTTTCTTTGGCAGCGAAACAGAAACCCTGTGCACATCTTTTGCCAGGACCTGGAAGTCATGCAGGCGATTGATGTCGCTCTGCATGTGAGCGCCCCCCTTTGTCAAGACCCACGCGGCAGTGAGAAGATGGAAGTTGGCGATGCCCGCCTGCCGAAGTTCCGGCTTTGCCAAGGCTTCGAGTTCAAGTCCGAGACAAGCACGGGATGTTATGGGCACACATCACGCAAGCCCGTGACGGCCGAAACATTTCCAACGGTGGCATCCAAGGTCTGTGTCATGCACGGAATGTACTGGAATCCCAACACTGGCCCAATGTTGCTGATTTTCAGACGGGCAAGCCGCGCTGTTGCATCTCCGTGGCGATGGCCTGTGCTGCTGAGAAGAGACTTGCAAGCAACTTGCCAGGAGCCAGACATTGCAGGTTGCCAAACACGCGATGATATCTGTGCTGACAGGAAGGCAAGCCTCCTCCGCGCCGGCAGTTGAAGAGCTGCGGCTCAACTGAAACGCTCCTCCGAAAGCTCAAGCAAAACAACCAGTGATTTGAATGCTGGATGCGCAATCAATGCTACCGAAACTTGAGAATCTTGAGACCAGAGCGGACAGAAGCAGAGTCAAGTGGCAGCTGTGTGCTGCAAACGTGGTGCTGGTAAGCGAGTGTGATCGATGCAGTGCTCCTTCAAAGAAAGAACTAACTAAAAAATGACGAATTCACGACGGAACTGCTGGGGCGGCGTGTTAAGGCATGCCAAAAGGGAAAAGGGACAACACCGCATTGACACGCTGCAAAAAAGAAGGCACGCCAAGTGCCAAGAAGTCACAACAATGCAAGCCAATCCCCAAGTCCACGCGTGGAAAATGCAACATCCAGAAACATAAAAACTGTGCGTGCCTGCGTGTTCCTGTGGTTCCGGGCAGGTGCAGGGGACAATCAAGGCCAATAGTTGGAGGTTTAGGGCGGGCACATACAGTGTGTGGGGTTGCTTTACCAGGGCTCTTAAACGCCCTGAGTCCCCGCGCACACTCTCCCGCGAAGTAGCTTGGAAGCCATAATGGCAATCCCCACGCCCAGGAAAACTGCCCTATCAAGCTCAACATCTCCGTGCGCTAACACGTCAAAGCCAAGATGCTGGTACAAGCAATCACCATGTACACGCGCATTCGATGCAGCTTTTCATGAACGTAGTGCAGCTGAAGGGAAAGCACTGTTAGAATCGGTTCCCCATGTGCACGCTGATTATGTTACGCCTTTTGGCGCGCGGCACGCCTTAACACATGACCCAAGTAACTGAACTAATCAAGTATCAAGGACGGAACGAAAGAAATAGCTAGGCTAGAGCTAAAGAAAGAAAGCCAGAACGATATAAGGAGAGCGAGAAAGAATACATGAACGAACAAAATCAAGACGGAACGACAAAAAGAAAGCACGAAGTAAAGACAAAAAAACCGATTTACACAGCGCCAGCCGTAGACATTCCAAGCCTCAAGTGCGTGAAACAAGAAACGCCTGATCCAGGTGCTCCTGACATCCGATCTTGGTACGACTATGCTGCAGTCGCCTATACCAAAATGCATGTCGCTGAGCATGTTGCTGTCTAAAATCAGCAGGGCTGAACTCTTGCTGCCAAGACTGGTTGCACTGAAGCGGCCCTGTTTTGTTTGAGGCTTCGTAGGCATGCATCAGCCTCGTGTAAATGCTTTATCGTGCTGGGTGAGGTTGGTTGGTGTTCATGTAAACAAGAAATGTGCAACAACCTCACCGGGAGCAGACGTTCCACGATTCCTGGGTTGTGCAAACCTCTCGGTGAAGCAGAATCTTCTTTTGCGGGATGCATATTATCCAAGACAGCTTAGGCAGGGAGCTTTCATCTGAACATGCCTTGGAATCAGCCGCTCGGCTTCGTCTAAGGCGGTTTGCTTGAGCCAGTGAGTAGATGTATGCGTAATCGAAGCAGGCGCAACATCTTGTGGGATGCCGGCACCCCGCGTCGCATGTAGTTGGAGCCTGGCGCGTACGCGCCCCTGTGTTTTCCTTCACTTTTCAGCCGTTCGACTTGGTATTTGCGACGTTTCCGTTATTTCGGGCACTTCAGATTTTCGAGGCCTTTTCAGGGGGTTGCAAATTCGTGTTTTTCTGCTTCGGAGGTTTTGCTCAGTCTTTCTTGCTTCGGGGATGAGGGGTTCGGGGATGAGGGGGGGGGTAGGGGGGGGTGGGGGGGGGGTTAATAACGTTCAGGTCGCAGTGTTGCTTCTGCTGTTAGCGTCGAGGGGTGCAACGCAGTCCGACAAAAGAAGATGTGCAGTTGCTGCCGCAGAAAGCCGAAGAGAGACAACGACACAAACTACTTGCGAGTTGAGATGAGCCCTTTTGCAGTCTTGAAACTCCCTGAACTCCGAATGTATCGCCCCTGCCAGTGTTTGCAGCACGTAAACATTACCGGAAGTGCTTCCCGTTACACGGGCGCCAATGCGCCGCGCACCATGTAGTTGGAGTGCGACGCGTACCCGCGCGTGTAGTTTCAGCCACTTTGGGCACTTTTTCGGGTTTGGGGGTGGGGGGTGGGGGGGGGGGGGATAATTACGTGCTTTTGGACTTCTGCAAGCCCAGAACGCCTAAGCTCGGTTTCAGGTTGATGGTTTAGGGTTTCGGGCTTCGGGTGAGTGGATGCTGCTTGCAAGTTCGACTCTCGATAACCCTGAAGCCCAAGCCTGACTCCAAGCTGACGCTTTCCTACACCGGGGCTTTACCTGAACCGCAGCCCTAAACCCTGAGCACAACTTGGGTTCAGTGCTCCACTTCTTCACTCCTCTGCGTGCCCGACGGGGCTTGGAGCATGTCAACCCTCAACCCCAAACCGTCAACCCTGAACCCTAAACCATAAACCCCTGAAGCTTCTACACTCGCCTGGAAGACAACTTGGGTTCAGTGCTCCACTTCTGCACTCTGAAGCATGCCCGAGGGGGCTGCGAGAATGCCAGACGACGAAAAGGCCATTTTCCGTAACAACTACTTGCGAGCAAGTACTCAAACAGCTTACCCCCCGATGTAGGAAAAAATTGCCCGATGTGCTGAAAACCCCTCCCTGCCGATGTTTGCTGCACGTCCATCACCCATTTCAATGCGAGCAAGTAGTCAAGTAGCCTCCCCCCTAAAATAGGCATGCGTTGCCCGATGCGCTGAAAACCCACCCCTGCCGATGTTTTCTGCACGTCCGTTGTTGAGAACATGCCTTTTGTACCACGTGCGGGAATCAACCGCGAACCATGTAGTTGCGGAGGCTCGAGACGATGGGAGAACTGGGAGAAGAGGAAGTGAACAATTTAGTTCGCGTCAGCCGCTTCACCAAGAATCAGTACTCGTTCCAGCGCAAAGGGAATGTGCATTTTCGGATTTTGATGTAACGGCATACTTTTGAACCCGTGGCCCAAAGCTTGTTGAACTGCTCCACGTCCGTGCGGAAGGAGATTGAAACTCCTTGAAGACATCGATTCAGTCACGCTGCAAGGGGATGCTGACAGGGAACAATCCATGCCCTTCTGGCCCAACTTGAAAAGATCGTGTTTAAGCCTAGCTCGGCGGCTTGAGCAGGCTGGCGTAGCGTGGTTGTCGGCTGTCGGATGAGGACCAAACCACCGATGGATAGATCAGATGCACACGGTATATAGGCTTGGCTACTGGCTTGGCTCAGGCAGGGGGTTGTGTCGGGCTTCATGCAGAACTGCACACATGCAGGACATTCGTCGGCAATATAGGCCAGAACACAGCGCAAGACAGATCAACGGTCACTGATGTTGTGGCTTGGACCAGTAGATTTGTGACCGCCGATGGCGTGGAATCATTGGGAATGATCAGATCATTTTTCCTGTGAGAAACCTGAGAGTTGTTCTGTGAGAAACCTGTAAGAAATAATATCCGATTGCTCAGGGTCTGTGAGAAACGTTGTGAGAAACCTGTGAGGGAAGGGATTCACCGGCCGTACCCAAACCCCAGCTGCTTACAGGTTTCTCACAGCCCGCTCACAGGTTTCTCACAGCTCGGACCTGGGAACCCCCTAAACTTTAGACAAGACCCTGGAAAAATGTCACTCTCAAATACTTAGCGGCTAGCGGCCTTCCAGATTTCTCAAGGATTCTGTTTTCTCACCAGTTTCTCACAGGCTCCTCTCACAGGCCTCCTCCGCTCACAGGTTTCTCGCAAGTTATAATTCTTTTGCTCCACTCCAGTCATTCCAAGACCCGGCGGTACAGCAGTAGACAACAACACTGCAGATTCAGCTATCAGTATGCATGCTGTTCCACCAGCTTCTGCATTCACGAGTGCGTCCGAGGGGCGCTTCAGATCGTGCAGTTCATCCTCCGAAGCCAATGCCAGAAGAGCCGAAGAGGTCTTCGAACCTTGCAACACACCGTGGGGGGAGAAAGGGCACAGCAAGCAATGTGGTAGGAGCCTGCCACCGTCGAGCTCAGAATCTGCAAGAGGTCTTCGTCCTCTTGACCTGCACGGCCCAGTTCTGCAGTTGCCGCCTCGGCCAGAATTGGAAAGAATCTCCTTTGGGTTTGGCTCTCTCACACGGTGACACGCTCCGGCGAATGCTCCAGAGCATCCTGCACAAAGCTCTTCTGAGGTGCCAGCTGCGGCCAGTGCCAAAGCTTTCGGCTCCGGAAGCCGACCTCCGTGCTGGCCCAAAGGCGCTGCATGCGTCTGAAGCATCAGAGCCCTTGAACTTTAGCCCGGACCGATCAATCCAGTGACGTCTTTGCCCGAGGCTGTGCCTTTCATCGTATGCGCTTCTTCCCACTCTGCGGCAGATGGCAGACTCAAAAACCAACACCTCGACGCTCAACGTCCTGCTGATAGTCGTTCAGCATGTGTCGTAATAGCCTGAGAATCTGAAACGGCTGGAACGTTTGCGAGCTTAGAGACATGCCTGAGTGTATCATCACGTATCATCCCAACAAGATGCTACCCAGGCGCTCGGTCATCAAATGGCTAACTGCCACTGCTAGTTCGGCGGACTTGTGTGACTGGGCCTCGAGAAAAGGGAAGAAGAGGCTCCTGCCGTCTGAATGTCAAGCGCCGAGGGTCTGGCCGGCAGAAGGCTCAGGCAGTGAAGCAGCTCTGCCAAGGCAGCAAAGCCCCGCGTCGCCTCTCTTGCTCTCGATTGCAGCAGTTCCCTCTAGCTGACGGCCCGGACCTGCTGAGGACGTGCGAAAGCACTAGGCGACGGGCCCTTCAATGCGAAAGCTAAAGCGCAATCGAACTGGTTGGGCCTTTGCCGGCCTCTGTGAGCTGATCGAGCTTGAGAGCCAATGCAGCACAAATCCGGCCTCGCAACGGATGCGGCTCCTACAGCTCCTACTCCTAGTCCCACCGCGACTGCTGCCTGCCACTGCCACTGCCACTGCCACTGCCACTGCCACGGCCACGGCCACGGCCACGGCAACTACTACTCCTACTGCTACTCCTACCGCTACCGCTACTGCTACTGATACTTCTGCTACTGATACTACTGCTACTAATTCCACTGCTACTACGACTAATGACTAATGCGACTTCGACTACAGTAGCCGAAGACTAAGCCCACGGCCGTGCACAAGGCGTGGATTGTAGTGGTCTAGCCGCACTAAAGCAGCAAAAGCACGTACCTTTGCGAAAGCAGGCACCTTTGCTGCACCCTGTGCACTGCGGCTCGTGTGCTCGGGGACAAGCAGAGCTTCAGATGGAGCACCAGATCCTGGGCAGCTAAAGCAGAGGCAGAGCCGCTGAGCTGCTCGGCGATGGCTGCCTCAGCAGTGAGTTGAACCAACCGAGGCAGCATGAGAATAAGAACCACGAGTACCTTCTAGCTACTTACTACGACCACCAGTACTTCATTCTGCGTCTTCTTTTGTTGCCATTGCCACCAAACAACAACAGTGGTAGCAGCAACAACAACAACAACCACACAGCCAACTACGGCAACTGCCTACTACACCAACTGCACGAACTACACACACTACACCTGCTGCTACAGCTGCTACTGAGCTTTGTTGCTACAACTACATCTGCTACTACTACTGCTGCTACTAATGCGATGGTTACGGCAACAACAGCAACAACCACTACTACGATGACGACAACGCCTGGTTAACTACAACAGCAGCAGCAACAACAACCGCAGCAACAGCAACAGCCACAGCAACAGCAGCAGCAGCAACAGCGACAGCAACAGCGACAGCATCAGCAGCAGCAGCAACAGCTACAGCAACAGCCGCAGCCACAGCTACTGCAACTCCAACTGCAACTTCTATTACTTCTCTTCCATCTGCTCCTACTCCTACTCCTACTCCTGCTACTACTACTACTACTACTACTACTACTACTACTACTACTACTGCTACTGAGCCTACTACTACTACTACTACTACTACTACTACTACTACTACTACTACTACTACTTCCACTGTTGCCCCCCACCAAAGTGGAATCGTCAGGGGGGGGAAAGATAAGTGGTCATCTTGGTTTGCACGCAGACGAGGCGGCGGGAGCAAGGATGGCCGGTCAGCTTGGTAATCTTGGCTTGGATATTTTCAGACTGTTCGGGGGGGAGATCTTGCAATCTTGCACCATTTGCACCCTTTGTACTGCCAGGACCACACAAGCATCAAGATTACCAAAACAACCACCCCCGCAACCCTCGCCCACCAGGGCCGCACGTCGCCGCAAAGGATGCGCGCGCCGCGGGCCGGGCGCATCCCTAAACTGACTGATACTGATACATGTACTGCTACTCATACGAATACTCCTACTAACTACTAACCCTAAACCCCTAAAACTAAAACTCATACGAGTACTAACTGCTAACCCTGAACACCCGAACCGATTCGAGCGCCGGGCGCGCGCAACCCTAAACCCGAAAAGCCTAAACCCTAAAAGCCCCAAACCCCATAGTACGAATACTCACTACCAACCCTACACCCCTAAACCGATGCGCTCGCCGGACACTAATACTAATATTAATGCTAATACTGATACTAATACTAAAACTAGTACAATGCGAATACCAATACTAATACCCAACTACTAACCCTGAACCGATGCACGCTCAGCCCACGTAACACTAAAACTAATCCTACCTACTAGCCTTGAACCCCTAAACTGCTGATGCTAATAATCATTATTACCATGTTTGTTAGGATGCTAATACTCATATCAATCCTAATCCTAATACTGACTCCATAAACCGATGCATGCGCCGAGCGCACGTAACACGAATACGAATATCAAACCTAAGTACTCTAACCCTAAACTCCGAAACCAAACCGATGCACTCGCCGTGCGAGTGTAACCCTAAACCCTAAAACAGTAAAAGCCCGAAACCCTGCAATACTACTGCGAATGGTCATACTAACTTATCCTACGTGCAGAGGCAAACTCTGAGCACAGAAGCCTAGCCAACGATGTGGAATCAACACATAAAATCGGGTATGTTAGCCGCGGGAATGTGAAAGATACGGGATATAGTCTACCCTTAAAACTATTAGACTGCCTGTAACATAAAGATGCGTATGAGGGTAGTCATGAAGCGTGGGCCTGTAATACGTCTTTTAAACATGTGTGTGTGTATATATATATATACATACAGATTGGGCTAGAACTTGATAGGTGCGGCTGGGCAGCATGCCTCAAGGTTGCGGTGCTGCTCCGTGCATTGGGTGAAGAACATTCTGTGATGTATCTGTGGTTTTTGAGTGTGGCAACGATCTTTGTTGCAAGGGAAAAACTAACCACTACATGGTAATCTTGGTGATCATGATGTTCGTGTGGTGCATAGGCATAGGGGGTGTGCAAATGGTGCACCATTACCAAGATGACGCACCCAAGCCCTCCCCCGTGAAGCCCCAGAAACAACATGACCAAGATGACAAGGTCGCCATAGGTTATCAAACTAGCTGGTTATCTTGCCCCCAACCCCCCCCCGAGCGACCAAGGTAACACGATTACCAAGATGACCGGGCATCTCGCCCCCCCAAGATGGCCAAGACAACCAAGAGGATCAAGGTTACCAAGAGAATTAGCGGTTCCACTTGCTTTGCCGGCACAACGTACTACTACACATACAGCTACACCTACAGCTACAGCTGCAACTGCTACTACTACTACCACCACCACTAGCACCACTAACACCACTACCACCAGCACCAGCGCTCCAGCACCAGCACCCTCACCAGCACCAGCAGCCACTGCACTAGCAGTAGCACTAGCGCAAGCACTACTGTTATTATTATTTTTATTACTACTACTACTACTACTAAATACTACTACTACAACTACTACGACAACTACTACGACTACTACTAAGTACTACTG
The DNA here is from genome assembly GCA_905221615.1 of Symbiodinium sp. CCMP2592. Taxonomy (NCBI): domain Eukaryota; class Dinophyceae; order Suessiales; family Symbiodiniaceae; genus Symbiodinium; species Symbiodinium sp. CCMP2592. Next base: position 185,985 of record CAJNDT010005934.1, read on the forward strand.
CTACTACTATTACTACTACTACTAAATACTACTACTACTACTACTACTACTACTACTACTAAATACTACTGCTACTGCTACTGCTACTGCTACTGCTACTGCTACTACTACTACTACTACTACTACTACTAGCCACCCCCCTCTCAACTACACTTGTTCCATCCTGGCTACGCAGCGGTAGCTGCTAGGCGACTTAACTGCGACAGTTGCAGAAGATGCACGGGCTCAGGCTCCCTATCTGTGACAACTGCAGAAATTCGAGAGTCTCAGTTTTCTTAATTGTCACAGCCGGTGAAGTTGCAGGGGCTCAGGCCCCAAAACTGCGACAGCAGCTGGAGTTGCAAGCTCGACGGGGAAGAAACTGCTAAACTGCAGGTGGTCGGATAGTACGAAAACGCTGTAAATACCGTGCACAACGCAGGTGCTGCCAAGAAGGGTTTAACATTTCTAACCCCTGAAGCGCAACATCTTCTAAACATCAAAAACAAAGATGCCAGCTGTACGTGGGAAGGGCTCGCCAACACCCCTACCGCCCAACCTCGGCGTAGGAGGGTCTGTTTTTGAAGTGGTGTGTGTGTGTGTGTGTGTGTGTGTGTGTGTGTGTGTGTGTGTGTGTGTGTGTGTGTGTGTGGTGTGTGTGCGCGCTTGAGTGTGGAAACATTGTTCAGGGTGTCCGCAGAACAGTGTCGTGATCATCCCCGAAGAAGCTTTCCCCCAACCAATTTCGAGTTTTTTTTGCAAACAGTAATACGCATAGTCGAGAAGTAGGGGCTCAGAATATGTAACAAAGTCTGACATCACGAAAGTACCGTAAATACTGAGTTAAACGGCTCTTGTGGTGATACTGTTGGGTGTGTTCGTGTAACACTGTCGTCATCATCCCCCCCACCCCCCCACCCACCCCCAGAAGCAAGTCCAAAATCAAGAGCCCGAGTTTGCAAACTCGTCGACAAGTCGTTTCTGAGGCCTCTTATGATGATCGCACATGACGAAAGAGCCGTAAATACCGCGTAAAACGGATGTTGTCTTGACATGGTTAAGAGCAATTGCAGTTGGTAACGGGGGTACCTACTACTACTACTACCACTACTACTACGGGTACTACTACAGGTACTACTACAGGTACTACTACTACTACTACTACTACTACTACTACTACTAGTACTACTACTAGTACTAGTAATTACTACTACTACTACTACTACTACTACTACTACTACTACTACTACTACTAGGCCTTCCCCCCTGGTGCGACGCCGGTCGCTGAGTTCGTGGATGTACAACATGTTCCATCACAGCTGTCGCGGTCCAAGATGCGGCGTAGCAAGGACAAGGATCGTCCACACCGCTGCAGTAAATGTCAGCAGGTGGGACATAGAAAAGACAGTTCGAAATGTCCTTTCTACGATGGATCCGACGCCGGAGAAGCCGCAGAATGCTCTGTTGGCTAAGTTTGCACCTGCTTACTTGGAGCAAAATGTGAGAGGGAGAACATTAGTTTCGCTCAAACAACCTTGCTTGATGAGTGCACGGGCTTTTACAGAAGTGTCAGGTGTGCAGAAGCTTCAGAAGTTGGGCATGTTGCCGATGTTGCGTAAAAGACACTGCTGGAAGTGCGGCAGAGGCTTTTTCAAAATGCGCTAGACCATGGACGTCATTAGGTTTTGGACATGGATGCTCTCCAAACCAAAATGCGCTAGACCATGGACGTCATTAGGTTTTGGACATGGATGCTCTCCAAACCGAAATGCTCTAGACCATGGACGTCATTAGGTTTTGGACATGGATGCTCTCTAAACCAAAATGCGCTAGACCATGGACGTCATTAGGTTTTGGACATGGATGCTCTCCAAACCGAAATGCGCTAGACCATGGACGTCATTAGGTTTTGGACATGGATGCTCTCCAAACCAAAATGCGCTAGACCATGGACGTCATTAGGTTTTGGACATGGATGCTCTCCAAACCGAAATGCGCTAGACCATGGACGTCATTAGGTTTTGGACATGGATGCTCTCCAAACCAACGATTTGAATGAAAATCATGATCAAAATGAGGCCCAAAAAACCTTGATTCTGATCGCTAGGTTTTGGGCACGAAAATCGAGACACCCAAAAACAGTAAAAAATCATGAAATTCGCAAAGACAAGTGCTGTAAATACCAGCATTTTCGGGTGCGAGATTGATGAACAATGTTAGAAAATATGATAAAAATACACACGAAACCAGGAACAGTTGCCACTTTCGATAACTGCGGAAAAAAAGTGCTGTAAAACAAAGCATTTCCGACCACAGCAAGTCCCAAAAATAAGAGGTTTGGGCGTCGCACCGGGGGGGGAAACCCTACTACTACTACTACTACTACTACTACTACTACTACTACGACTACTACTACGACGGGTACTACTACTACAACAACTACTAATACTACTACTTCTACTACTACTACTACTACTACTACCACTGCCACTACCTCTTCTACCTGAACTACCTCTGGACTCCATTACGGCCACTACGACTGCAACTGCTTTCGGACAATTATTCCTTCAACTGGCCCCCGCGGATTCCGTCAACCGGGAAATGCGGATTCATTCCACCCCGAAAGCTGGGTCCTTCAACCCGGACACGCAGATTCGCTAACAGAATGATTCGTTCAACCCGCACAGAACCAGTTCAAGGCGCCGGTCATTCTTTAAGGGTGAGGGCTGCATTATATTACCTGCATTATTGAATCTGGGACTGGAAAAAGAGCCGCCGACATGCGTTGACACCATTGCAGGGTTGATTGAAGCGGGGACAGGGAGTTGACTGAATCACGACGTTCTGGCTTGAGGGAAGCGGCTAACTAAGTAGACGGAAGCTCGGTTGAAGAATGATGGTTGGTGGAACGGCGCAAAGTTGATGAAGAAGGCATCGACCCCTGCTGCTGCTGCTACTACTACCACTACGACTACAACTACGACTACGACGACGACGACGACTACGACGACTACTACTACTACTACTACTACTACGACTACCACTACTTGTACCACTACCACTACCACTACTACCACTACCACTACCACTACCACTACCACTACTACTACTACTACTACTACTACTACTACTACTACTACTACTACTACTACTACTGCTACTACTACAACTACTGCTGCTCCTGCTCCTGCCCCTACTCCTACTCAGGTCCTACTCCTACTCCTGCTGCTGCAGCAAGAGCAACAGCTTGATGCTAACGGTACCGCTGCTGCCACACCCACTCTGCGACTGCGACTGCCACTGCTACAACTTGTCCTTCAAATGGGAGACGACGACTACAAGTGCTTATCCTGGTGCTGCTGCAATAGCTGCAGCTGCAGCCAAAGTACAGCTAGTGCTGTTGCCTTCGCCACCAAGACCAGCGCGGCCCAACTGATACATACTGCAGCTAGTTAATAATGTTAGCTGCATGCTTCTTCTGGTGCGACGACGACTGCTGGCTTCACCCACTTACTGCGCTTCTACTTCCGTGACGACGATGCCTAACACACCGCAAATCAGACTTACTAATTTGGCTGCGGCTGAAAGTCCTGTCTGCTGGTGTTGCTCCCGCTTTTCTGCTTCGACTGGATCTGGCTGCGCTCTCTCACCGATCAGCAGCAGAATCTCATCGTTCATGCATTCATGAATATTCATGACGAATCTGATGTGCTACAAGCGTCGTACCAGGTAGGTAGTAAATCTGCGGCTGCTGTGCATTCAATCCGCACTCATGCCGAGTGTCCCACGACGACCTCTGCATCGCGTTCTTTGCGAGAGGCTCGCAACTCCTGCGCCGGTGGATGGCTTCTAGATTCGAACAAGGCCCGCCAGGACCCTGTTCCGACCTCAGGCATTCCTTCGTGGAGCCGCGAGAGGGCATCGAGGAAGACCAGGCACTCCATGGCGCCGAAGCTGTTGGACCTCTTTGAGACCTTCGCTGCCACCCGGAAAGATCGGATGCGACACTTGTGTCCGCACCTCTGCTCCAAGCGCATCGGCCAGATCCTCGTTGAAGACTGCTGCCTCTCAGAGTCTGAGTCTGAAATGCACTCTGATGATGCGATGATGCCGAGGTGCCTCCGCAAAGCTTCTGCAAAGGCTGGCCAGTTCGGGCGGAGTCAGGTCGTACAGATACCGGGGCAAGGCTTCTGAAACCTGAGCGTTGCAAAATGGCAGGTCTTTCTGTGAAACGAGTTATACGGCAACATGAAGCTGGATTGTCACTTCCGGCAAACCGAAGTAGGCAAGCATGACGCTTCCGGTGCAGACAGATATCGTTGACATGAAATAAAGAGCAGGATGAGCAAGCAGTAGAGTTGAGGGGAGGACGAGCTGCCTGAACGGCAGGAGACTGACAGAATCACGGACTGGTCTGAGCCTCGCACAAGTGCGAAAAGCTCTGGATTTTGCACCTGTTCCGGTATTGCGAGATCCTGATGCTTGAGGTGCCATGTGCTACCATATATCTTGGCCAAGCACGGGCATCCGCGCCTCATTTGGGCCAACTCTGACTTGCAGTTGCTCATTGTTGCTCGGATGTGGAGCTTTTATGTCTCTTCGAGATAAGTGCGACTGCGAGGCATAAGCGTCCGCAATGTGCACAAGCTCACGAGGGCGGAACTCTTGGACTCGATCTGCGATCAAAGGCACCATGCCCTGACCGCCACATGTTCTTCCCATTTTCCACTCGGAAATCGCTCTCATTCTTTTTGTGGCCTCGAGTAAGTCGCTGTCGAAGGCTTGAGCCTTTCCACAGGCGATTGCCATTCGCCGAAGGTCTTGTGCCGCGATCGGTTCCGTTTCCTGGCTCGGCTCCCAGCGCGATGCAGCTTGCTTGAAGCGAATGCACGGCCTGTTTCGGCAAGCACTCCAACGCCCTAGCCTAAGTTGGGGAGATCGACTTCAGACAGAGCTCAAAGCATGGACTGAATGACCCTGAGACTCTGGCCGACAGCTTGGCAAACAATGCAAAGTCAACCTGGGCGGGATCATGGTGCCTCTGTAAACTGTTGCAGTCCGCAGTCCATCGACTGCGGACGGCTGCTCAAAGCACAGTTCCATCCGGATGGGAAGTGCCCCACATATCTGGCCGTGGAGAAGGCTGATGCAAAGCGAGCCGCCTGGCACAGAAGCCCACGGGACCCGACTTAGCCCGCCACTTTCTTGGCTGAACTACGAAACAATGCCACCACAGAATGCGAGGAGCTATAACTATCTTTGGTGTTGTCACTGTTGCTGCTGTTGCTGCTGCTGTCGCCGCCACGGCCATCATGCAGCATGGAGTTTGGTACATCACCCTCCGCATCAGGCGGGCCGCGGACGTATGCGGACGTTACACCGAGATCTATAGATCTTTGAAAGCAGATTGGCTGCAGCTTGTGAGCCAGTGCCGAGAGCTGCTAAGATATGGCATGCCACATGGCTTTCCAACCTCCTCGAAGCGCAACTCTGAGAGAAGCTCTTCTGTGCGGGCAGCATATTTCGCCCAGAGGGCCTGGCAGGAGGCCCAGGCCCAAGGCCCTAGCTCCGCAAGACGCTCCAAGACGCTCTCCGTGTTCCCCCCGACTCCGACTGTCCCGACGCTTCACAGTCGATTCGCTGCAAGTTTCATGGCTGAGCAGGCATGGACAGCGAGAAAGGCGATTCTCTGTCTCTTCCACTCCTGCTCTGTGCACATACGCGCACCATTGATACCATGTAATATCAAAACCTGTAGCTGGCAGTTGTACGTGCGGACACATGTACGTTAGGTTACGTTAGGTAGTACATAGTGTATCCGGGCACCCAGAAGAAGCACCGCAGGCACGTGACATGCCAGTTTTTGGATCGGGGCTGATTGTGCGATTCTCGCGAGTCGCGAGCCTCCGTGAGGTCGCCCTCTGCAAGGGCCCTGCGAGCTGCGCGGCCCAGCTGCGCAGCGCCCCAGTGCTCGACTTCCTCCGTGGCGACGTGAAAAGAACATCTCTCAAAAGCGAGGCTCGGCTCCTGCAGGCCCAGGCCGCTTGGACGGGCGAGCGCCCGCAAGGCCGAGCGCATGGGCAGCGAACATCGACGACGCTTCTCAAAACTTTCGAAGATCTCCGTATCTGCTGCCCCGCTCCAAACTTCTCTTTGAGAGTGCCCCGGTGTGAGCTTGGTTCATGTGTGAGTCTGCCGGCTTTCTGCCGGTGCTGCAAGCCAAAACGGCATCCTAACAAACGACTAAGTCAGCAGTCCACAACCGTTATGCTGCCTAGCAGCTGAGACAAACGTCAGGCTGTGTTCACGATGCCGCGAATCTTCGAAGCGACGTGCTGCCCTGGCCTCCATGAGCAAGACAGCCACCTCGGGCGAGATCACCAAAGGCCCTCTCTGCTGTTCCACGGACAAACTCACTAGCTCCGGTCTCGAGGAAGAATCTTCCCGCCTCGGAAGTCTTATGTACATCAGTGGCATCATCTAGCTGCTGCAGGTGCATGGCATCCCACCTGTCCTTACGGTGCAGGGCAATTATTTTTTCCCGGGTCGCCGTGACAAAGCCCGTCCTTGCCAATCGTTAGCTTGTTGTTGAGCTCAATCTCCAAGGTATGATGAGCTCCCATTTTCACCCATTGATTCTCCTTCGGTGCGCAGTCTGTCAAGCTCAACGTGCTGACTGGAGGTTGCCGGGCACCGACGGCCGTTGCCGGATCATGATTCTTGAACCTTTTTCCTGCTGCATGGCATCTGGCCAACCATGCTGCCACTGCAGCTCGTTTAGAAGTTGGGCTGCAAGACTGTACAGCATGCCCGCGGCACAGGATGTGACAACTGCAGCGTAGCAGTCAGCGCTTGGGAGGCTCTTGCTTTCCAGACTCTGCCGCAAAAGCGCTAGACCAGGCTGCCAGCAATGAGAGCTTGTACATGCCAGCGTCGCTGTGTCAATTGACACAGCATCTGGAGTTGACAAGGCGTCGCCTCAGCTTCAAAAGTGTCAATGTCGAGGCGCTGATGTGCGAACAGTTGAGAATCGGACCCATGCATTCCAGCAAATGGCATGGCAGTCGCCACATCGCTGCCTGAAGGTTCTCAGGGCCTCTTGAGTACACAGGAACTGAAAGAGACACGGACAAGGAACACGCAAGAGCACCGAGAGGATTGCTTGCTTCACAAGGCTTGACGTGTCTGTTCACGACCTGTCGGTAACAGCCTGAAGGTACGAGCGTGCCCGATACTACACAATGCACACAAACGAGGAATGGATATAATGGATGCATCTCCACACCGCTCCACCCATGATTCCATGATTTGCTTGGGGACAAAGCGTTGTGACTGGCCAGCACGGTGCAATACGGTGCACCACTGATCTTCCTCTCGCTTGGCCTGCAATTTAATGTGCTGCTTGGTTGGGCGGCCAGCCCCCAGCCCTTGGCACTGTGTGGTCGCACACTTTGCAGGCAAAATCCAACAGCTGCTGGACGTTCTGTTCACCTTTGGCTTTTTGCGGCATTGTCACCGAAACATCCTCGTCCTCGTCATGACCCCCCACAGCTGAACAGTTAACCCGTTTACCAATGCCTTCTGCGCAGCAGACACAACGACGTTGTAACTCACGCGGTCAGGATCCACCCGCAGAGGTGGCATTAAGTGAAGGAGTTGCAGTGCTGGTTGCCAGAGGCTTCCTGCGACATGACAAAGGAAAAACTGTGAACCAATGAACTCAATGAACAACTGCTACAGATCCACAGACGACAAGAACCTTTTGATGAGAACATACTGTAGGCAATCCAAGCCCCTTAGAGATGTCCTTTCTCTAAGCCACTTGATGCTGCATTGAATGCAACTTCGTTCGGACTGACATTCGCAGTGGCCATGTCCTGGGCTGCTCATGAAGCCGCTCCTCTCTCCAATCTCACGAGACTACACCGTCAGCCCTCCACGGAGTCATCACTGACAAAACAAACCCCCAAAACTGTCCCCAACCGGCCGCACATGTCGCACCACAGCATCTATTGCATGTGCACACAAAGCACCAGCGAGAACTGGTTGTCATAAGCGAGACAACCTGGGACAGCATGCTGACTTCGGATCTGAGAAGGATCTGGTGCAGAGAAGGTGACCAGAGCCGGAACTGGCGGGAGGGTCTTGACGCGATCCAGCCGGCACACTTGACAGTCGCGTCCACTGCGCACATTCTAAGATCACTGCTTCGAAGGTGCAGGCTTGCAACACGCACGGTCGTGAAGCGGTGCTCACAAGCTACCTCTTCCATGTGGTGGGGTTCTTGATGATTCTTGCAATGCCATGGCAAACAAACGCTGCAGGTCTCGCGCCTGAAACATGCTCGTCGTGATTACCCAGGCTGATGATTGTGCGTTGGTGCGACAGGCGAACGTGAACAGGGAGTGCAGTGATCAGGGTTCCAAGTGAACGGATGTTATATGTCTTGACCCAGATTGCAGCAAGACTGAGCGCTTTCCGTTCCCATCTCGAGCGTATGGCAATTTGAAGGGTTCGACAATCGGAGAATCGTTTTACCCTCACGAAATCCCGAATCTGCTGTCAGCTCAGCAACCAGAAGCAATTCGAGCGCAAGCTGCCAATTTCGCGCAGCGCAGGCGTTGATTGCAGCACTGCAACCTTTCGTTTATGAGGATGCCAACTTCACCTCAACCCCTTGAGGGAGCCGCCGCAATCCCTGCAGATAATTAACAGACTGCCAGAGTGCACCTGCGATAAGCACCAATAGAAGCCGCGTCTTGCGCTTGAAATGCTTAGTCATAGTTTATACGGCCATGTATTGCCAACCCCTGCTACTGAAAACCCAGAGAGAGAGAGAGAGAGAGAGAGAGAGAGAGTGAGTGAGAGAGAGAGAGAGAGTGAGAGAGAGAGAGAGGGAAAGAGAGAGAGAGAGAGGGAAAGACAGAGAGAGAGAGAGAGAGGGAGAGGGAGAGAGAGAGAGAGAGAGAGAGAGAGAGAGAGAGAGAAAGAGAGGCGGAGAGGCAGAGGACTTAGATCCCGGAAAATTTGGAAAAACAAAAACATCAGCCCCAAACCCTTAATCTGCTGATGCTGGAAAAATACGTAAAATCAGCCAACAAAGACGCTGCAATGCATTGAGCTGAATCCCGTAGGCGTGGTGTATTGTGTAGACCCTGAAGTACATTCGGCCAGAGTGCTCACGACATCGCCATCTTGCCACGGGGCGGCCAGGACGAGAGCAAGCTGCCAGTGCCGCTCACAAGCAGTGATAAGCGTACTCCGTGTGAACTGATCTGGCTCCAGCCTTCCAAAGACTAGACAGCCGGGCAGTTCTAAAGATGGTGGCTTTCAAACACTTCTCAAAACACTCAAGCTGAGCTCAAACGTCCGACCAGGCTGTCACCACACGAGGCAAGATGCCTCCACTGCGGCATGCGCTCGAAAAGCTGCAAGGCAGCTTCCCACTCCAACGCCCGAGCACAAGTACCGACAGCTGCATTTACTGCAACCAGGCTCGGAGATGAGAGGGACCACTCCAGCAGGCAAAGTGCTTGCTGCCAGCGCCAGTCGATCGCTCGCAGTGTTGCGCTTGCCGTATAAGCATCCGGCTGCAGTCGTAAGGCTGTACCACTTGCAAGCTGAAGTACCGTCTGCCAGATGCTGCACCTTTGACTAGCAGTCAGTGCACTGTTCAGTCCTACAAGATCAATCTTGACGACCTTCAGCAGGAGCAGGGCTACACTCCACGCGGCCACATCTCCTTCTCCACAAGCTTTTATGACCGTGTTCACCGAGATTTGGTCTGGCCTGCATGCTGATCTTTGCAGGTCCTGAAAGACGAGGTGCGCCTTTTTCCAGTTTGCCCACCTGGCCGTCAGGGCCGCGTTGGTAACGCTCAACCGTTCGCAGCCGCGTAGGTCGAAAACTTGTCCCATCTTTCCCGCCAACGGGTTGAACGGTTGCATTAGGGCCAGGGTCATCATCTGCAAACACCGCAGCCATTGGCTTCCAGCCGCGACTGAAGTCAGCGCAGATTTCAAGTTGACGCTATCTGCATTCACTCTCCTGAGCCTCATGATTTCCAAAGCATCCACAGTCAGCCACCAGGAAGAGTTCAAGCCACATATGAGGTGGTTGTGCATGATCTGGTCTGCCAGGACAGAGCAGGCCTGCGAGCGAGCGGTGCAACTCCCGACGCGTTCATCGCATGCCATGGACTCTCTGCTGCTGCCGCTGCTGCCTGTGAGCGGTCCATCATGTTGCTCACGTGTTCCCAGGAAGCGGTCGAGACAGCCGCACTGTAGCTCACCTCGCTAAGCCTGCGACGTGTGCCGATCGCGCATCTTGTGCTTTTGAGTTCGGGTGTTGCCCAAGCCTAAGCCTCAGCTGTGCACCCATGGCGGAGACTTCGAGGAAGGCCCGTGACCAGGGCGAGGCGGCCAAGAAAGCGTTGTAAAGCGTCGAATCTCTCCTTGCCGTGTCGCAGATGCTCGCACAATATTTCACGTCATACCGCTTGCAAAGTGTCGTGACCACGGTCCTTATTCCTGTCCGTCGGCAGTCGTTATGCAGCTGCTGCGCTTTAGACCATAAGCTGTCCTGTTTCCCAGCGCATAGTCTTTGCAGAAATGATGCTGGCTGACAGCCTCACAACGTCCTTGGAACAAGAAGAGATGAGGGAGGTGTAGCTCAGCGAATCTGGTTTCCTGAGTTCGGAACTGCTTGAGCACTGACAACGTAAAGTTCGACAGAAGCGCATCCGTCATCAAGGCAAGTATCAACATCTTTTGTTTCATAACATCTAGGAGTTCGGCCGCCCTGCGCCATGATCGCCCTTTGTCGCATGCATCGAGGGCGGCATTGCAGTGGATCACGTTCGCATCCTCAGAACAGCTAGCATGGAGTCCCATTCCGGTTTTCTACCTCTGTACAGTTGCGACAGGTCAACACATCGTTGGCTTGCCCTGAAGAGGCTCGGAGTTGAGGTTGCGTCTCGTATCCTCCTCTTTAGTTTAGCTGCTGATACAGACGATTCAGCTGGTGCTTGTGTGGCATGGCCAGTTGTGTATTCCCTCGTTGTGCTTCCATGGCATGCAGAGCTGCAGGACCTGTCGAGTCATCCAGGACGACGCTAAGAGGACGGCCACTGCTGTGGCACACGTGTGCCAGTCAAAGCACGTGCCAGAGGGGCAAGGCAAGTCAAGGCAACAAGGCAGGTCTTGGATGTTCAGGGTGCGCAGGGTTCTCGCTGCTCAGCTCAAGATTCATCTCCGCTCTGTATCACACAGCAATGGCAAAAGACAACGTCATGACCTCAACAGACTTCCGTCGTGGGCTCCAGACACAGACACAGACACGGCTGCAAGGCAAGAGATTAAGCTCTGTTTGCTTCTGATCTCAAATCAGCAGAGAATCGACAGATTGATGTGCCATGACGGCCAGAACATCGGTGGCTATCGAAGGCAGATTTCTTCGCGCCAGGGCTTTAAGAAGGGCGGTTGCAAACTTCGGGGTGCGATGCCTTGCAAAGCAGTCGATGTGCTGTGGCTTTTCAAGTACACGGAGCACTAGAAAAATTTCCACAAGCCAAAACAATCAGCCTCACTGGGCAGAACAGAAGTGCACAGTGCCAGTGGCTTCGGACAGCCTACCCAAACCAAATGTCCGGAATTTGCCCAGATGCCACAGCTCCATCTCCTCTCGTAGTACAACAGCAACTTCCTCTTGCGAAAGCGGTCGCTCGGCCAGGTCCACGAGCAGTTTTTCCAGGTTGCCATGATTGAATCGCTTTCTTTGCATCGCGTGATGGCCGGGTACCACCGCGCTGCCACTGTGGCCACTTCGGCCGCAACCCACTCGCCGATCTTGCCGCTCTGGAGATCGCAGCTGTAGCAGTAGCGCCTCTCTGAGGGCAGTTTTCTGAGAAGCAAACGGGCAAACGGCACATGACCGGGCGAGGCCTCCCATTCAGGAATAGTGCTGCCACTGCCATTGCACGGCGTTCTGAGTGCACGTAGCACTCTGCACAGTCCCTGCTGTGACCATCTGTGGTCACGCAAAAGCTACGGAGAACTCGCGCTAATCATGTGTGGTCCACTTCGTGCTGAACTTGCAACAGCTGTCTCCCACCCTACCGATAAACAGCATGTCCTCGCAGTTCTTACCTGAATACCGTATGCAGTTTCCAGCGGCATCATACTCAATGGACTTCACCTCCCACGATCTCCCACGCAGATGAAATGCAATGCGACGCGAAGGTTTGGTCTGGAGCCGTGTTTGACTAGCACTTACTGAACAGGAGCGCCATGGCCCGGGCACCCTGGCCTCCACGGTCATCTGGATCCTTACACGCAGAGAAACATAGCCATAGCCCTGCCATGCCCTGGCCCACAAGGCTCTCTCTCGTGCCATCTCCCGAAACCTTTGTTGCGAGCGAGTGTCTTTCGAACTTCCGTCTGGACAGTACCAGTGCTGCCTTCTTTCTGGATCTGCAAAGCACGGCTGGACACACGAGCCAGAGCGTTCGCGATGCCATCACGTGGTGTGAGCACAGCCCGATGTCAACGGTCCGCTACCTTTTAAACCTTTTCCTCAGCATGAGCCACTGAGATGCCTTAAGCCGCCAGGATGTATTCGCTCGATTTGCTTCACAAGATGTCTGCACGTTCGCGGGCCGTCGGCCTGCAGCGCCCTAGAGCCATTGGCCCAACAGTTTGAAGACTTATAGATGTCGTCGAAGTGCAACCGCGCACGCGGCGAAGCACTGTGAGGAGCGAGAGTGGGACGATGCCTTGGCCTTTGAAGTCGTCTCCATCACAGCAAAAGCGACTGGCCATTCAGTGTAAGGGTCTCGTAGGCCGGGCTGCTCAGGGCTCAACGGGCTCGCTGCGCGCCGGATGTGATGCGGTCGCCTCCCCAGGCGCATTCTGACAATGCACCGCGACACCGGTCCAAGCAACGGCATGCCCTGTCAAAGATGCCCTGATGATCAAAGGCCAAGCCGCTTCTGCCGGCTTTTTCGCATCATATCTTCCAAAAAATACCTCCGCCTCATGCTGTCACATCTGCTTACATTGACATGACTTTGACATGCCAGGTCATGCAAAACCGCAGTCGTATGCCGCTCTATCTACTTGAATCCTTCAAGACTGCAGCGAATTCGGCGATGATCTGCAGTACTGCCACGCATACCATGCCGCCATAACATCTGAAGACTAGTTCTGCGAAAGAGGATCGGTGTAAGACGCCGCAAACCAGCACCTAAGCTCTGTCGTCCGTCGGAAGGAACCATCTGCAGCACTGGCGACGTGCTTCGTTCGTCTTCCAACGGCAAGACATTTAGATTGCAATCGCTTTCCTCAAGTGCGTATGTCGTAAACTACCGATGCTGCGATACATTACGCATTTGGCGTCATCTTTCGGCTCGGCTTGCCGGAGTCAGAAAACTTCTGCCCCAGACTTCGTCCCTTGCGACTCTTGCAGTCGTGGCGCCCAGAATGCAAGGCCGACGAGAGCATAGGCCGCATCCTTGCGATTTAACCGCTGTTGTTCCGCATCGATCCTTAACCTATGCACCCAGGTACGGCAAAAGCCTCTCTGATTTGTGGTCTGAGCCCAACATGCCCCGACGCCCCCCTCGCATCCTGTCGCCCTGGTGCATTACAGGGTCTCTCCGTATCCCTCTAAAGCCCTCCAGCCGCAGCTTCGCTTGCGTTCTCGATTCCGATGCTGCAACCCCTGGCCCCTTGCTTGCAACTTGCACGGGGCCATAGCTGCAGCTGGCTGCAGCTGAAATTGTCGAGTATCGGCTGGTCCACATGGGGTCGCCGTGCAGTTGAAAGCCTTCCTGAGCAAAGCGGCGAGCAAGGCGGAGACCAACGCGCCGCAAAGCGCAAAAAGCTCTGCCATGCTGTGCCCAAGGGACCAAAGGAGCTGCTTCCGAAACCAGTATACAACGTTGTGTTCACCTGCTGGGTGACCCCAGGCGATGATTTGCAGAAACCACGAGAACACCCCGCAGCAGTCTGAGAGGACGAAGAAGAGTATACCTAGGCTGAGGCAGAGGGGCGTTAAACCCTGTTTCGACCCGCAAAGACAAGGCCACAGAAGCAGAATGACACAGCCCGAGGATCAGTTGCTTCCCAACCTCGGAAGAACACGTGGCGCTGAACTCGGTAGCTGGCATTCCAGCAGTTCAACGCATGCAAATGGTGAGTGCTGTGGACCTTCCACACTTTTGCATAATTCACGAGAGACAACCATGACAGCCTCACCTCATAGGCAAGGCACCAGCGAAAAGGTGCGTAAAGCCAGGCCAAGCGAAGAGCTGCTCGTCCCCAGACAGTTGGGCGGTGTGCCAAGACGTCACAGGCGAAGTAAAGCAGTGCATACCTCACACTGTCTTCTCATCAGCGGCTACGAGTAATGACAACGCTGATCGCCGCTTATCGAGGAAACAAACCTCAGTGCGCTCTTTCGCTTCTGCTGTCACAGCCGTGCAGACCCCTTTCCTTGCTGCAATTCGGACCATGGTGCAAATAGAACGGATCCTACAAGACTCCTACAAGCAGCAGTAGGGCTGCTAAGGCTAAGGTGCATCAGGATGGCAGTGCCGGAGGTGAACAAGCTGTATGAGAGCGACCAAAGTCGCTTGTTCAAAGGCAGCCAGCCCGACAGGAAAATTCCGGCCGCTGTGCAGAACACCGCTAGCATTGCCCAGTGTACCATGACCTCCGGAGTAGACTTCAGAAGTCTCCAGGCGTGCCCGATTTGCAGACCCAAGAACATGGGTAACACCGCGCTCAAAGTCGTCACCATGCCCTGCAGGGAACACAGCTAGAAAATGTGATGAGCCAAGAAGATCACTGAGGGCCTCAGGGTCGAAGCCGAAGTTTGCGGCAGCAGTTGGACTCACATTGCTTCCGGCAATGTAGAGATGGTTGATGCCCAACACGCAGCTGTCCAGCCAGCCCACGCTGCTACATCCCATCCTGAGGAGTGAATAGTTTGCCAGTCCAAACGTGCCTCTCCGCGCTTAGATGCCATTCAGTCTCTACGATCTGCTTGCATGGCAATGCAATGCTTGATGTTCCGGCTTATCCTTTCGAGCTCACAGATCCTTAGATCGGCTTACCTCGTTATTGATATGCCGAAATGCAGTGGCACTAGCCCTTATTGACAGTTGACCAAGGTTCAGGGCCACTCTCATGTGTGGTGTTCCAATGCTACGCTGACGCCGTTTGTCAGTCATTCTTCAAAACCGCGACCCTTCCAAGGCTGCATGGTCTTGAACATTATTACCGCCCGAGCTTGACAGCCTGCATGGGGTCGAATGGTGCTTGCAGCCTCAGGAAGCCTACAGTATGCTTTCATTTCCGGAAAAGGCGTTTGGTCGCTTTTGGCCAGGACTTGGGCCTGGGCTGCAAAAATGTGACAAGCTGTTGAAGGCCAGGCCGAGCCCCTTCCCCAGCGGCTGGCGCTTTGGGAAGTTTGGGGATTTGGGATCGGCTCCTGTGGCTTCGGAGACAGGTCCTTCGATGCTTCGGTAGACGACACTTGAGACTTGCTGCTATGCGCCTGCGGACAAGGTTCTTGCGCAGAACCTCTGGATCTGGATCGCCAGGTCCGTAGAGCGTGCCGGAACAGGCCGGCCAGGAAGGCGGCGGTTTCACGACGTAAGTGAGCAAACCGCCGAGCCCGACGATCAGAAGCACGACCTTAGATGGGACCGAGACAGATGTCACAGTGATGTCACCACCTGCCCTGCGATTAGGTGACATTAGATGCCTCCGTGCCACTGCCCACTGCCACCGTGAATCCGCAAGAAGACGAAGACCCAGGTCAAAGCGGGGTCCTCCGGCCACACTGTCTCCTATCGATCATCTCACGTTCTGCATTTGTGAGCTTTACTCACCTAGTCCTTTGGCGCTGCGGCTGCAAAGCGGAAAGGTGAATCAGCATTGCTTGAGGCATGAACCCCGGCTGGATGAGTGTAAGGCTTCCTTCAGACTGCTGGTGAAGTAGTTCACTCTCACTGGCTCTACTGCGAGAGCCAGGGATGTAGAGATCAATGATCATGACCTGATCGGGCAGATTGCGGCATGATCTGGCAGCTAGCACTGACTCGCTGACTACATTGAGATGACCTAGATGAGACAATGCCGAGCATCCGCGAGAAACACCAACGCAATTCGCCTGACATTGGAGCGAGAGACCACCAAGCCGCGCATCCCGAGAGGCCCCAAGTTCTGTGAAGCAGACGAGATACTGAAGGATGCCCATGATGCGTAAGGTGGCGAGATCAAAAACAAGCAGTGGACCTGCCTGTACATCCGGAGCTAAACAGCACATTTTGGCAAGAACCGACAACCTGCCCACCTTGGTCACGTGAAAGGCACTGCCCTGGACAGCAAGACCTGGGTCAAACGGAGGGAGAGTCGCATCTCACAGTGCTGTTGCTCGAGTGTTGGGCCTACAAGAAAGAGCCGCAGCGACCGCAACAGCACCCGGCCAAGCACTGAAGCCTCGACTCAGCACCGCAATGACCGGAACGACAGTCAGAGTCGGTCAAGAACTCTGAGTGCTCCGCGCGCTGCATTGGATGGACCTGGGCTGACTTCCAAGTACTGTGCTGACCGCGAATGGCGAGAGAATTGAGGAGCTTGGCAGGGAGAGAGGCCGATCAGAAAGGTGGCTGACATTATTATAGGCCAGCTGCCGGAGAGAGTGCTGCACTGATGCCGGAGATGAGCAGGAAGTAAGGCATTACGAAGTCTGCGAGGTGTAGACCATCCCAGGCAGCATGCCCAATGCTGGGATACGCATCACCAGCCAAGTCCACAACCAGCATCACAGCCTGAGACGGCAGAGGAAGACTAGGCCATTCAGATTGAGTCACATGCAATCCTGACAAGGAATGCATGTATCGCTGTGAGCTTCACTGAGGTCTGCACCATCGTTATGCCTCGCATGACGTCCAGCCCAACCAATCGGCGCTTTGCGCTGCTAGAGGCTGGCACGGTGTGAGTCATGGCAGCGAGGTCAAGCTGCACGGAAACTGCGCGCACCCTGCGAGATTAATCTTCCTCCAGCAATTTCATGGAGCCGACAAACAAGCCACATGCACAGTGCACTGCAATCACACATGCAACGCCGCACAAGACTGCGAAATCCCACGGTTGCTCTTGGTCTTTCTTTCAGAAAGCTGACGGATAGAGGGAGAAGGATGGATTAGGCAGATGCCTGAGGCGCACCCACGCGTCTGGGAAGGTCTTAGCTTCCTTCTCTCCCTCGCACTCGCGCCGCGTCTTCTGCAAACATGCCTCTGCGGCAATTGCCTAGGCAGCATGGCTGGCCATCTTTACGCTGTGTGGAGTCGGTTCTCGTTGCGTCGCAGCGTTCTGGCAGGCCATCGCTTGCTGGCTTCGGAGTAAGGCAGCTTTGGGGCTCCGTGAGACATCGGCGGTCGGGGGCTGTGCTACAAATAACCAGCTGCCAAGTTGTCAGATGCAAGTTTTGCGAAATGTAACAAATTTCAACATCACACCGGGATGTTTGACACAACCCTTGCGCCGTCAACCTGTCACACTTTCATTATCTTTCATTTCAGCAAGCCTGTGGAGCGAGGAGTGTTCCGACTGCTTCAGCCTACTCATTGAAACCTGCGCTTCAGCGCCCCTGTAAACCCCAAGCAATCCTCAAAATTTCACTTTCCACAGCATCGCACGGGACTCACATCTGCGCCCATGGAACCATTTGGTCTTGTCTCGGGGCTGGTCGGTGCGAGCACTTTCATTTCTCCAGTCGTGGCAAGTCTTCCCCACCTTGTCGTTTCTCTTTGTCTTTGTCTTTCTCTTTCTCTCCCTCTCTCTCTCTCGCTGCATCTCTCTCTTTGCTTTGCTCGGGGTCTGAGCGGGAGCAGTCCTCCCGTCCCGCACGAAAGCGCTACCCCATCCCTGATTCTCAAAGGATGGGCTCGGCTGTATATCATAGGGTGCCCTGAAAACGTGATCCCCCGTATTCGGGAGTTTGTTTGATGGCACCGGTGGATGTCCTGGTGTTTTTAGAATTGTTGTAAAAGGAATGTGTGCAAGAGGGGAAAACATGCTTGAATTACCGGCCTTGCAAATTCCATGCATGCTACTGGCACACCATTCTGAAGTACAAAAAGGAGCTGAGAAAGTTAGATGTCTTCAGAACAGGCGTGTTCTGTTTCTCACCAGCTGCAGTTGGGTGGTGCGCGGATCCGGGGTTTCGCCGATGTGTTTGCTGAGGTATACGATCATCTACGGTCCAAAGCTTGTAGCCACGTTTGCCCTGCCACATCGTCTGTGCTCACTTTTCCCAAGTTCTTTCTGCCCGCTTGTCGGGACTGCGTGTCCCCCTCGTAGTTTGTTGATCTCTTTCTCGGTGTCCCTGCCACTATCACGTTCATTCCCGTGTTGGTGTCCCCCATCCAGTCTAGGTGTACTCCGTCTACCTGCCCTCGTCACCTTTTAAAAAGAAGTGGACGGCCAGCAACTTTTTGCGCGCCTGCTGGTTCATTGGGATCACCTTGGGTTCCTCTTCGACATGGCATGCTGCCCCTTCCTACTGCTGGGCCACCCTTCGCGCCGCCACCAGGTTTCCTCCGGGTGACAGCCGGAGGTCCCCACAAGGGTGACGGACAGGAAGGGGCCAGGGTCAGAGGAGGTCTTTGCGCGGCCTTTCGGGGGGCCCTTGCGAGCCCATCAAGCCCCCCACCAGGTCCCCGGGTTGACAGCGTAGGCTGAGAGACTTGAACCAAAATCGTTACCAGAAATTAGGGGCAAAAACACATCACAACTTTTTGGGTCCCCTAACTGCCATGTGGAGGTGTGCTGTGGCTGAGCTGCAGGTCGGCTGGGTGTGGGTAGCTAAGAAAAGGCAGGGTTACAAACGACAAAAGGAACATTCACTGGGGTCGCTGCAAGCTCACTTGTTGTGGTGGTGTGGAGTGTGTGGTGTCCCCTGCACACTGCTTGCCTTTGGCCGCCTTCGATGCTTCTTTTAAGGTCGGGCACTCGCTTTTGGCGTCGCGTCGGCTAGATTTAAGAGAATCTTTTGCAGCCTATGGCACAGATCCTTGTGTAATTTCTTTTATGGTTTCAGTATGGTTTCAATACGGTTTGCAGTTATGGAATCAGCATGGTCTCATGCTGTCTGCGATTTTTTGGTTTCACTATGGTTTTGTGATGCTTTTTCTTTTTACGGTGTGTTTCATGGTTTTGTTTATGTTTTTTTGTATTGTTGTGGTTGTGTTTAATGGTTTTCAAAGGTTTGTTTTATGTTCCTTAAATGTCCTGCGGGGATTTGGTTTGTAACCAGCAAAACCAATGGAATTCTATGGTCTTAGTAGCAGAACAACCACTGGTTTTCTATGGGTTTCGTGGCGAAAGCAGCCAAATCAGTTTTCATCGGCCCGGAGCTGAAAACCATACCAAAACCATAAAATAACCATACATATTTATGGTTTTGGTATTGTTTTGGTATGGTTTTAATATGATTTTACTGTGGTTTTGCTCCTCCACCCTAGGAAAATCACTGAAAACCAGTGAATTTCAAATGGTTTTCCTAGCAAGACCGGCAAAAACAATGGAATTCTATGGGCTTTGGAGGCAGAACCATTGAACAACCAGTGGTTTTCTGTGGTTTTTAGCGAAAGCAGCCAAATCCATTGATTTTCCTAAGTTTTCATCGGCCCGGAGCTGAAAACCATTCCAAAGCCATACCCAAACCATACCAAAATCATACCAAAGACATAAACAGTTATGGTTATGTTTTCGGTATGGCTTTAATATGGTTTTACTATGGTTTTGCTCCTCCACCCTAGGAAAATCAGTGAACACCAATGAATTCCAATGGTTTTCCTAGCAAGAGCCGCTAGGTGGCAAGCGGTCATCCCGTCGTTCGTCGTACCCCGGCGCCGTTCCATTTGCCGCTTGATTCGGCGGCGCTCTCGCCACCCGGCGCGGTCTTGGCCGTTCCGCGCAACTCTGGCCTCCTGTGAGAGCGAGGGCGGCCTCCGCCTTCGTGTTCGAGCTTACCCCGGTCGGCTCCGCTGGCCTCTCCGATCCCCACCTAGCCCTTGCTGATGGCTTCGTGGGCGTATTCTTCAGGCTCATGTGCGGGCTCTTCGGTGTGCTCCTTGCGCCTGGAGCCTGAGCCTCTTGGTTGGGGCGAAATCCCGACTCGCTGGTCGCTGGCTTGAGGCTGTTGGGGTGCATGCGTCGAGTCGCCTCCCCTGGCCTGGTTGGAGGGGTAGCGCGGTGTGGGGTTTGTGGGGCAATGGCGCAGCAGCAGTGGGTGTTCGTAGAGTTCGTGTGTGGGTGCCCGGCCCTGTTGTCTCGAGCTGAGCTTGGGCTGAGGTGTGGGGGAGGCGTGACGCTCTGATGAAGGTCTTTGGTTTGGTGGTCGTCACTCGAACTGCTGGTCTAGGAGCTCGAACTTGAGGGGGGCCCGGCTCTTTTGCTCGAGGCGCCTTGCACACCTCCCGGCTGTGTTGGCTGCCCTGCTGTGGTGGATGTAGTTCTGTTGAGGTGCTCCCGTGTGGATCGTCTGGAAGATGGTGGATCGTGTGGAAGACGGTGGGGTCGAGGTGTTGGTAGGGCTCGTGTTTTGGCACCGGCTTTGGTTGGGTTTTGGCTCTGGGCAGCCGCTCTCAGCCAAACCTTCTTTGTTCTGGTAGGAGAGCTCGCAGGAGGGGCAGTGGAAGACCGTCGTCAACAAGCGAGGGCATCTCCTTGATTCGTGGCCGTGGACTGGGGAGGGCGCAGCCATCGGTGGCAGGCGTCCCCACGTGGTGCTCCAACTCTGTCAAGGCAACAGGTACATGCGATGTCCCCGTTTGCCAGCTTTTCTTCCACGACCTTCGCAGGCTTCAGACAGCCGGAAAGCCTCGCCAGCGACCTCCGCGCGGGAATGAAATCACTGGAGCGTTTTAAGGTCGAAGGGGCAAAGCACCCTGACACAAAGGACGCATCCGAGGCAGAACCGCCTGTCCCAGAGTCTCGGGACGCGGTGGCGGGGCTGTGCGTCGCCACAGAAATGCCAAGGCCAACACTGGAATCTGAAGTCGGGGCTGGCGGCCCGGGAGGCGCAAAAGGGCCAAGATTGACGGCGACAACCAAGCCATCAACCGCAGGAAAACCAGCCGTATTGACAGAGGGGAGGTTGCAGTCAGTGGAACACGCATCACGCAACTTGGTACTCTGAGGCAGCGAGGAAGGAACCGAGTATAAGCAGCGGTTCATAGTCGATCCATTCCCCATGGACGTGCAACCATGAAAATCCCAACAGGAGTGGCCGTAAGTCCAAGAAACATACAACGGCCTGGGCCTCCCGACTTGCCTGGCTCAACACACGGTCCGCTGCAAGGACGGCATGCACATGTACGCCGCGATGTGCGTAGTCTGTGAGTCTGTGATCGCGGAAGAAGTTGGTCGCAACAAGAGCCTGGGCACAGGCGTCTCAAGGTGAGCGGCTATGTCAGCGTGAACAAATTTGGTCCCACCGCCCAGGGGGGACGATATGCAAGAAACGCTCGTGGTCGGACATGACTCAAACTCAAACTGCATCTGCGAAGGCATCCGGCAACACCGGGGTGTGACGCCAACTAGCCGCATCTTAAAGCAATTCGGCTAGTCGGCTAGTGTAGTGACGGTTAGAGGAGTGTGGTCTCTCTCGGGATAATCTGAACAGTATCGCCCTTGGCGACCGTGACTGTGCTGGAGGTGTCGACCGGCCACGGAAGGTCTCCAACAAAAACGAGAGGTCCTGGTGCACCGGGGACCTGGGCCAACCGCAAACTGTCCGAAACCAAGACGCGGGAAGGGATGTCCAACGCGAAGATACGGCCATTGAAGAGCCGGCTGTCAATGACGACACAGGCGTTAGCCATCGGCCAGGTCCAGGTGGGCGTGGCTATCAAGACAGCAAGGCCAACTACTGTTTGGAACCTGGCCAGAAGCTCAGGTGGATATGCCGGTACAAGGATCAGAAAAGACCCACAGCTGCCGCAGGCGAATGGTCCGCACGTGGAGCCGTGCTCTGGATGCATACTTTCAGAGCCTCCCTGATCCGCATGCGGTGCACCCTGACGATCGACCGGCGCAGCATGATCAGCCCCCCTGCAACGGGAGCGTCTGATCCCGGCGCATCAACGGGCCCAGCTGTCTGCGCGGGAGAGAAAGAAGCAGCCGGCGGGTGCACTGGCACGCAGCTCGCCTAACAAGGCAGCAAAATACCTGTCCATGGAAAGCAACGACTACACTGACTGCACGCCACCCTGCAGCTAGCGCCCGCGAATCCAGAAGCACTCCGCGGCAGGTGAGGGTCGCGCTCCAAGCCTAACCTGAGAACCGACCTGTTGGGCAGACGCGGATGTTCGGCAAAGATGCGGAAACCAGGAACATTCCCAAGTAGGGACTGGCCAGCAACACGGGTGCTGTAGAGGGGGGTACCAACCAATCTGACCGCAAGATCCTGTCCCGTTTGGCGGGCATCAAGGAAGACGAAGCATCCATGAGAAATCCCCGCAGGTACATTCTCCGACCTCGGCCTGGCTGCCAAGACCTTTCCGGTTGCAAAACCCTCAAACACAACATCGTCAAGTCATCCTCAGGCGAAGGCACGCAGAAGTGAACATGTTCAACACGGCGATGCGTCTGTGTGCCACTGTCAGCTTGAGCTCGTCATTGAAGCTGAAGCTCCCTGTAAATGGCACGAGCCTAACGGAATCGTCCCGGACAACTAACCATTGTTCGGTAGGGCTCTCAACACATATATTATACGGGGTTCTTTCAACCATTCCCGCGGTTGTGGGAGGAGCTGCGCCAAGGTAGGTTCCCAAAACGTGGTGTCCAACAGGAACAACTTAAGCCGAAAGAGCGCCCCCATCTCGACCGTCGAATCGGTGTAATGCTGTTGCACTGGATAGGGGTGTGGGAACCTGCGACAAACACATCCCAAGGAGCAGCTGTGCGGCGGTGGGCTCACCCTCCTTGGGCTGGTGCTATGTTGGATCGTTGTGGTTCGTTGTGCAGATGTGCAAGCCACGCAGCTGGCGGTTGTCGGCCTGTCGCACTTAGGCCACTACCCACGCCGTGCAATCACTGCCAATTAGCCCTGTCGCTGCGCCTGACCTGGCTCTCGCCAGCAGCGACGAATTTGCTGGGGTGACCTTGAAACTCTCTTGCAGCCTCCGTCAGAGCGACTGTAAGTAAGGCCTTCTTCCTCGCTTCGACGTTATTGGAGACGCTCGTGGACCACTTCGAAACACCCCGGCCGCAGAGACTGTCCCGCACACTGCCATCCACTTTGATCCGGAGAACCCTGCTCTGAGTGCTGCACCGCGTCAACTCTCCCTTTGCAACCTGTTACCCGAGTCGACCCTAACTCCCCCCGCTTGAGATTCGGGTTGTGCGGTTGAGTGGTTCCCGCTTGATGTTGGACAATGTGAGCTGCCGCTCGCTGCCGATCTGTGGGCTGACCTACTTTGTTCCGGCCCAGTCGCCACTCCCTCCCACGTCCTGAACGCTTCGCCCTTTTGGTGTCAGGATGGATGTCTGGGATTGTTCCCGTCCGATCAGCTCTTACCGGGTCCTGCTCAGGTTTGCCTGGGGTTTACATCGGGCATGGTGCCGGTCTCACTGAAGACGTTTGGTCTCTACGGAGGTGAGGGTGCCGGCCCGGTCAATGTATTCGCCTCTGAACTTGTGGGCCTCATGTGGGGAGCCATTGCGGCTCGCACATATGACAATGAAGCCGTTTTGGGCAACGCTGTTGGCACCTACGTTGCACCCCGTCATGCGGTTCAGGCCTGTCAGAGCATACATCAAGGATTCTCGCTGGGCCTCGCGGCAATGGTGTCGCGTACACACGTACCCGGTCATGCCGGAGAGGCTTCCAATAAGCTTGCAGATGGAGCTGCGTCTGCTGGTGCCATGGTGGCCCTGTCTCCAGTCTTTTCCTTGTCCTTCGATCAATGGTTCCAAGACGACGGCGCGGCCTTCTCTTGGCTTTCCCATGTGTGTTAGTCCTTTGTCTTTTCCCGCCGAGTCAGGCCAAGACACTCGGGTTGCTAAGCTCGAGCTAGCTTTCGCCACATTCAACACCCTTTCGCTTGCCTGCCCTATGAGCACGGATGCCGGCCGTAGATCCGGTTTGTACGGGGCAACTGGGCGGACAGCACTGTTGGATGCCTCTCTTCATGAGTGCGGCGTTTTCAGCGCCCGCGCACAAGAAGCCAGAACGACGGAAGGGGGAGTCCGCAGCGATCACGATGCATAGACATTTGGATAGTAGGCCTTCCCATGAGGCGGTTGTTCTACAGTGTGGGCCTACCTGCCAACTTCTTCGGGTGTCTTTGCAGGGCATGGACCTCACAAGGGACACAGCCGGGGCACCCGTCTCGCTTGGCGGAAGGAGACCAGGGACCTGGGTTGGGCCTTCAATTCAGCTTAGGAAAGGGAGCTCTGGGTAGACGGGAACAGCGCTGGGGGGTCAGCGACTTCCACGCATGCAAGCTGAGGATTCAGATGATGATGTTTCAGGGGTTGCTCCATAGCTGCTCTGCAAATCTCGCTAGTACTTCCCAGTATACCTTCCAGGGGCCAGGAGGCTGGCGCGACGTGATTACGTCCACTCCCGTCCTGGCGAGGTCTGGTGACCTGACAGGTCGTCTCTGCTATTCGTGCCGGTCACGCTGTCCCGGATCACTATGCGGTCGTCATTCGGGTAACTCTTCCAGTTAGGCAGGCTGCCAAGTCCCGGGTTCAAGGCCGCATTGATGAACAACTCCTGCCAGACAATGCCCCGTTGATTACCCGTATTCTTCCCACATCCCATCTCCTCCGTAATGTGAACGACCATACAGCACTGTTAGCTGAGGCTCTGTACTCCACCCTGGCACAACACCTCCCTTTGCGGCCGAGCAGGATGAGGCAGGGATTTGTCTCAGAGGAGGCCAGCGATGCCAGCGATGCTCACGCGCATCTCTCGCACCAGCGTCACGCGTTGCGCTGGCGGATCTGTGCTGTGCCTTTCTCGCCTGCCTGGAGGCGTGAACGGTGCTTTTTCGAGATTTTCTGTGGGGAGTGGATTTGGCACCTACGGCTTTCAATTGTGGTTCCCTGACTCTGGACATTAGGCGCGCTGGGCGTGACGTTCGCAGACTGTATCGCAGGGACCGGGCCAATCACCTTGTGCAGCTGACGGTTGAATTTGATGAGGCTGACCCGAGACACGTGCACTCTTAACGGACCCCACCTTTACCCAGGCTTCGTAAGCTTGATGGTAGTCTGTGCCAAACGCCTGACGAGGTCACCGAGGAATGGCGCCGACACTTCTCGGACCTTGAAGGTGGCCAGCTGTCGGAGCCATCCGAGTTTGTCACTGCCGTGTTTGTGATCGGCAGGACACCACTGTGGCACTATGGGGACCCGAGCAGCTCAATGAGTCAGAGCTGCCGACCTTTGGCGCCGTTGTTGCTGCCTTCCAACGCGTTAGAAGCCCTCGGGGCCTGACCTCCTCCCTTATTCAATCTGCCGCCCTTTTGCCTTCTGCCTTTCTGAGCTGTTCTGGCCTGTTGGTGCTGCTTGCGCCAGATCCAGCACGAAATCCCTAAAACTGGCCCTAAACCCAATCCACCAGTACGGAATGTGGCTGCCAGCCAACGGGGGATTTTGGTTCAGTCGGTCTTAAGTAAGGTTTTGCACCGCGCATGCCGACATCTCCCTAATAAGCGAATGGCCGCTCGTGCTCCCAGCTTGCAAATTGGTGGACGGCCCGGGCAGACTTACATGTTTGGCTCCTATGTCTCGCAATGTTTTTTTGGACATGCACGTAATGCCAGCATTTCTGCGGCTCTTGTATTCACCGATCTTGTTGCAGCATACTATGCGGCGGTTCGGGAGGCGGTGCTTGGTGTTCGTCCGGAGGGGGACCCAGCGCAGCAGGCTGCGTCCTCGCTTTGTTATGCCGGAGGATGTGCAAGCGCTGTCCTACTATGCGAGTGAGGAGGCGGCACTACAGGGGCCCGGCGCTTATGATTGCGTGTGTGCTTTGCCACAACAAATACATGTCGACACGTGGTTCTTAACCACGGCCAGGGGAGCGTCACTCGCGATCGGCCCCCCGCGCGGATTCGCGCACCGGGAAATCAGAAACAGTTGTTTGCCCCCCAAGGTTTGACTCACCGGCCGTCCCACCCCAAGCCCCGGTAACACTAATACCCCCAACCCGCCTCGAAGGCTCAGCTTCATGCACCCCTATTGCCGGTGACTGGTCTCCCCTTGAGTCTCTCTTCTTCAGCACAGGCAGAGAGGCAACACGTACGGTCCGTGCTGCCCCTCGCGCGTTTCCCCTTGAGTCTCTCTCTCTCTCTCTCTGAGCCTTGCGGTATGTCATGGCCTTGATGGTGTCACCCTTCCTTAGCAATTCGACGAAAGGCGTCAGCAACGAAAAAGCCGAGACGCTTCTCTAAGAAGCAGGCATGCTCAGGTTGAAAAGATGCCAAAGGTCTTCTGATTCCTCCGATCAAATTTGCTGCAAGTGAAACTTCAATTGGCTCAGCCGTTTCTGCGGCGTCCCGACCTCTGCAATGAGAGTTGCGAGTCCTTTGCCATCCTGGCAACTAAGAGAAGTCTCTCTGGCCACTACAGGGCCTCGGGAGCCTTCCAGGGCTGCCGTCTGCATCGCTGCAACAACTTTGGGATGTGCAGACTCCAGGCTGCCAGACGCGCCCGCACGCTTTTCTTACCAGCTGTTTCTGCTGCGTCCGTACAGCGCAGAATGTCGGAGCACTCCGACTTGGCGCTGGCTCGAGGTACTGGGTCGTGCAGTGCGGAGAAACCGCTTTTCCACTGCAACCTGCCCTGCTTCCTGCCTGACCGCTGAGTCCACGAGTTCACATTCGACTTGGGAACACCTCATTGATCCGCTCGTCTGAAGGCTCGTCGAAACTGCGTCCAACCTGATTCCGGAAGAAAAGGCACAGTTGTTTGCCAAACGAATCACGGCCACGACCCTGCAAGCAACGGAAATTTGAATTGAAGCCAATGTCAATCTTGAATCTCAGACTTGCCCTGAAGGGATTGCCTCAGTTGCAATTGTGCTTGGGAGCTTCCGGCGCGCCTCGGCATGCCATCTGGGTACACTAGGCTGCCTCTTGGGCACCAACTCCCTCGTGCCGCTGAAATCCGCTGAGCGCAGGTCTTTGGGTTGAGTGATTCAGGATCGGACAGGGGAGGAGCGTATTCATGAGCACGACAACCACAATAATGACGATGACCCCGATCACAAGAAAGAGTCGGAGATCAGTCGGGGGTCTTTCGTCACTGAGTCACTGTGCCACTTGAAAGGCCAATGAGTGCTCGACAGAATATCAAACGTATGTTGCAGCAACCAAGTCCATCAACAGGCATCCATAAGCCCACGACAAGGATCCAAGGTGAGCTGCCATCCTGCCAGAAAGACAAAGGGAATCGTGACTTGTGGCAGCTGCCGGCGTTGGTCCTGCCTGCAGGGCTCTGTACACTAATCCTTCTCCCTCTCTTCCACAGAGTCGAAGGTGAAAGGCTGCGTTGAAACCGTCGGAAACCTCCTGTTTACGTCAGTCGGCTTGGGAACGTTGCATACAGTTCGGCCAGGCAAGGACCCCATTGCGACTAGAAGCAATTTTCCTCCCGCAGCGGATCTCGCCGAACCCCACGAAGACGGGCGTTGAGAAGAATGAAGCCCGTCTTGCTGTCAACCTCCCGGCAGGACATGTCAGGTGTCCAAAGGCCCCGGAAGTCAACAGGAGGTCAGCTGTGGTATCAGCCACCATTCAGGAGGGCTCAGCCAGAAGATGTCCAATCGGAAGGAACATCTGGTGGCCAACATTGGACTCGAAGCGAGCACTGTTGGGCAGTACGAATAAATGTAAGAACTCCAACCGTTTCTTGTGCTTGTGACAGAAACCCGGAAAGCTCTGACAGCGACTCGTGGCACCTCCTCTGCAGCCCGCGCCACTGCTGCCTGAGCAAAGGAGTTTCTGACTCCGATCTGCCTACTTCCATGCGCCGGACTCAACCGCACCGGGTTCTGGACTAGCTGCGGTCTTCGCGGGGCCACAACGACCACAAAGCCACCACGCATGTCCTCCAGGAGCACAAAGCCACGGATAAGTGATGCAGACTTCGGGAGCTATATTGAGAATATCTCTGTCTGTCTATCTCTGTCTCTGATTATCTCTGTCTCTGTTTCTGTCTCTGTCTGTCTGTCTGTCTGTCTGTCTCTGTCTGCCTCTGTGTGTCTCTGTCTGTCTGTCTGTGTCTCTGTTTCTGTTTGCTTGCATTCGGTCAAGGGCAATGCGGACGCATCACGTCGGGGCGCGCTCTGTCTCTGTCTCTGTCTGTCTCTGTCTGTCTGTCATTCTCTGTCTGTCTGTCTGCCTGCCTGCCTGTCTGTCTGTTGGTCTGTCTCTGTCTACGTATGCAACCGTAAGTATGCATGTGCGCATACGTATAGATGGAGACATCAGGCAGCATATGTACATACACATATACATATATTGTCAGATATATAGATATCTACCGTACATGTCACATGCATGTCTACAAAAGGAAGCAACGATATGGCCAAAAACGGATGTGCGCTGAATCATACCTACTACCACAAGTACATGCATACATGCTCTCGGGTCACGGGCCCCCACCCCCCCCCCCCCCCAATGGTATCCCCCCACCCCTTCTGCTGGCCTGCTGCTGCACGCCCACCCGCCCTGCGCCCCGGCCCGCCCCCGGCCCGCACCTTGCCCGCCCCTGGGCCTTGTGCGCGGATCGGGAGTGTCGCACTATGCCCTGCCGTAGCATCATATTGTATAATTTTTAAGTAGGCCCAGGTTACGAATCAGAAACTTACGAATGGCCTTCAGGGACTGGATGAAAGCACTCGTCATCTCTCCTGCATGGGAGCCGGTCAGCTAAATATGTCGATATGAAGCACTCGCAAAGGTGTCCTTCATCAGAACTTGAGAAGGCGGTCTTCTGCGTGCCACCTCCGACACATAGCAGTGGCCGTCTAATGCCGCAAAGCGTTCGGGAACACACACGAAAGCACCCTGAGCTTTGCACTTCGTGGCATGGAGACAACTCGAGCTCTGCCTCAGAAGCCGTGAGATGACGTGCGACGCATTTCTGCATATTCCTGCCTTCTTTTCTTTCGCTTCTCGTGTCCGGCACGGGATTTGGGAAGGACCAGAAAGTCGCCAAACGATAATTTTCTGCTTGCAAATCATAGAATGCTGGATGCCAATACCTGATCTTTTTGTGGACCCGACTATCTGAGTATCTGAACCGCTTCCTGCAACAGCACTCGTGGACATGTCAAGGCCCAACTTGACCCACGAGATCTGGCTAGCGTCTCGCGAGCTTCAAAAGTCGAGTTGTGGATATTAACGGCTGACTCCAGTACAGGGCGTTCGGCTGTGACAGAATGATTTCAAGGGTATTTCGATACAAATCGGCACACGACTTGTGGCGAGCTGCCGACAGCATCCCCCCAGAGTTTCTTTGCAGCTGCAGCTTGCTTGCTGGTGCGGAAGACGATGCTCAGGCTGTCTTTGACCACCTTCGCCGCATAGGTGTCAGATTGGCAACACTGAAGTTGGACGGGGCGTTCCTTGAACATGGCCAGGAAGACTCGGGCAAGTTCGCGGTCTGCCTCGTCAAACGAATCAGGCAGCTCAGGGCGTGCTAAAGAGTTAGTGGGAGATCAAGAAGGGAGAGGGAAAAAGAGAGAATGCTCTGCCAAAACGAGAATCAGCCGTTCCTGTAGAACCTGCGCTTTCGATGGCTCTGCCGCAGGCTGAATCAGGGGGTCCTGCACGAATAGGCAGACGGTGCAAAATCTCAAGCGGACTCTAGCTGAGCTGCCTGACTGCCCCTGCATCAGGTCCTACCTACAGTTTGGCATGCACACTTCGCGAAGGGTCCATGACATTCTCCATGCCAAGCCGGAGGCCCGCCTGCCAAGAAGCTCGAGCTCTCACCCTCGCTGCCATGCAACCGCAAAGACCAGATTTACTCGGGATCCTGCCGACTGGAAAGATGCCAGTACGACGGCATTCCATGAGCTGCAAACCGAGTGGAGAACTTGCTGCTCTGCAGTCCAGGCTCTGGCAAGTCCACATCAGCCCGGGGTAGACCGGATTTCACCAGAATGCCCATGCCTCATTTCGCGACAATTCGTTGCCCATGGTTCCTTCTTGCTTGTCCTGTGCACCATACACTCACCCTGGGCTCGCTGCTGGCCTTCAGCTGGTCTAAAACCTGCAAGTCGCCAAGTCTGAGGTTCAAGACTGACATGTTTTCGGATCTGGAACTCTTGACGGTTGTATTTCGAGTTGACCCACAAGTATTTCAGCGTCGCACCTCTCTCGTGCTGTTGGGAATCACAACCTTCTGCGTGTTCCCGAACAAGCCGTCCCAGGGAGCGCCTAGGACGAACGAAGAACGAATCCGGTAGAGCGTCCCCTAGAGCCGCGTCGCCGCGTGTCGCATGCGCCTAGCACTCTCAAGCTTGCACTCGGCTTCGTGCCGACTCGCCGGGCCAGTCCGTGCCTTCTGACAGAGACAGAGATCAACCTAGGGAAGAGATGTTCACCAATCCAAACTAAAGTATCAGCCACAGGTCTCTGGCGGCAAATGCCAGCGGCATGACGCGTCTGAGTACCGGAATCGAGCAGGACTAAGCATGCTTCCGGCTTGTTGGTCTGTGTTGAGTCTGATCCATCGTCATCTTTACCAGACTCTACCACATTCTACAGTGACCAGGGCTATGTTCCGAAGCCTGGTATCTTGGCATGCCCCTTTAAACTCGGAACAGTGAAAGTTCATCAACTTGCTCGATCTTGCAGCACGGGCCCACCTTCTCCAGCAGAGTGAGCCCGCTCGAACAGCCAAGCAAAGCGCAAAGACCTGAGCCGCAAGTCCTCACTCGATCCTCCCGCTTTCTTCGAACTCCCAAATCTCGAAACTCAAAGCTGACCGGGCTCCAGGCATTGCCTGGGTCCAGGTCGCGCTTCGCGGGCTTCGACACGCGGACGGGACGAGGGCAAAGACGAGACCGAGAAGGGCCTGCAGAGCAGCTTCCAAATTGACACCCGAGAGCCAAAAGAACTAATGCGCCTACACAGGTGCCGGTGCAACGAGCAGATGGCCACAGGTCCATGGCGACTAGATGGACAGGGAGCGCATCATTGAAAGACTGAAAGTTAGTGCTGCGTGCCAGCCGCAACGCTCCTGGTTGATGCTGACTTACGTGTGGCAGACTGCAGTTTCCGTCGCTTGTGTATGGCTCGGTCGATACTATGGACTCACCAGACCTGGTGCTCATCCGAAAGCTGGACCGAACCAGCTAAAATGCTTGACTCTTCGGAGATAGCACAGCGCGACACGGCTGAATTTCAGTCTGAGCCATTCTGAGCCTTCTCGAACTCTTTGTGCAGCAACTTCATGCCCACGCGGCTGGGCAGCCATGCAGGCTGCAATGACCAATCGACAGAGTCAAAGAACTTCTGTCTATGCCTTCGAATTGCTTTTGGCGGCCAGTGGCTGTGGGGAACACTAATTCTTGTCGGTTTAGTTTCTCAAGTTGGGAGAGGGTCGTCCCTGTGTGAAGATGTGCAAAGCGCAGCTAGACTTTCTATCGCATGTTGACATGAGGGAAGACGTCAGAGCCTTGCCACAGTTTTCCGAGAGGGGCAGAAGCACGAACAACATGGAATGGAGCAGTTCCGGCTTCAACCGTTGCGATGGATGCAAACTACCAGTTTCATCGTCGCTCACGGCCGTCTCGCCAGCATCAGCGAAGCAGTCGGCAGCCTGTTCTGCCAATTGTCTGAGCAGCTGCTTCTGACCTTGGCGGATTTAGCTCTGCCGGCCGTTAAGCTTCCATGCATCTGAGTAGCTCACTTTGCTTGGCCAGTCCGACCGTGTTCTGGCTCCGATACTTATCATGCGCTGTGCAGTGGTGGCTGGAAGTCCCTTGATGCAGTCTCCAGCATCTTCCAGCACCGGTAGGGAACACTGTGCCAGAAACCAACGTGAATTGCTTTGCCGATTTGCATGGCATCGCAGTAGTAGAAGCTCGAAGAACTTTCTGTCGCTGCTTGTCAGATGTGCTTTGAGCACACGGTCGGTGAGAACTCATTGGCAAAGCCTGCGAGCAAAGCCAAGTCACTGTTCGACCCTCAACAGGCCAACACACCGGAAAGCAGCTTTAATTCATGCTGAAGCTACAGGTACGAGGAGGAGCCTTGGTCCACCCGGGAACCAGGTCACACCTCAAGGATTCTACAATTCTCACTAAGCCGGGCTGTGCGATCGCCTTCCACCGCCTTCACAGATCGGGGCTCTCCTAAGTAGTGGAACTCCCGAGCCCGTCCTTGCCAACGATCCAGGCCTCGGCCTCCGGACCATCTGCCCCTGGGGCCCGCGGTGCTGAGATAAACTGCTCTGCAGCCAGTCTTCCTGGCAATGCCACAAGCAGCCCACTGCCCACCGGAGGTCTCGGCAGAAAAGCCCTCCGTGAGCTGGTAGTTGGCGTCGATTGCACTGTCAAGAACCGCCAAGCCTTCGATGATTGGTAGCAGGTGGATTCCAACGATACAGACGCCTTCTGCACGGCCGCTAATAGTCCGAAGCCAGTGGCGTCAGTGGCCCCGTGTGCACCTTACCTGGACATCAACAGGGCAGCCATGCGGCTCAAGCGCATCATTCCAGCCTCGGCTTTCTTCACAGCACGAACTGCTGTGTCAATATCAATCAGGGCATTGGCCTTCTGCTGTTTGTTCGGATCTCCCAGCCAGAGTGCAAGATTTGCTGCGATCTGACAGCCGAGGGGTTTGGTCAGAACAAGCATCATCCAGCTGCAAACCATCAACTCTAACGAGGTCCTTCCCTGTTAAAGTCGTAGTGGCACATCCGCCAATGATGGGCCAAGGATGGAATAGTGCCTGTCCTCCTGTCACTCTGGTTCCAGCTTCTTTGCATGCGTCGTTGAAACCTTGAATCATCCTCCGAATCACCACATCCCGGTACCTGTCCTCCATTCTGGTTAAAAGATCATAAGAATAGTGTCGACGCGATGGGCTCCAATTGCATGTACATCCGAGAGAGTGTTTGCAGATAAGAATAGTGTCGATGCGATGGGCTCCAATTGCATATAGATCCGAGAGAGTGTTTGCACATGCAATGCGGCCCTGATTGTATCGATCCAGGGAGATTGGGGAAAAACAGTCGGTGGTGCTTGCCAAATAGATGCACTCGCCAGCAGCTCCAATTGGGACAAGGGAGACATCTGGAGAGTCCTCTTTCAGCATGCATCCATCGCCAATGTTGGTCAGCAGCTCTGTCAGCTTGTTTTGCTTAACTTTGCAACCTCAGCCCTTCCTCTCCGCAAAGCTGGTCAAAACAAAATCTCTCGGCAGCCCAAGTGATTCGGGATCGAACAGCTGTCGACGAAACTTTTCACACATTGCAAGTCACTCTGCAGGGCTTGGCAAACAGCATCAAACAGCTGCACACATGGAGACGCCGCGGGGCCTGTAAGCCTTTGCTTGAATTCCCGTTTTGTTCCAGCGTCCGCTCATGTCCGCTCGCGCTGTGGTCGAAGAACGGTCTCCACTCGAAGGAGACTGCTTTGCCAATTTCACAACAATGGGGTTCATGGCAAACCACCTGAGCGCCGTGCCGATCCGCAGGCGAAGGATGTTTCGGGCATTGTCAGGTCGTACGCCGTCGGGGAGTCCTGGAAGGACCTCAGCCATAGCGGAGCTTTTCGTCTCGCCGCCTCGCCTGTGCTGTGTCATGCTGTGCCTGTGATCGACACACCCGCTTTGCGGAAGGCTCCTGGGTCTCCTGGCATGGGGTCGCATGGGCCTTCTGCAACAGCCCAGCAGAGGCTCAGACTCAGACATCCGTTGCACTGCTTTTGGCTCCCAGCGCGGCGAGTCGTGTTTGAGGGCACCACGGGGTAGCAGGGTGCTTTTTCAGACTCGCCCTGGCCACCGCCGCAGTCACTGCAGTCCTGGTTCTGGCCCTTCAGCTGTTGCCCAGCTTGCAACCTTTAATTCCACATTTGCTGCATTCTGAGACAGCACCTTCTGGCAGGTCGAGACATTTGCTGTCGTCGCCTGGCAGCTTAGCCGCAGCCTGGGAGGTGAGTCACAAGGCCAATCCTCCTGCACGGAAACAAAGCTGGTAAATCCGACAAAACCCACCCAAATCGTGAGTCTCGCGCTCTTGGTAGACAAGGCCGCAAAACGTTTTCAGCTTTGACATATCATCCACGTATGACAGACTGCTAGCCTGCTACTTGCTGAATGCAAAATACCTGCGGCACAATTCAATGAACTGCCAAGAAGCCATGGTGTAGCTAGTGAGCCTTTAAACACAGTCCAGGCTGGCCATGCAAGGCACGAGATTTGCATATACGTTTTTGCATTTAAATCTGTCACTCTTATGTCTAGCATCTTCGTCCTCGCCTTCAGAGCCGCAACTTCGCATAGCCAGCATGAACACATGGTAGCGTAGTGACCCTGTCGCAGCACTCGGGTGGCCTCCTGTGTGCGAGGACATCCTTGAGTGTGCGTTCTGGCAGTGGGCTGATGAGCAGCGACATGCCAGAATTTGAAAGAGCCACAAACATATCAAACATAAACTCCGCCTTGCTGTGCCTTTCGACAGATGGAAATGGAAGAAAGCCAGCTGCACTGCTTCAACTAAGCGAGGAATGCCTCATGCAAAGCGGGTAGTCCCAGGAAATGCATTCTTCAATTTGTCTCCTGCTCCCCTGAAGCTTCGCTCAAGTGAGCTACAGCAGGCAGCATCCCAAGGATCTGCCACGCACACCCGACATTACTTCCGAATGCGAGAAGGGATGACATGCTTTGATCCCACGCCGTACGTAATACACTCATTTCACTATACAAGCTATACAGGTGTCGGGGCGCTCCAAAGCACGTAGCCAGTGTTGCCAATGCACCCTGCCGATTGCCGAGCACTGCTGGCCGTCACCGCTTTCACCCGAGTCGTGGAATGGGGCGACTGGGCCCAAGGGGTTCAGAGCTCGGAAGACGGTTGACACGACGGTGCACTCGGTGCATCCTGCCGCCTCTTCTCTTCTTGACTAGGCGAGCAGGGTTTTACACTACTGACTTGCTTCTTGCATAAAACTCCGCTCACAGCTGCCCTGCTCAAACCGTCTTCGAGCGGTGCTTGCGAATCGTCGTAGCAAGAAGCTACAAGCTAGGCTCCCCACGAGCCTTGCATTGCTGCCATGTCTTTTGACGTTAGACAACTTGAACTGAAGAAGCATGCGACTCCGCATAACAGACATGATTTCACCGAAAAGGGTTCAGCAATTTGCAAGGGAACCAGGCCACACTAGAAAGTTTCGCACTAAAAGCTGATTTATGGTTGTCACTGAGTTGAAAAAGTGTTCGGGCAATGCCCGGTTCTGGTGGCTGAGCAACCTTCCATTGACTGTGCCAGACTAAGGTATTCGTTGGCATACAGCTGTGGCGAAGCCAGCCATCCGTCAGACCACCTAATATGTCATCTCATACATGAAGCAGCTACCAGGACTGAGCTTGCCTGCACGCATTGACAGCGAATCGTCTTTTGAAGTGCCGCAGTGCGGCTGGGAAACGCACACTGGAGATCGACCGACAGCTGAAGCTTCAGCAACTCAGCTGTCTGCCATGACTTTGCTCATCACGCAAGAAACAACTTCTGAATGTAAGTCCTTGGCAGCAGGGGCCGAGTCGAAAGAGTTCACGCAATTGAAATTCTTCCGTGCTGCCAGGAGACCCGCATCCTGTCAAAGAGTGCCAGCTCTGGCTCTGGAGCGGAGTCGACAGGTCCGTCAAGTCCATCGATTCGATGCAGAGGGGAAGTGCCCTCGGACCTGACGTCTTGATGCCTTTACCATGGAAGCCGGGCGGGAGCTGCCTTTTTAATGTTTTAAAGCGGGTGGCTTCTCCTCCATGTACATGACCACTGAAACCTGCAAGTCCTGCAGGGCGAAGTCTGCCAAAGGAATTGTGAAGACCTCGGAGGCAACGCGTCAGCAGCTTGTGATGCCTGCAGTTCACTAGATAATTCAATATAATTCACGAAGCCTTGAGGATCCTTGCGGCTTGTCGGCTTCCGGGGCCCGTGCCTGCCGCAGGACGCGTGCCGCCACGAGCTCCCCTGTCTTCCTTCGTAGCATCGCCGCGGCGGTGGCACCTGCGGACCAGCACCGACAGGCGCGGCTGGTGCGTTACAAACGCCACTTGCAGCGCAGAAGCAACAAACTGGGAGAGGGCTGCAAACCGTCTTGAACACCGCAAACACGGACAGCTGATAACAGCTGGACAGCAACCAACAAAGGAGCGACCGCTCTGTTGAGTGCCACATGTGCCACGGCTTTCAGGTTGGCACGGCCACACTTCTAGATTTTAAACTTTAGAACCTTTGACATGGCCGTTGATGTGTAGAACAGGTGAAGGCCCAACAAAACGCGTTCCCAGCACGGAGAAGTGGACTGGTCATGGTTTTAGTATAAAGATCTTCCCGGAACCGGGCCACGAGAATGGAGGCTGCACATGGCTGCACAGAGTCAGCAGACCTTGCATTTCGAGCCCAACATGCCTGTATCGGTGGCCATGTTTAGCTGGCTCTCGCACTGGAAGGCACATCGAATGTCAGGCGACAACAGCCGCATGAGCTCCTGCACCCACATGCCAAGTGACGACAGTCACATTTGCTAGAATCCCTGTGTGCAGCCCACTAGGCATTTGCATCGCCAGTCACCGGTGCTCGGATGTGCTCGGAATCCGCCGTGTAAGATATTGGGACCCGCGGCGGGAGGAAACCATCTACGTCACTAGTCGCTAGTCCTGGCAAAACACGACGACAAGTGAGACTATGGAAAGAAATTCAACAAGTCTCTCAAGTCAATCAATACCTTCGACAAACAGACTGCATACAGGGCAAGGTCTACAATTTTGGTTCCTCGAGCACAAGGCATGTTGCCTCCTCCTACTGCTGGGCCACCCTCCGGGCACCTGTGGCAAGCACACTCGGGGAACAGCCGACCGGTCCACTAGGACAGGGGGTATCCGAGAGAGGCCAGGGCAAGACTTGGCGCACGCAAAGCAATGCGGTTTTGTGAGCACAAATGTCGCGAAATGTGGCCTCAAGGCCTCCACCAGGTCCCTCCCGGGTGACAACATGGGGTTGTTCACAAGGGTGAAAGACTTGAACCAAAATTTTAATGTTCTCGCTCTCTCTCTCTCTCTCTCCCTCGCGCTCGCCCCCGCCCACATTTGGAGCGTGGAATGAAAACATAGTTGGCCCCCATTGATATGGTGGTTAGAATCTTCGCTCTTTATCGCACACAACGGCCATGGAAATAAAACTCAGTTGGTCGAATCTCCTGGCGTAAGCCCGGGACCCGCGGCCAGGTTTTCAATAATCGATCTTACGATTTATCCTTCCGGTGCCGCATAGCATCGTCTTCTGATGTCTTCTGCTGACTTACTTGCCTTCGACCTCTGTCAACCTGTCATGGCCGAGATTCGCTG
Source organism: Symbiodinium sp. CCMP2592 (assembly GCA_905221615.1). Classification (NCBI taxonomy): domain Eukaryota; class Dinophyceae; order Suessiales; family Symbiodiniaceae; genus Symbiodinium; species Symbiodinium sp. CCMP2592. Next base: position 223,579 of record CAJNDT010005934.1, read on the forward strand.
AGTAGGCTGCACTTGATGCTTCAGATACGTGGAAGTCTGCCTCTTCCTGATCTTTGTTGTGTTTCACGGCTCAGCCTTCTCCTTCTTCACAAGGGCGTCTCGAGATACCCGTTCGAAAGTCAAGACAACCCTTGTCAGGGATTCCACCCAGCTGTGTTCCCTACCGGCATTTTTCCCTAAGCCGGCTGTTTCACGACCTTGCGGTCTTGCGTTGGAAATCAGCCGGCTGTTTTCCGCATCCTGCGCATCAACACATGCAATGCACATCCTTGCCATGTATAGTGGTTTATCCAAAATTACCAAAAGCATTATGCTACGCTGTGTCTGCCCCGCAATGAAGACTTGCGCAGTTTTGGCACATATCTCCATCGCTGCTGATATTCGACACATTCGATTCAGCGTGTCCGTCAAGCCTCAACTGCAGCGGTGACAATGATTCAGGCAGATGAACGAGCGGAAGAGTTGGATGTTCCGAAAGGTTGACTGCGTGTATCGAACTCAGCACACATGTCAAAACAGTGTACCAAATAGTCTGCACAAACACCCCCGAGCAGTCGAGCATGAATGCAATGCTTCGCACGGCTTGTGCTATCCCGCAGAAAAGCACGTTGTTTCTAATCCACAAATGACAACAACAGCGGCGCATGATCGTCAACCTATTCGAAGACACAGCAAGGTACTTGTATAATGGTTTCATGGTGTTTCACGATTGGCAGTTTGGGGCCACTGCGCAACAAAGTGCGATAACATCAATTGACCTGAGCCAAGAGCGGCTGACATGTTTAACACTCTCGCGATGAGCTGGAATTTTCAGTCGGTAAGATGCGTTCACATGATCGGAGCTCCAAAGAAAAAAACATATTCAATACCATGCCATGGGGGGGAGAATCTCCTACCCCGATCGATTGAAAGATTTGCACACATCTCATACAAACAACCGCCAAATGCCATGAAAAGCGCTCATAGATGGCTCAGGCCATTGCTTCAAAGATGCCATAGACAAGAAACTTGGTCTGTACCAGCGCTGCTGGCCTGGATCTTGCACCTGAACCTACAGCTGTTCAGACACTTCTGAATCTCAACCTTTCTGCCATCCTTCCTGATGCAACTTTCTACGAACTCAACCACCCTGTTCTCATACTGACCCTACCTTCTCTCCAACGGAAGGATCTCATCCCATGAGGGTTGCTCCATGACCTCGCTTCGCTGGGAATCTGCAAGGAGGACATAATTACCGGCCAGAACGCATGTTGATGAGGGCTTTGGAAATAAGTCTCCCCGCGATCCGACTTGTTGAGTTGTCGTTATCTTCAACAGCGCTGACCGTGAATCTTCTTCCGGCGTCAGCGCCGTTCCCGTAGAACGGATCCATGAATTCTGACATGCTTCCGGTGGACAACGCCCATAAATAGGATTTCCAGATAACTGCTCCCATCTTCAAATCTGTGTGCGGCACATGGAACAGCTCGTCAATCCGCAATGCCGAAACAACGAAACAATCTTTCCGTCGCATCACATATGTTCTGATTCCCAAGCCGGTCTCGAACCCGTGTGATCTGGGTCTTCTGTATCGTCGAGCGTCACCCATCTGACATAGTCTTGGCGCGGAAGAAGGACAGGCAGCTTCTTCTCGCCGTCAGCCCATTGCGAATAGCGTGGCCGCTTGTGAAATACCTTCTCCCCATGATTGTGGGTGGTCTTCTCCATCGAACGCTCACAACCGAAAACTTGCGATAGCATGTCTATGATATGTCCAAAGCCAACATCCATAGATTTCGTTGTCTCCTCATCGTTCGCCGTCAAAGCATGAGGGAAAGTGGTGGTGGTTTATGGGATATTCTCGAAATGCTCCTCGTACTCAATATACTACGAATCGACCCGCTTGTGCCCCTCTTCATTGGGCTGCTCCTGGGCATTCGCCACTGCCTCGGTCGCTTTGGCTGCCTGCGTCGTGTTATCGGCCTCGATGTCCTCCTCGACCATGTTGTTGAAGAGTCCATCAACAACCTCAAGTGCCGTGGCATCATCATCGTCGGGAAAGAGGTCTTCCTTGTCGGCCGGGGCGTCCTCTTTCGACCTTCACCCGCATCAATGATTGCGCCGGTCGCACCTATGGATGCTTCGGATATTCGTCCATTGAGAACTACTGCAGGATACACCCTTGACGCGGAGCTGCTTCCACACACCCCGGAACAACACTGGTGCCAACGGCCGGGGGACTGTCCTTACAGATTTGCGAATGCACCGGAGGCAGCGGCATGGGTACTGGCTACGAGAAAGGCTTAACGGGAGGTTTCAGCACAAATGAAGCGTCAAGCGGGTGTGAAAGGGAGTCCGAAAGGGTGCGTTTTAAGGTAGCGGCCTAGGAGGATGAATCCTTTCCAACACACATGAACAAGAAACTCAAGCGAAAACACTTGAAAGGGAACGCCATCGTCGTGCTGAAGAAGGGAATGAAAGAGGAGATGAGCTTGAAGATGGTCGAGGTTCCCATGGAAGATCACCAAGCCAAGCGAACGAGTACAGAATATCAAGAAGTAGGTGTTCTGGAGATTAAGAGGCAGAGGCAGTCCGGTACTTGAACGGAGTCATGCGACTCATGCAACGGTTCGCACCGCAATGGTTCGACAGTGATCTCGGGTGTAAGAGCATCGCCGGTTTAGGGTGTTATTACGGCAAGCAAAGACGCTCAAGCAACCTTCAGAGCACCGTGTCTCTGTCTCGGGGCGAAGTTGAGAATTCAGCTCTGGTGAAGTGAGTGGCCAGTGGTATGGCAACTCAGGTGCTCCTAGGTGGACGCGGGCTGGGCGTAAAACTCCAAGTGATTCCAAGTGCATACTGACAGCGCTGCTGCGCTGGGAGAAAGCAACCGTTTGGAGCTTGGAAAGTCCAGACCCGTGCAAATACGTTACTTGTGGATCCAAGAAAAGCTAGCCAACAAACAGTTCAAACCTTTCAATATGGACACCAAGCTGAACACAGCAAACGTGCTGACCAAATCGTTTGCTGTGGAATGTGCTGAGCAGCACCTGACACGGATGGGCTTGGACGTAATCAAACGCTGTTGTGTTGGGTACGCTGTCGTAAAGATGGACGTCAGCTGAATCGGCCACGCCCAGGAGGGATGATTCCGGAGTGCATATGTCCCAACCCAGCGATACCGTGACATACCGTACTTTTGGTTGGAGCAAAAAAGGGGCGTAGCAAATATCAATTCAATTTCCTGCGCGGTGAATCGTGTCCTTCGTCAGGGTGCAACAAGGAGCTTGTCTGCGCTGAACACCGATGCGATAGGATGGCTCAACATCGCGACCTTGTTGAGACAAGATTCACAAGATTTGGTCTGCCATACAATGGGCCAGTAAACGGCTAAAATTGCGAACAACAAAAACGTGACGTTTACAAGGCCTTCGAGAAGGATGAGAAGCAGAATGGATGTCGCCTGAAGCCTACAAAGGAATTCAGGAGAACGCCATTGCTGAGGTGATGAAGCTCATCGACAGGACGCGGCTCAGGCTCAGACCTTTCGATCTGTGTGCGATCGAATTCGGGCCACAGCAATGACCATGTTTCTCTTGAGTATATCATCGTCCCTATTTCAGATAAGTGTGCGAGGTCGTTGCGCGGAGTTTGGCATATGACGAGTAGGAAAACCTGGCAAGCATTCTGTTTTGCGGGTTGCATCCTGGCGGGATCATTGGAGGATCGCAGAAGCAAGATGCTGCTCATCTGTCATCGTTCCTCCATGGCATGAGAAACTCATTCTGCCAACTTTGTTCAGAGGTTCCAGTACTTACTATGATGCTGGGATTGCAATTTGCATTCCCGCCTCGCGCTTTGAATCTTACAACCTTCGCATTGCCCTCAGCGGAGTCGTGGTAACTTGTGAGATTATCAGTCCTTTTTGATCCTGTTGTATCGATGCAGTATGGCAATATTCATGTTGGATGGTGCTTTCAATCGAGGGGAGGGCCCTCGCTGGTCGTTGATACCGCCGATCACGGGGAACAAGCGAAACAAGCAACCGGTAATTTCATGGTGAAACAGGTTGGGGATTTCCCCGGCAGGGACCCAAATGGCAGCGATCTAGTACAGAGCATGTTCAAGAGAGTCTATGGCATGGAGTGCCCCGACCGCTCTGTCCGTGTCTCATCAATCGTACGGGGCGCTCGTTGAGATTGAGATCATTGAAATAGCCCGGAGCCCTCTGGTATCTTCTGCTCCACGCCCGTAAGGCAAACTTGAGACTTAAGATTCCTAAAAGTTGCTTCGCTCAAGCAGCACGCTTTAGCCACTCTGCAGTTCAACACTTCGTACCCTCATGTGACCTACGGTAGACCCGTGCCTGTCAGTTACTGCCGAACAAGGTGGAACACCACAGCTCAAGCAAAAGCAGGCTAGTCCCGTGAAACGTAAGGCAACCTACCGGCATCTGCACCAGCAGGTTGGGCTTGATCCACACTCGGTGCGTGACGTGTCCCGCCGGCTGATTGCCATGTGCCTATCCTTGCCTGTCTGGACGGGCTGCCTCATCCACGGCTCCAACAAATGCCATACAGTTTCGCGGACTGTCCACTGGGAGTCCACTCCTTCCTCACAGTTTAATCCATGTTTTCGTGCCTTTGCAAGTCGTGGCATCCGTATCACTGCTTTTCGAAGATTTTGAAAGAAACCCGGGAATCACCGTTCATGTACGGGTTGCGCTGCCATGCCCTGCCCCAGACAATGAAGCAAACAAAACTATCGCGGCGGTGTCGGGGCCGGGAACATGGAAAGACGTGGCGCACTCAATCCCCTCGACCATCCCCGAACATCCCCACACGACGGCTAAGCCTTGACTTCTGAACGATGGCGTGTCTGCAAACGCCGGTCCTTGCTCTGAAGCTCTGCGCGGGAATAGCCGACCAACTCTTCAAAGCCTTTTGAAATGATGTCGAATCTGCCATCCTGGCCAGCAAGATCCAGCAAGACAGTACAAATCATTGAAAATCCAGACGGCAGCAGTGTCCTCAAAGCTGTTCTGGTTGGACGCACAGGCAGCAACCGCAGACCTGCTCCGAGAGATGGCTTCGTCGACAGCTTGGACCAATCGTCCTGCACAACCGTCATCTTCAATCGTTGACTTCGTTTCCTGTGCTTTGAATTTCGCAAGGACAGTCTCAAAGTCAAGTCCTCTCTGTGACTGGCTGTCGGGTAAAAAAGAAATCTCTTCATCAAAGTCGATGTCGTCGTCGTTGATGTCCGCTACTGAGATGTCCCCTGACATTGCGACACTGATGCTTCTAGTCAATGCTGAGGCAAGAGCTCGCAGACATGAACATCGACATGGACATGGTCATCTTGCTTTCGCACTGGGGCCCCATGGGGTAGGCGAACAAGCCGAGTTCGCTCGCGACAGACACATCAAGCTCATGCAAATTACAGCACCGCAGACCTCCTTCCGGGATTGACGTCTCCTCTGTCTGAAACCTGCCACCTCGTCAGAGTCTGCAGCGGGGATCGCAGCAGGGAACCGCGGATAGAACTAAAGGCATGCTCAAACTGTGGTGATCACAGTCGGACCGGAAAATGCCGAAGCCTCCACAGCCGCTTGCCTTGCCGACCTCCAGTGGATCTAAAACATGAGCCGGAGGTGGACCGAAGATCGAGGGGAACCTCAGTTGGACAAAGCGAGGCGCGGAAGAAGGAATTTACTGTCCTGCAGGAAACGCACTGAGCCGCGGGCAACGGAAAGGAGCTACGACTTCCCAGCTTCGGCAACATGGTAGTGAATAACCACTTGCAGCGATGCCCGGAGCTGAGGTGAATGGTACGAGTACCTTCTTCTATACTGTGGAGACGACGACTTCGAAACCCAACGAAGTGGCCCATCGTGTTATCCTTGATTTTCATTGCTGCCGTTTGCGTTGTCTTCATCATGCTTGAGCCAAGTTGTCCTCTTAAGTCACATCGTAAACAAGCCTGTAGGCAGGTGTGCGCCCACGCGCGCACGCACTCGCAGGCGGATAGACATCTCTCCGGACAGGCACAACATAGCAAGTGCATGCGTGGCCTCTTCGTCGAGTGAAAGCAACATGCCCTGGTCCTGTGACAGCATTGTTTTGTGCGCTGTCGTCATGTCTAGGCCTAGGCCTAGGCCGACCCCTTCATACCCTTTCCTCCTCCAAGGAAGTGTCGTACTTCTGCTCAAGCAGCTGTGCCAGTCCTTGCTGACCCGACGGTGAGAAGACTTGGAGGGTCTCTTTTTCGGCGACTCTGTGCCGACTCTACGAGCTAGCAGCTAGCGCAGCTAGCGGGTCACACTCCTACACAGTTTCGCAAAGGTCGTCGGATCCCGAATCATGTCACGTGTGTGCGAAATGCATGAATGCGTTTCGCCTTATTCCTCAGTGCCACCTGAACATAGACATCTGCTCCAAAACATCGCCTCTGTGTTGAGTACATACAGCCAGGGCAACTAGTAGTTCTCCCAGTTCGGATGAACTCAGGCGCTGTACGGACACCTGCTACTGTACTCGCTCTTACCTGCTTGCCTTCGACATTAATTCAACGGGGCTCACACTGAACGAAAAATCCTGCACCACTCTTCATGTCGCACCGGTGGACATGCACAGTGTGTGCGTGTGTGCACAACCCTATAATGGAACGCTCTGGAAACCCCATATTTATAGTGTTTTAGCAGGTATTGTAATGAAAATCACTGTTGAAATAGAAGGGTGGTCTGGCATGTGCAACTGTATGCAGCTCCAAACCAACTCGCATTCAAGCGGTTTCACTCGTTCCACATGTTAGGTATGTTCCTTGCAAGTGTTTGGCAGCATTCCTTCATAAGCATGAGAATCATGATGAGTAAGGAACATATTTACCCATGCCAGGGGTTTGTAGAATATGCCCTTACTGATTTCAGAAGGTATGGTCTCGGTAGAACACCACATATGATAGATTAGGGCCAAGTCTTTGTATGTGTGTGTGCATCGTATTTCATGTAACTACTCAAATTTAGATGGCATTGCCTATATGGAACTTGCAAGTCAACATGCATGTCAATGTATGTAACGCTAATGCAAATCAACCGTAGGTCTAGGCGGCTTAAACTTGCAGAGTTTAGAATTACTGTTCGGGACCAACTTGGCCTTTAACTTAATTATTCGAATGGTGTGGGAGTGCATGCTTATCATACAACTTACATTATCCGTACTTTACGGTTGTCTTCATAGTTTCTGCATGACCGCTGGTGGATGAATTACATCCTATCAGTATATGCAGACGGCGGTATCTTCTGACTCCTCTTTTCATGTAGGAAGGGTGTCTCTATGTCGCATGGTTTTGGCTCATAAAGCCCCTGGTATCCTATCACTGTTTAAACTCAAATACGGATCCTGTTGTCAACCATTGCATGTGTCTTTTAGAGAATTTGGGGTTTCATAGCGACTTATTCTGAGGAGTCCCGTGCTTATTGAAGCGCCTGGTATCTAGGATTGATGCGGACAGTCTCATGACATATAATCTGGTGTCTGACCTTGTCATATGGGTGAAACATTTCCTGGATATTACGTGTTTTTCATGGTTATTGGCCTATTGGTTTAGAGATTTGGAGAAGATGCTGAACAAGCTTCACCCCCCCCGTCCTATATATACACTCTCTGACATTAAAATGTTGTTCTCTCTTGAAGACCCCTTGAGCTTGAGTTCCTGCTGACCGCACTATGAAAGTGTGTAGAACATCCAAATCTGCACGCCCGTGGTTTTCGATGAGGTTCACATGGGTTCCCCTTCAGCTTGAACAGTGACCAACAAGCACTCCTTCATAAAAACATTCAGAAGCAGATTTCTCAACCGCACCATATGCCTAGAAACCCAATACATACATATTTATATGTCCTCCATGGGATTTTTGGAGTCCACAGGTTTAATTTCCTGATGCCTAGTATTTCTAAGACAAGTTTGGTATTTCGCGAACAGAAGTTTGTTTCTACATGCATTCGACTTGTATGGTTTGAGATTTAGAGACTCGATAGGAGTCTGCGTCTAGAACAAAGCCTTCAAACTTTGTTCAGTGCGCATGCGGATTTTGCCCCTAAATCCCGATAAGATGTATCTCCACAGGTATTGTACTCTCATTCTTGCGTTATATGTCTACATGGTCAGGAAGGGCTCAAATCGCCTGCATAGGTCAGGAACAATTGTTGCCCCAGTGCCTGCCGGCACGTAGAATCGATTCCTCTGCCATCCCCGAACTGGCACCGCCAAGAGCGTGCGAAGCGCTCACGAGCTCGAGCTCGAGTACGTCAGGCGAAAGCACACTTTCGTCAACCACGGCCCAAGGACCTACTTCTGCTCTGCCTGCACCACTCCGGCGGCAGTGGAAGGGGAATGGGCAAGACATGGAAGCAAAGGCAAGGGTATGGAAAAGACGACAGCCATGGACGAGACTCATGGGCTGGGGATGGATATGGGCAGCAGCCCTATATATCCAAGGAAAGCTTGTGGAAGGGAGCCTACTCTCCACGGGCACCCTGGCGCAGGAACGATCCGTCGAGGACACCAAGCTTCCCCAGTTATACACAGCTGACGCCCAAAGAAGCACCGAGCTCTTCGGCAGCAGATACTTCCTTTACGCCCGACTCGACCCTTTCGGAGATGCAACGCTCGCTCACAGCAGCGAAGAAAGCGGAGCAAAAGGTCCGCACCCTGATGGCCCTCAGGGAAAAGCAGGCTGGCCAATGGGATGCGTACAAAGAAAAACTGGAGAGAACGTTTGTGCAAGAGCACAAGAAGTACCTTGCCGAAAAGGAGAAGCTTCAGCGGGACCTGGACTCTGCAATTCAACAACAAGAGACAGCCAGGAAAGCGGTCAGATGTGTCTACAGTGGAGAGCCTGTGAGGCCTTCGCAGACCGTCCTGCAGGAAAGAGCCTCAGCCTCCGAATGGGAAGAGATGAGGAGCACTTGGGAAAAGGCACAAGAGACAGACATGGATGGAGTCCTGCAACGTGCGATGCAGGACATTCAAGCCGAGCCTTTACATCCCGGCCGTCGAGACGTCGACATGGATGGAGTCCCATCAAGGAAGCTGCGACCGGAGTTCTTGCAAAGCTTGCTGATGGACCCTGGGATCCAGGCTGCCTTCTGGGCACAGGCCTCTTTCCAAGGGATGCCACCGGGAGTTCCTGGTATGCCGGACACCATGGTTACCGAGCGGGCGATCCCTACCTTTGGAGTTCATGCATCAGAGGGAGAGTGTCCCCTGCCTACGGCCAACAGTGGGGACAAGGCCACTGTGGAGCAGGACACAAGCAGGATTCTGATCTCGCAAGCCGAAGCACGATCACCAACGAGAGTGGAGGTGGCGCCTGGCTCTCACCCAGGTCAGCGAGATCCCAGCCAACTACGAGTTCCAGCGTCAGAGGCACCTCCCAGGCAGGACGTGAAGTCTGCCACCAAGACGACGCCACAGCGCAACATGCAGCACAAGGGCTTGAGCGACAAGCTAGAGGAGAAGCGACAAAAAGAGAGACTAGGCAATGCGATGCATCCATTTGGGATTCCGAGCTTGACAACAGCCAAGCCAGAAGGGGCCCCCACAGGCTCCTTCGATCTTTCACAAGAAGAGGATGCAGAAGAACTGAACAAGGCCGATCACTCTCCAGGGCTTGGCAATCTGGAGTGACAATGACGTCGGTGCTCACTTCTGCGAAGAAGTGTCATAACGGTGACTACAGGCTTGGAGTGCGATTTTCAGCATCGATTTCCCGGGGGAAATCATGTCTGCTTCGCTACACTCTAGGTCAATGTTGCCATCTTTATGACACGGAAACTGCATTAGTGAGTCACCGTGGGTCTCACACCATCCTGTACATAGAGTCCTCTTTTCCATTTGGAGAGTTGCGATCTCTTTTGCAGGTTGTGCACCACCGGCCTTGTCTGGGTTTCCTCGCACCAGTCATCCTCGGCTACCTTGGATGCTCCTTGGGTTATGGAGTGTCTTTGGGTAAGCCCCCGCCATGCCACATGGACTTTTCTGCCTGGTCTTCTACTTCAGTGGGATGTGAAGCATTTGGAGACTTTTCTCCACAAGTTCGAGCGCTTAAGAAACACATCGGTAGCTCTGGGGTGTTCGCCGAACAAGCTTCCCGCTTCCATGAAATCCCACATGGACTTTTGTCTCTCTCCTCCGTTGAGACCATCTGCCATGGTTCCTCCCTTTCTGGGATTTTTCAAGCAATACTTTCTAGTATTGCATGTCTTCTCCTGCCGATTGCAAGGTCGTTTTGTGGCGTGACCTTCCTGGCGATTCTTCGACTCTACTTCCACGTACTCACCAGTATCTTCAGAAAGAATGGAAGAACTGGTTGCATCGATCGGCTTGGACCAGTTGGTCCTCTCATCCGTTGTCTTGGTGGAGCTGCCAGGTCGGAAAGGAATATTTGCCAGAGCAAGCAGCGACACCTCCAGTGTGCAAGAGGTGTCAAAAGCACAAGCTTAGGCAGACTACAAAGGATAGCCTGTTGGCTGTCTGCACTTCTTTTCTATACCTTGCCTGTCCAGGTTTGGGGCGCTCCCAAGCACCTTGAGCTGCTTGTTCCATCATCAGCAGGCTCAGCTCCAGCGACTCGCAATGCAGCAGCACACTGGGAGCCTTGCGACGAAAGGACCTTTGAGGAATGTGAAGGTGCAGGTAATCATGTTGCCGAAACCGCCAGGGTTGCAGACGACACAGTAGTTGGACATGCTCCTTCTGAGCTCGGGACAAGGTTCTTCTCTGTCTTTTGTCCGCAGTACCATACAGAGCTTGTTCCCATTGTTTTGCGTGTCCCTGGTACGACACCTCATGAGGCTCTGCAGGAAGTCAAGGGGGGCCTTTCCTCCCTACGTCTTGAGTATGCCAAAACTCTCTGCCCGACCATACCACAGTTGGATGAGGGTTCAGCGTCAGTCGTCCTTTGTGGTTCATGGCATGAACAGTATGGAGATGCTGTCGATTTCCGACCCATGCAAGGCCCTTGTTATGCTAAGCATTTCTTCAAAGAGGGAAGGGAAAGTGAACTGAGAGACGAAATTCTCCGCCAAAACATACCCCCATGTGACATCTACCTGTTTGGTGAACAGGAACCGTTGCCACCAAGAGCGTCATTCAGGAGCGTCAATGGAGGGGTAGTCCAGTTCAGGCCTAGAGGCACTTTACCGATTTGGCATGGGGACTTTGGGAGCAGGTTCCGTTCCTCTGCATTTTGGCATGGCCCTACATTTGAGCCTGCTGACATAAATCCTCCCAATTTCGTTATAGGAGATGCCTCTCATGCACATGAGCACTGGATTGTGCCAGCAGCACATGACCCTGAGCAATTTGTTACAGAAGACCTGCAAGCACAGCCGAGCTCGTTGACGTTTGCGCGTCCCAACAGGGAAGTGTTCCACAATCTCAGCCACTTAGGTCGAAACTGTCGTGACCTAATTGCAGTTCAACGAGCCCCTCCCCCGACAGGCGACAATGCACCAGGGTTCTTCCTTTTCCTTGATGGTCGCCAAGTTGGTCGTTTGCCGACATATGTATGGTTGCACCAACCTGTTGTCTGCATTGGCTATCTTGCCAGATTTGCTGGAATTACCCGTACCCCACAAGGCTATCACTTGTCAGTTGCAAGTGCAGTCCCTGATGTGCAAGAAAACCACATACGAGTTCGCAGTGGAGACACCATCGTCTTTGGTTTCCGCAGTGAGGCTGAGTCTGACCTCAGTGGTTCGGATGAGGAGGATTCTCAGCCTCCGCCTAGTGTTGATACAGATGGCTCGACCCAGCCCCCACATGAAGACGATGCCAGCAATGACACTCCTTCAGAAGAAGACCCCAACCAGTCCCCTGCCTTCGACGACCGAAGCCGCTCTCCCAGACGCGCACATTTTGCTGGCACGGTTGCGCCAACTGAACCACCACTTGGTTGCAAACACCAGGCAAGTATCTGGTTCAACAGGCGCATTAAGAAAGCAATGTGTGATTTGAGAACTGGAATAGCTTGTCTAAGCCAGGGTCTTCCGATTGCTGCTGTAGGTCACGGAGTTTGGAATCTAATGACTTCCACTTTCGACATAAGAGAAAACATGAATCAATGCCAACGATCTCCGTACCCTGCGCTTGAGCAGGTTTTGCACCATCAGGACGTCAGGACAACCTTGAGTTTCCGGATGCACAGCCCGGTGTGCACGAGCTTACGATTCCACGGCTTCATGTTGATGCCCCAGAGCCCGATTTTGACCCATTTGAGGAAGGGGGTGAAAGTGAGTCTGGCGCTTTGCTAGCTCACTTTATTCTCCTAACCCCTGATTGCCTTCCTGAACACGTCACCGTTGCTCTTGATCACAGTGTAAATGAGCAGGAAGTGCTTGACCTTGTCAGCAATGAGATTGATGAACAAAGGTCTCTCCATTATCCGTCCCTCCACATTGTGACACCACAACCGGATAGACAGTGGGGGACACTGATTGCGCTCCCGCCGTGGGCAGAAGACATTGCCATTGCATGCCTCGACATGAGGAGCATTGATGGTCGCCTCTTTGCCGCCGAGATTCCCAGGAATGCAACAGCTGACCAACTCTGCAGACTTGCCGGGTTGGACGATTCAGGGGTCATTAGTGTTTTCGCCTTTGGTGGACTGACGCCTCTAAGACCAGAAGAGGCCATTGACTTCGAACAGTGCGGAGTCATCGTTTACGCCCGACAAAATGCACCTGCTCCGAGACTCAACACGCTGGCCTGGATGCTTGACCGGTTGCATACTTGGGATACCGATCCGGAACTTCCATACGGACCGATTGGCCGTCATCACTGTTGTGTCACGGGTAGCCATCGGCTTGTCACACACGACCCTCACCAGCAGAGGGACCTGACGGCTGCTATCGCCGGTGCGCTCCAATTTCAGGAGGACATGGTACAGATAGTTGCAGCTGCCCCTTCAGTCACTGATGCTACAGTGAAGGGCCATCACTGTCTGAATGTCCATGCTGTAATCCCACGAGAAGCTTGGCCACAAGGGGATGCTCCTACCATTGGCCTGTTAGATTGCAGACCGTTGCTCCAAGGATGGTCAGTGATTGAAGCCCCTAATGGTAAGACCTCATACTCAAACCTCGTCACTGTACTGGATACCTTCGCGCCTGAAGGTTGGATTTCGCAGATTGACCCTGTTGGTCTAGACGATAATGGGGAGTTTGAGGTTCATGCAGGCCAAGTCTTTGTAGCATCTTATGCACCTGTCTCGGATGACGATTGGGAGCCATCTGATTTTATAGCTGGACAACGGCAGCCCTGTGGACAGCCGGGAGATGCATCAGATAGGGCCGAAACGGGGAACAGGACGATTCACGCTTTGAACACAGAATCGCGGTCCCGAAGTAGATCGCCACCCGGGATGGCACCCCGCAATGCTTCCGAGCACACACCGATACAGCCTGCAATTCTGTCAAACCCTGGTCTAAGCCCACTCCGGGCTGGTGACCAACAGGGTTCCTTTGGCGTACTAGCTTGCAGTAGAATAGTCAAGCTTTCCAGCAGTTCTTGCAAGGGTCGTTTGCCCTTCTCCTGTTGGTCAGCCCCTGTCCTCCTGAGCGACACTTCGCCTTTAAGATGCGATAGCAGAGATGCTGTTTTTAGGTGTAGTGATTCTCCCGTTGTTCAAGCTCCATGCAGTCGTTTTGCTGCGATTGCGTGCAACATTGCAACGCAAGCACAAGGACGCACACCTGAGCAATGGCACGAGAGTGACTCGCACAACCCATTGCATGATGACATTATCCCCTGGAGATACACAGCGCCCCCAATGACAGGTCGGGCCTTTGTTGCAACAACTGAGCCTGCTGAGGGTGCTGAAAACCGTAGTGAAGACATCCACTCACTAGTCTTTTACATAGCGGTGCCTGATTACCAGCTTGAAAGGACTGATGTAGAGCTTCCTCTGCCAGCCATTCCAGCAGATGTACTTGCAGCCGTCAGGAGTGCCAGGCAGCAAGACATGCGCCGCCGGTTTCCGATTCTTACTGTCGCGCGTCCCCAAACCGTAGCTGGAGTAGGTGTACTGCTGGCTGACCCAATGTGGGATAATGCTGCCCCGACTGTTTGCATTGATACTGTTGCCATTGATGGCAGACTTTTTGCCAGCAGGCGCCGCATTTGTGTTGATAGAATTGCACTACTCATCATTGCTGGCCTGCCTCTGCAATCGGAAGTCGACATCTACGTCGGTGATTCCCGAGAACCTTTCCCAGAGGGTCTGAGTCGGGACCTGGAACATGGAGATGTCATTGCGTTTGTGCCGCGGCACTGTCCTCCTCCATGTAGGGGGTCACTCAGAGATAGATTGCAGGACGCGGAACAGTGGTTTGCACCTTCCTATCAGCCTCCTACAGTGCAGGCAGACACATATGGTCTTGTGCATGCCAGCCAGTGCATTCTCCATTCGGTCGGCAACGAGTCTCCTATGCAGTACCGCCGGGGAGTCGCAGCCTGCATCGGCACTGACGCGGCGAGACTGCGTCTGTTCCCAGCCAGGCCAGCCATTACAGATGCAGCCATCCTCGGCCATCCAGTCCTCACTGTGGTTGGAGTTGCGGAATTGGGCGGGGAGTTCACCCGTTCTTCTTTCTGCATCTTGTTGGATGCCCGACCTCTTGGTCAGGCTTGGCATGAACTCTATGTACACACCGGCCGTCTTGAGTGCAAAGCCTTCTGCAGGGACCTCGACAGGCACGCCCCTGCGGGATGGCGCACAATCCTAGCAGGCATCCCTAGCCATCTTGATAGTGTCGCGGTTTCCCCTGGTTGCACCCTCGTAGCTGAATACATTCCTGCCAGTCACCATCGTAGCATGCAGCTTGTTGCTACACCAGGACCCATCTCTCAAATGCCGTCAGGCACAGATCCTGGATCTGGGGAGATAGAGCCAGCAAACGGGGCAACTGCAACAAATGCCCATGGTGAATTGCCCACTGAGGAGTATGAGGCCAGCCGGCTTCCCCCGTCACAGTCAGAGGCAACTGAGACGGCAGCCACTGTGCAAACGGCCAGTGCCACCAGCGGCTTCATGAGTTGCATTTTCCTGATCTGTGGGCAAAATTACTGCCCAGAGGTTGTTGAGGTAAGGTTGCAGGTTGGCACAAGCGTCCAAGACGCCCTGAACGCTGTTAATGCTGCCAGATCTCCTGATCTTCGCTGCTACTTGCCAGGACTCTACGCGGTGCATCCACAGTCGCTCGCGGGCATCGCTGTGTTGGTTGCGGCACCACTTTGGCCGGTTCCAGGGGCATTAGTTGTGTTAGATAGTACAAGAGTGAATGATCAGGTTTGTGTCCAGCATTTACCGGGCATCCTGCGAGGCGCGGGTGTCTTTACAGCAGCAGACATCCCTTCAACCCACACAGACCTCTATGTTCAGGATGTCCCGTGGCCCGTCCCCCCTGACATGCAATTCGCAGCCAATCATGGAGATGCTGTTCTCCTTGTTCCCAGAGATAATCCACATTTTGCCACCACTGATATTGCCTCAATGCTGCAAGACGCCAACAGCTGGAATACCCAGTGGACACCAGCTGTGCAATTCGCTGAGCGGGCTTGGATCATTGCACAGGAGAACACCTTTCTCCACCAGATTCCTGCAGGACGTAGAGCTTCAGTCAGACAAGATGTTGCCGAAGTTTTGCATGTCCCAGCAAACACCATCAGGCTCTTTGCGACTGATCCTCCCATTGTCAATTATGCTGACAGGGGACTTCCAACACAACATGTCCTTGCCGTGACAGAATCGGATAGGGCCAGGGGTTCTGCCAACAGACCCTTTGCCTGCATTGTTGATTGTCGTCCCCTCCTCCTGCGACTTCATGCTTTCTACTCCGAAGAGCCCGTGCTTTCTCTGCAACGCCTACAGCACCTCTTGCAGCGGTGTCCTGTTGGATTTGTAGCTTGCTACCTCGGAGACGACGGCATATTTCGACCGGTCCAGCATGACCTTTCCTTCACTGACCGTGGAGTCCTCACTTTAGCCTTTCTCCCTGGGGCAGCCTTAATCTCGGACCCGAGTGGACAGAACGACTCCCAGGCCCCTTCCGGGGACGGATCCACAAGCTCACGACAACACTCTGACTCAGAGCCTACCGAGACGGTGTCACAAGAAGGCACCAGTGCTTCTGCTGCCGGGTCTACAGGATACGATGCAGGTACGGGTGGTTCGCGCCGCAGAAGACAAACTACCGAACCGCATACAAGAGCCAGATTGATTGGTACGCTCGGAGGAGCAGCTGTATCACTGTGCCTCCTACTTGCGGTGTCAGGCGTCAGCTTTGCTGCCCTTTCCTGTTGCCTTGTCAGACTCTGCCAGGACACACACAATGCCCGTAGGCCGTCACTCCTACTAGTGTTGCTCGCCTGCGCACTTGTGTCTAGACACACAATTGTTCAGGCTGGGACAGCAGTCGACTTGTGCAAAACTGCTAGAATTGCAACCGCCGTAGATTACGGGTTCGCGATTTCTTCAGACTTGCCCCGGTATACAGTGCCAAGCCTATCAAGACACCATGTGCCTACCCCCTGTCGTATCAGAGCCCCTCGCATTCCTGCAGATGAAGAAACCGATCACAGTATCCCAGGCCCACTGCAGACCTTGCTTGAAGAAAGTAGAGAGGTACAGAAGGACCAGCCCCTCTTTGAAGCCTGGACACTAATTGAAACCCTGCAGGAGCACCTTGCAGCTCAATCGCCCCCCTCTGGAGTCAGGGGACTCCCCACCACCGGTGCCAACCAAGCTGGCTGCCGCCGACCTCATGACGGCATTGTCCGACTCGAGGATCACCTGCCTCAGGGTCACCGCATCGATCTTACTGCAGTTGCTCTCGGGTGTGGCCGCACCCTTGATGAAGTCATCTCCGTTCTCAACGCCAACTGGCAACTTGACCCTCATTTGCCTGCCCATCTTGACCTGCACCCTGCTACCGTTGCAGCATTTGCGGCACATGCGACACCGTCGGGCCACTGGGACCTGCCCTATGGCTATGACATCTTTACTGATGGTTCCTACGATGGGAGCACCAGCAGCTGGGCCTTCGTTGTCATTGCGCGGGGTTGTCGGGGTAACTGGTTTTTGGGTTTTGCTCGAGGCCCTGTTGTTCTAGGAAAAGATGCTAGGAATATTGGGGCCACGTCACACTCAGCTATGAATGGCGAAAGGACTGCTTTGTTTTGGGCCACAGCCTGGGCCATCCAAAAAGCGGGAGCCATTCCCTGCAGGGTGCATACGGACTCCAAAGTTGCACAAGGACAAACAGATGGAGACTTCCAGGTCCGCCATGCTGATGTGTTGGCAGTAGCTTGCAGGGCAATTGCCATGGCAGCTGAGGCTGCGGCACAGCTTCATAGCAGTCACTTCAATCATGTCCGGGCACATGCTGGTAACCCCTACAATGAACTTGCCGACGTCCTTGCAAAACGTCAGGACCTACCAGCTACTGACATGCCAGCTGGTATTGAAAACCTGTCAGAATGGGTAATGACTGGTGACATTCATTGGTTGTGGCTACTCATTGAGGCCACACTGCGTCCGAGTCAATGGCCAACCTTTCAACACGGCCAACTCCTGGATAGTAGTGGCCACTACACTGCTGATTTTAAGAGCCTTGCGAAATGTGTCGTACCGTCTGGACCTTCCCAACGGCATCCCAAGGCCGAGGAATCAACGTTGTGGTTTCAGCCCAAAATTCTCTCGGCCAATGTCCAAACCCTAGCTGAAGATCCCTCGGCCGGGGTCGCTGGCAGAGTCCCCTATATCAGGGAACAGCTCAGACATGTTCAGGCCTGCATGATTGCACTTCAGGAGACGCGGGCAAAGCAGTCCGCCACAATTGTATCTGAGTCGCACATTCGCTATTTGTCCCAACAGGACGCGAGCGGCAGCCATGGAGTCGAACTCTGGCTGGCACGAGATGTCCCCTTTGCATGGATTGGCAATACGCCCCTGTTTTTCCTTCAATCGGACATCCGCATCCTTTTTGTAGACCCCAGAACCCTGATCGCCAGGTTTTGTCGACTCAAGCTCAAATTTGTCATTGCGGTTGTGCATGCACCCACTGCCCATGATGAACAGAGGGAGAGATGGTGGAAGCAACTGCGTGACCGTGTGGTCACAGTTGCACGCGGGGACCCTGTGCTGCTATTCGGCGATTTGAACGCCAGGTTCCTACGTCCACTTTCGGGACGTGTCGGCGACAAATTGTGGGAGAAGGGGCCTGCTCCTCCGGTGAATCTGTTACGGTTGCTACAAGACATCGATGCTTGGGTACCGTCCACATATGAGGTCTGTCATCCTGGTGAAGATTACACGTGGCTCTCACCCGGGAGTGGTTCTGCTTCACGCATAGATTTCATCATCCCTCCCACAAGTTGGGGAGTCTCGGCGGGAAGCTCTGCAGTGCTGCATGAGGTTGACTTCGGCCAGGCCGGTGCAGATCATTTTGCAGTTGTGCTTGATTGATGTGCAGGCATGCATTCAGTTCCGGAGAGGTACGGCAAACAAGGTATACAGAATAGACCGTGCAAGGTTAAAGCTGCCTGAATCACAAGAAGTGTTGCAGCAGATCTGTGACTCTGTTCCGTCAGTTGACTGGCAAGTTGACGCGCACACTCACTACGCCATAGTAGCTGACCACATCAGCACTAGAATTGCAGCAGCCTTTCCTTCCCCGAAAACGGTCTGCCGGCGTTCCTTCTTCAGTCCCACGACGTGGGATTTAAGACAGCAGCGCGTCACATTGCGCAAACAGTTGAATTGGGCTTGTCGATGCCTTCGCACCGCCGAGGTTGCATGCGCCTTTAGGGTCCTCTCTAGTGGAGGCTCCCTCAACGGGCGAAAGATAGGCTGTGTTGCGCAGGTCCTGAGGGCTCTTCATCAGGCCACCAGAGGAGTGCTTGAACTCAGACGCCTCCAACCTATCCTACGCAGAGCCATTCAGAAGGACCGCAAGACATACCTTCATGAGATCGCGAGCAGCGCCGCTACAGCCCCCACAAAAGATGTAGTTGCCAAGCTACGACCTCTTTTAGGTCCTCCGAAGCGACAGTGCAGAGGTGTGCAGGCACTTCCCATGATCCGTCTCGAGAATGGCGAATTTGCCGCCGACAAAACTGAGGCTGACTTGCGATGGCTAAGGCACTTCAGTGCAATCGAGGATGGGCAGCCAGTCGACACGCAGCAGCACATCCAGTCCTGTCTTGCAAGACAACAGGCCTTCGACCCTGACGATGTCTGTCTGGATAGGAGCGACTTGCCCACCCGTGTCGATCTAGAGCGCAGCATGCGCATGGCGCAATGAGGCAAAGCGATTGGAAATGACGGCATTGCGCCCGATCTGCTCCATTTGAAAACTCCGTCACTCTCGCGCACAGTTTATCAAATTTTCTTGAAGGTCGCCTACAGACTCCAAGAACCCATTGCCTGGAAGGGGGGGACCCTCCCCAATAGATCGGGTAAGGCAAATTCCTGACTAATAGTTAATAGTTAATTCCCTAACTAATAGTTAGAAAAAATATTGACTAATTAGTTAATTTAGAATTAACTATTAGTTAATTTAGGCCTGTTTTGTCTTAACTATTTTTAGGTAATTTGCTATAAAAAGCATTGTTTTTCCATGAAAAAAGCTGTTGTTGTATTGGAGATGTCGTGCATGAGTGCAGACTTTTCCCGATTTTTGCAAGGCTTGGTCATGGTTACTGTCGGCTTTTGCGACAACAGAGCGGGGGGGCAGGTTGTTCGGCAAAGAGGAAAAGTATCCAGGGGCTGTAAGAGGGGGGGGGCAGGACGGACAAGAAAGGAGATGCGGGGAGGTTGTAGGCTATTGGGCTGCATGTTTACTGTTGTTTGCACCGGTTTTGCATGGGTATGTGTTCGCATGGTTACTGTTTTTGACGAGCGGCATGATTACTTTCGCAAGGAGTTGTGTTCGCATGGTTACCTTTTTTGACTGGTTATGTGTTACTGCATTTGACGAGCTGCATGATTGTTTTGCACGGTTATGTGTCGGCATGGTTACTTTGTTTGAGGTGGTGGGGTGGTGGGGTGGTGGGGTGGGGGAGGCAGGCAGACCAAAATGGCCACTTGGTGTGGTGGCATCCGCTGTTCGAAGCCTCAAATGATTGGGGGTGGAACGGCTCTGCGGGGGGTGTCTCTTCACTCGCATATCAGGGGCTTTGGCCAAAAGGCGGTGAAAACCCCACCACCCCACCACCCCACCACCCCACCACCACCCCACCACCCCACCACCCCACCACCCCACCACCCTATACCACCCCACCCACCACCCCACCACCCACCCACCCAGGATTGAGTTTTTTCTGGCTGCAGGGGTTGTTTTGAAGGGTGCAGGAGTTTAGGGGTTAGGATTTAGTGGTTTAGGGTTTAGGCATGTAGGGTTCAGGGGTTCAGGGTTTAAGGATTTGGGGTGTAGGGGCTTCGGGGTTTAGGAGTTTAGGGTGAAGCGGCCAAAACAACGGCAACACATCGTACTTCGTAGCACTTGGGCACCGCTTCGAGGCCAAAACAACGGCAACAAATCGTTCTTCTTAGCACTTGGCCACGCCAGCACAACGGCAACAAATCGTACTTCTCAGCACTTGGGCACCGCTTCGAGGCCGAAACAACGGCAACACATCGTACTTCTTAGCACTTGGGCACCGCTCTGAAGCCAAAAACAACGGCAACAAATCGTACTTTTTTGGCACTTGGGCACCTCTTCGAGGCCAAAAAACGGTAACAAATCGTACTTCTTGGCACTTAGTCACCGCTCTGAAGCCAAAACAACGGCAACAAATCGTACTTCTGAGCACTTGGGCACCGCTTCGAGGCCAAAACAACGGCAACAAATCGTGCTTTGAGGCCGTAACAACGGCAACAAATCGTACTTCTTAGCACTTGGGCACCGCTCTGAAGCCAAAACAACGGCAACAAATTGTACTTTTTGGCACATGGGCACCGCTTCGAGGCCAAAACAACGGCAACAAATCGTACTTCTTAGCACTTGGGCACCGCTCCGAGACCAAAACAACGGCAACAAATCGTACTTCTTAGCATTTGGGCACCGCTTCGAGGCCAAAACCACTTGGGCACCGCTCCGAGGCCCATATTCAACGGCAACAAATCGGTTTTTTAGGGTGAGCGGGTTTAGGGTTTCGGGGTTGAATCCCCAAACCCCATAAATCCTTCAACCCTAAACCCCTCAACCCTGAATCCCGGACCCCCCAAACCCTAAACCCCAAAGCCCAACACCAAGCCCCCTACACACCAAATCCTTAAACCCCAAACCCTCTAATCCCCAAACCCCACAAATCCTTAAACCCTAAACCCCTCAACCCTGAACTCCACACCCCCCAGATCCTAAACCCCAAAGCCCAACACCAAACCCTCTACACCCCAAAACCTTAAACCCCTAACCAACCAAACTTTAAACCCTATAATCCCCAAACCCCACAAACCCTTATCCCCAAACACCAAGCCCCCTACACTCCAAATCCCTAAATCCTAAACAGAAATAGTCACTATGTAGTAATAGTGAGAATAATAGTATTAATAGTCGTACTACTCCTTACTACTACTACTACTACTGCTACTACTAATATTCACCGTATGATTATTACTAGTTAAAGTAGCAGTAATACTAGTCATAGATAATAATCATAGTGCGGTTGTACTAGCATTATTAATAATAATAATAATAGCAATAGTACGAATAGCACTGCTAGTAGTATAGCAATACTATGAATGTTAGTCATAGTAGGACTAGTAATAGTGGTAATAGTAGTAAGAGTCGTGATAGTAATAATGCTAAGACAAGTACTAACAGTCATAGTACTAGGCCTAACCAAGCCCAAACCTATCCAATAGCGCCTAGGGTTTGGGTTAGAATCCACTACAACTGATGCGCATGATGGCCCCCCGTCCCAGCCCACACCACCTCACCCACCCCACCCACCACCACCACCCCACCACCCTTGAAGGGTGTAGGAGTTTAGGGGTTAAGGGTTCAGGGTTTAGCCCGTTAGGGTTTAGGCGTTTAGGGTTCAGGTTTAAGGATTTGGGGTGTAGGGGGTGTGGCGGATTAGGTAGGGGTTTAGGGTTTTGGTTGGTTTCAGGGTTTTAGGATTCGGGGTGCAGGGGGTTGGGGGGTTGGTGGATCAGGGGTTGGGGGGGTTTGGGGTTTCAAGTTTATACGGTACAGGGTTTTGAGGTTTTTACGATGCAGGAGTTCAGGGGTTTGGGATTTCAGTGGCTGAAATTTTAGGGGTATAGGGGTCGGGGCAGCTTTTAGCACTTCGGATTGGATTTGGGGTGCCTAGCGCCTAGTATTCTAGAGTGATTTGGCACATTTTTTAATTTTTTTAAAAAAAATTCCTTATTTTTTTACAAAAATTTAAAGATTTTTCTCTATTTTGCAGAGGTGACCGTGCAAGTTTGTTGCAAGTTTGTTGCAAACTTGCAACAAACTTGCAATCACGATTGCAAGTTTGTTGCAAGTTTGTTGCAAGTTTGCAACAAACTTGCAATGAAACTTGCAACAAACTTGCAATCGTGATTGCAAGTTTGTTGCAAGTTTGCAACAAACTTGCAACAAACTTGCAATCACATTGCAAGTTTCAGCCAAGCTTGCAACAAACTTGCAATCACATTGCAAGTTTGTTGCAAGTTTGTTGCAAACTTGCAACAAACTTGCAATCACGATTGCAAGTTTGTTGCAAGTTTCATTGCAAGTTTGTTGCAAACTTGCAACAAACTTGCAACAAACTTGCAATCGTGATTGCAAGTTTGTTGCAAGTTTGCAACAAACTTGCAACAAACTTGCACGGTCACCTCTGCAAAATAGAGAAAAATCTTTAAATTTTTGTAAAAAAATAAGGAAATTTTTTAAAAAAAGTTTAAAAAATGTGCCAAATCACTCTAGAATACTAGGCGCTAGGCACCCCAAATCCAATCCGAAGTACTAAAAAGCTGCACCCCCGACCCCTATACCCCTAAAACCTAAGCCCCTGAAATCCCAAACCCCTTAACCCCTACATCGTAAAATCCTAAACCCTCGGACCCTGTACCGTAGAAGCTTGAACCTATTAACCCAATCCCAGCCAAGCTGAAACCCCGAAACCTTAACCCCCCAATCCCCCCAACCCTTGATCCACCAAGCCCCGAACCCCCTGCACACCCAATCCTAAAACCCTGAAACCACCCGAAACCCTAAACCCCTAACCCTAATCCGCCACACCCCCCAAACCCTAATCCCCAAACCCCAAACATCCTCAAACTGAACCCTAAACGCCTAAACCCTAAACCGCTAAACCCTGAACCCTTAACCCTAAACTCCTACACCCTTCAAGGGTGGTGAGTGGTGGTGGTGGGTGGGGTGGTGGGGTGGTGGGGTGGTGGGTGGTGGGGTGGTGGTGGTGGGGTGGTGGTGGTGGTGGGGTGGTGGTGGTGGTGGTGGTGGTGGGTGGGGTGGGTGGGGTGGTGTGGGCTGGGACGGGGGGCCATCATGCGCATCAGTGGTGTTGGTGGGTGGGCAAGGGCAAAATGCACCTTTCATGAAACGGTGCGTTTTGTTTTTTGTGGTGTCTCTTCGCCCTCTGGAAAAAGGAGGGAACCCTTTTCCGCCGCACCCCCCCACCGCCCCCACCACCCCCACCACCCCCCCACCACTCCACCCACCCCCACCACTCACCACCCAGGATTGAGTTTTGTCTGGTTGCAGGGGTTGTTTTGAAGGGTGTAGGAGTTTAGGGTTCAGGGTTTAGCGGTTTAGGGTTTAGGCGTTTAGGATTCAGGGGTTCAGAGTTTAAGGATTTGGGGTGTAGGGGCTTTGGGGTTTAGGAGTTTAGGGTGAAGCGGGCAAAACAACGGCAACAAATCGTACTTCTTAGCACGTGGGCACCGCTTCGAGGCCGAAACAACGGCAACAAATCGTACTTCTTAGCACTTGGGCACCGCTCTGAAGCCAAAACAACGGCAACAAATCGTACTTCTTAGGACTTGGGCACCGCTTCGAGGCCAAAACAAGGGCAACAACTCGTACTTCTTAGCACTCGGGCACCGCTTCGAGCCCAAAGCAACGGCAACAAATCGTACTTCTTAGCACTTGGGCACCGCTTCGAGGCCAAAAAACTGTAACAAATCGTACTTCTTAGCACTTGGGCACCGCTTCGAGGCCGAAACAACGGCAACAAATCGTACTTCTTAGCACTTGGGCACCGCTCTGAAGCCAAAACAACGGCAACAAATCGTACTTCGAGGCCGAAACAACGGCAACAAATCGTACTTCTTAGCACTTGGGCACCGCTCTGAAGCCAAAACAACGGCAACCAATCATACTTCTTAGGACTTGGGCACCGCTTCGAGGCCAGAACAACGGCAACAAATCGTACTTCTTAGCACTTGGGCACCGCTCCGAGGCCAAAACAACGGCAACATATCGTACTTCTTAGCATTTGGGTGTGGGGTTTGGGGATTAGGCTTTGGTGGGGTTGAGGTTTAAGGATTTGGGGTGTAGGGGGTATTGGGTTTCGGGATTAAGGTTTGGATGGTTTGGGGACGAGGATTTGATGTTTAGGGTTTGGTAGGCTTGGGTTTTTTGGGTTAGGGTTTCGGGGTTGGTGGGTGTTTGAGTTCTAAACCCGAAACTAAACCCGAAACCTTGTGTCGTGCTCGTCGTCATCGTCCTTTGTTGGTCGTCGTCGTCGTCCTCGTGCAGTCGCTGTGTCGTCGCTGTCGTGGTGGTCTTCGTCCTCGTGCTTGTGTTCGTGCTCGTCATCGTCGTCGCCCTCTTGTCGTGGAGTGTAAAGGAGAGAACATGGATTTGTGGCAAAGGTCATGCTGCCGTGGATTACATGCAAAGCAAATATCCTGGCCCGGACATGTCACCAATCCAAGCATCGAGGGTGCGGTTGCGACCTCTGACTAGGATAAGGACGAAGCATGGAAGCAGAGGTCTGGCGACTCGTGGGTTGCGCATGAATCAGCATGTCGCTAGTTTTCGCTTCCGTTGCTGCCAGATTCATGGCACGAAAAACACGAGGTGATCCTAGCACGCGCTTAGAAGAAGGCGGATCGCACGGTTCTGACAAGCACCACGGACGGCGTTTACTTGGCCGGAATGATACTTTGCTGTTGAGAATGGCGATTCTGCGAAAGCGTTTAAAGCCGCATGTGGCATGTTTGGCTTTGATGTGCGTGGAGGTCCCAAACCATGGAGGGCGATGCTTGGAAAGCGTTTGAAGTGCATGTCGCATGTTAAGTTTTGCGGTTCGTGTAGGTCTCACAATACGAAGCTCTAGGAAAAGTTTTCGGAGGGTCATGTTGTCATTGTTAGACCAGAAGCATGAGTTCACTGTCTCTTTTGTGTGCAACATGATTGCTCTCTCTGTCTGTCTGCTGGTGCAGCAAAATTGAGCTTGCCATCTGCAGGCGGAAGGCAAGAGGAGGGGCTTTGTGACTACATGTGGGTGGAAGGCAAGAAGAGGGGTGTTGTGACTCATGGGCCTGCGGTGCCCGCATTAAGGCGGTGTCAAATCCGTCGCCTGGGGTTGTGACCCGCACTGCAGGGCAAGGGCCAGGGAAGGGAGGCCACGATACGACCATGCTTACTGTGTATGCATCTTGGCTCTGGATTTTCATGCTTATTTCTGATCAATTTCATGACTTTTCAGCTGTTGAAAAAAGTTAATTTCCATAGTTAATTCTACAGAATTAACTAATTTTTAATTAAAAATTTTATCTTAAAATTGACTCTAAAATTAACTATTAGTTAATTCACCATTTCTAACTAATAGTTAATTTTGGTACTCAAAATTAACTATTGACTATTAGTCAGGAATTTGCCTAACCCGATCTATTGGGTCCATTCCATCTGGAAAGGTCGCGGTGACCAGGCTGATTGCGCGAACTACCGAGCTATCCTTGTCAGCAGCTCTGTAGGTAAGGCAGTGCACGGCATGTTCAGGTCTAAGTGTTCCGACTACCTTGATACGGCGTGCACGCCAATGCAGATTGGCGGCAGAAAAGGCCAACCAGTCCAGATTGCCACGCATGCCATTCGAGCATTCCAGAAGGCCTGCGTCGACAGGAAACGGTCTTGGGCCATCCTGTTCGTCGACCTTAGAGAAGCGTTCCATAGGGTCGTCCGCCCACTGATACACGGAGGTAGCCTTAGTGATGAACACCTTGCGGGAATCATTAAAGAAATAGGCCTCCCCACGCAATCAATCCACAGACTCTATGAGTATGCCAGGGAACAGTCCTTGATCCAGGAAGCCGGCGCTTCCACATGGACTTCTCAAGTCATGCGGGAATTCATGGAGGATTCCTGGGTCACTTACGGAGATTGTCCACAACTGGCCTCCGTTCGAGCCGGAACCCGACCGGGCGACAACTTGGCGGATCTTGTTTTCACTTTCCTCTTCGCGGAAATTCTGCATCGAGTGCGCGAGCAATTCCAACGGAGAGGTTTGTCGGTACACATTCCCTGGAACCCTGAGTGGCTTTGCCGCAAGAAGTCAACGGCGGCGGCTGCCACATGTTCTCCAGTTGACGCCACCTGGATGGATGACCTCGCTGTCATCCTGACAGATGCCACCGCACAGGGACTTTTGGCGAAACTAAAAGCTGCCACCTGCGTGACTCTAGAAGAATGCTTAAAGGCAGCCCTGCTCCCAAACCTCCGTGCCGGCAAGACTGAGGCACTGGTTGCCTTGTATGGACCGGGCTCCAATACACTAGCAAAGGAAGTCTTCAGAGGAAAGCTTCCTCAGCTGCCCCTGGATTCCTCCCTATGGCCGGAAGCTAGTTTGGGTTTGGCATCCTGCATGCAAAGGGTGGCTTGCAGGCTGAGATCAAGACCCGCTTAGGATGTGCTTGGCAGGCATTCAACAAGCATCGTCGACAAGTCTTTGCTTCTCCCATAGTGAGGATTGCCGAAAAAGCCATCCTGTTTACCTCACTCATAGAGTCGACCCTGTACTACGGTGCAGGGACATGGTCAGGCCTACGACCGGCAGACATTGCCCGACTACAAAGTCACGTTGTTAACATGGCACGCAGTATGCTCTCGAACGGTCGAAAAGAGGCTGACCTTTGCCACGACAGTCACCACAGCATCCTTGCTGCGGCTCGAATCCCTACTGTATCCACTTCACTCCATGTGGAGCGGCTTCGTCACTTCAAAGCCACTGTTCTCAAAGCCACGGATGAACTTTGGTCTCTCCTCCACCACGAAGCTGCTTGGATTGACACTGTCCAAGACTCTTTAGGATGGCTTCAGGAGCGGCACAGATGTTGCTGTTCTGACTCCCCACCCTGGGCTGATTGGGACTTTGCTGTGGGCTTCATCCGGACCTCACCTGAGGCCTGGAAGAGAACTGTGAATCGGGCCAAATACATCGCTACTCTGGAAGAACTCTGGCAAGCTGAACTGAATAAGTTTAAAGGCCTTGCATTTCGAGCATTCCTGAAGGCTGGAGCCTGTCTACCTTCTAATCTGCCACCTAGGCAGAGTGCTCATGAGGTTTGCGAGATCTGCGGTGTCGTTTTTGATGACCTTCGTGCATGGTCTCACCATGCTTTTAAAAGGCATGGGCGCCTCAATCCAGTGCGACGTTTAGCACAAGGCACCCAATGTGCTGTGTGCTTGGCTCACTTCCGTTCCAACAAAGGCTTATGCAATCACCTCGAATATGCCCGTAGATGTCGACACGCCCTCATCAATCAGGGCTTTGATTGTATTGCTGAGCTTGGCACAGGGAGTAGGAAATTCGACAGTGGCGCCCGAGTGCTGCTTCCTTCTGTGAGGGCGCAGGGTCCACTCCTTCAATGGAACCATGCCCCTGCCATTGATGAGCAGCATCTCCCCTCTGAGCGGATCCTGCGCGACTTGGAGGCCCTTTTCTGTCATGATGTCGGCACCTGTGTGGATTGGTCTGCCTTTGTCGATAGGCTTCAGTCCATCTTCAAGGGCGAGTGCCTCCAACAGTCCAGACTCAAAGCCACTGCTGAGCAATGGACCCAGCAGTTACATCACACGTTAGACCAGGATGACGACTGGAATGTCCAATGGGTTTCGTGGCACCTTCGGGCCGCACGTCTACTTCAGGAAGTCGACTTTGTCGAGTGGCTTGGCAATGAGGGCTGCACGCCATCCCTTGTTACTTCCACGTTTCGTGATGCAGAGACCCTTACTCCATGGTTGGACTTTTCTGGTGTCATCATCCCCACAGTTCCTGCACCTGTGCAATTTGGTTTCTGCTTTTCTGCTGGTGCACCCAAGCCTCAGTGGCTTCACTGCCGTGCCGGGACAGACAAGGAGTGTTTTGCTTGCACGGATTGGGCTGATGCCGCAGGTGAAGACAAATTGGTTTTCCTGTCCGGGGCCGGCCTCCGTGGCTCCTTCTCACTCCCCTTCCCACTCCGGTCCTTTGCTTCCATTTCGGACCAATTGACTCAACTCCGTCTCCTCTCTGACCTTGTCAGGGGAGCCTTCTTCCTTTGGACGAGCCACCTGCTTGTTTCTTCGCAAGATCTCCTGCTCTACAGTTGAGGTCGTTCGTCGTGTAGCCCCCTTCTGCGTGCACAGGGCAGAAGGTGAGCTGCTGGCGAATTTTTGCCTAGAGAGTTGCCCTTTCTTTCGTTTCACCTCAAATTAAATGCAAGCCGTATGGCTGCGTCCAGACCAGGACCCTACGCCCGGAAATGCGAAATGCGAATACATGGTCAGGACACAACCAGACCAGTTCCAAAAAATAGACGGGGTGCGAGCTCACTACCTGCCAACATGCTGGAGAAGTCCTGCCACCTGGACAGCACATTCTTGGATGGATATATACCGCGATATATACCGCAGCATTAACACTTTGTAAACCAACTGTTTCCATGTTTCCCACTGCCTCCCTATTAAGTGCGAAACATATGCACACATAACTTCACGCATCACCAAAATCGTTATTTTGTGTGCTTTTCGGCCCATATATATCTAGTATAGATGCCTTGTGGAAGCTTGTTTATCGCCGTTTACTAGTTACGCTTCTCCGCGATCAGTGTTGGAACGGGCACATGAGATACATCTTTTACCGCAAAGCGGTAAACCCGCCCTGTGAGGCCCTAGCCATGGGGGCCGAGCGCAGCGGCCGAGCGCAGCGGCCGCGGTGTTTAAATTAAAAGTATTGCAGAGAGAGACATCGACACAGTTGACGTCTTTGGGTCAACTGAGCACCACTGGGGCCGAGTCCCCCATGACCTCTTTGCTCGGAGACGGACATGACCGTGGTATGACGATGTGAGTGCAACGTCATGTATGTCGATCTCTGCTCATGTATTTACTTGCTAATGTTGCTTTTCGATGTTCTTGTACACATACTGATACAAACAGACACCTGAGCGCATCATGTGAATACAGTGAGAGCTGCGCAGCAAGCAGCCGTAGAGGTTTGCAAGCAGCGCTTCTGTCAGCTCCTCGCCTAGCGGAGCTCAAAGCCCAAGAGCTCAACAAATGCAACGGCAGAGTACCGTTTGCATCCAGGCCTTCCGTGCCGCCAAGGTCGATCACTGGATCTGCACCGCCTGCATCAGCACAAGATGAACGTGGTGGGTAGCACGGATGAAATTACCATGAGCAGAAAGACGATGCTATGAAGTGCGGTTGAGCTGGAACGTGCACAGATCTTTCTTGCCAGAGGCACAATGTGTTCACAAGGGAATCTCAGCGATTCATTCTGCTCTCAGACTTGTGGCGGCTGGAGAAAATTATCGAGCTCTCTGCATCCGTGTTGTGACGGACTCTTGCTGCTCAGCGACACAACTTCTGCATGGTGACCGATTCACGGACGGAGGAGGGGAACAGCGAGCGGGGTAAGGAGCAAGACAAGCAGCCTGTAAAAAAAAACAGCACACCTGCTGCTGCAGGATGGATTCGGGCATCGTGTTGGAAAGCAAGCTATCCCTTTTGTCGAACACCCACCCTTCCAAATAGGTGCAGCGAAAAGCCTGCACGAAAGCACACATGCTTATCAAAACAATACAAGAAGTCAAATCCCCTGTTGTGAGACTCGGCTGTTCCACAGCTCCTTGGGCTCATCCTTCTGGCCGATACTTCAGACTCATGTGTGACGGTGAATACTGGCGAATGTGAGAATAGCGCTTGACAAACGGGTGATGCCGTCAGCCAGGTTGAGGTGTTCCGGTATATGATGCACTCTGAGAAGCGACGACTGTCTTGTTCAACATATCCCTTCTTGCTGGATCACCGGGAGCCTGAACTCAGCTGCCGTGCCAATAACGCTTTCGGAGTGGCTTCGAGGCGGAAGGTATCACATCTGACCCAAGGCTAGTCGGCTAGTGCGGCTATCCATCCCTCCATTCATCCGTCCATTCATCCCTGTCGTGAGCTTCCTGGGTCTGCGCTTCGTGCTTCGTGCAAGTGTGCCTCTGCTTCAATGAAACCAAGCAGAACATGACGCATCGAATCTATGACAGTGTGCATGCGATTCAACGCCGCCGCTCCCTGACTTCCTCCACTCGCCCTGCTTGCTGTTGCGTAAGCCGCTTATACTACACGAAAGGCTAATGCGACAAAAAACTTCGCGCCTGGACCGGAGTTGAAGAATGCTTGCATTGGAGTTGCACAGGCAACGCATGCCTCTTGTAAGGGATGTCAGAACTTGCAAACTTGTGTTCGGCAGTTGCCTCTGTGAGACAGCTGCGTGTGCACGGGGTTGTCGCCCTCATCCACACCGCCGCTTGTGGCACTGCACAAGGCGGTTAGTGTGTATGTCAATGTGGCTTTCCGAGACTTGAAGCAACGTCGCTAGAAAAGGTTTGGAAGCAGTGTAGAGCCAAACAAGCAGCGAGCAGCAGTCCTGCCTGCTCTTTGCTGATGGTACTTGGCAAACTCTGCATCTGTCATGCAAATGACCTGTGCATCTTTGCACGTTGGCCTCTTGTATCCTCAATCTTCTCAAACACTTTACTGCATTTGCTGGCTTGGTGGTTCCTATTCTCTTCTCATGCTGCAGGTCGTGACATTCTTGAAACATACAGCTGTGCACCAGCAGCATCGTCGCCAATTCGTCAGGAAGAATGTCCGTGGGAGATATGCAGAAGGAGCCGCTGCCAATGCCAAAATCCTCAATGATGGCCGGCCATCGTTCTCTGGACGACTGCGCACGAATCGTTCGGTCATGAAACTTCGTCCTCTGTCCTGCAGAAGAGACAGCCGCGCAAAAAGGTAATCTTCCTGGCAGAGCTGCAAATGGGCTGACAGATGATCAACTCACTGTGGCAGGTGTGAACTGCAAAGCCTAAAACGGATGCATGCGGAATGGCTAGCCTGGGCTCACACAGGTCCTGCCTCATCGTCCGCTGAGTCTGTCTCATCCTTGCCCGTGCAGAGAGAAAAAGGGTCTACATGCACTTGCTGATGACAGTTCCGAACACGCGCCGTACATAAGTCCACATATCGGATGGCAGCACAATAACAACACGTGTGGGGCGGCAAAGTCCCGAGAGACATCGCAAGGGAGAGTGCTTGGATAGCGCACCCTCTGCGTCGCGAGAGAGGTGACCCATACTATTCTGCTGAACCACAGTTGGTCGTCGAGCGAAACGCCTGTGCTAGAAAACTGCAGTCACTGCATTGTAGGCTTCTTTTCTGATATACATTCTTTGATTGACCGTGGACAGTTGAAACAGGGCAGATTCAACTTGCTGGCAAGTAGAAATGCGTTCACTGCATTTCCAAACCCATTTCGGACCAACATCGACAGTACAGTGAGGGCAGGGTGGCTGCGGTGGGCCTTGCAAAAGCGCATGTGAGCCAGCGCTGAACTGACCTCACATTGGACTTGACATCATTGCCAAATGGCTGGTTCGCATTAACTGAAGCACAAAGCACGCCAACCAAAAATGGCTCTAAGACTTGGTTAGGAGATGCGTCTAAACAGGATTGGGCCAGGAGAACTATCAAAGCACAGAGACTGCAGCGACAAACAGACACAGCTTGAGGCTGTGTGAATTCGACATCTGTGTGATGTCCAAGTCCTAGAACAACTGCCCCGTACTTCTCGCAGTGTCTATCAGTAGCATGCAAGTGAAGTGACGGATGCAAGCAAAGTCGCCACATCTGCTGGTGTGACAAGAAGATCGTCGCATGGTCGCGAGCTGTCCCGAAATCCACCATTAAGGAGCCATTGGGTGTTGCCCTTGCATGCCACTTGCTCGTGTCACGGATTCTTCCAAACACACATCAGCAAGGGTCCTGCATGCCATAGCAATTGAAGATCTCCTCCCCAGCAGAAATGTCCCGCTCTGCGTGGAACAAAAGCTGCTCGCCACCTGTTGTACACTTTGGGACCCGGCGCCGAAACCCAATTTTTTTCTTGTGTCTTGGGTTCCTGTGGCAAGTTGGAACATACTGCGGTGGCAACATCGGGTTTGTTACAGGGAGGGTGCCCCGAATTGCACTTCCGAAGGTTTCGGCTCAATTTTAATTTGATGGCCTTTTGTGACTCGGAAGGCAGTACCCCGCAGCACACTTCACGGCTCTGTGCGAAGAGTGTCTGGGCTCCGGTTTACCGGGTTCAGACTGTTTGCAAGTCACAGCCACAGCCCTTGAGACTTTAGTATCTGCAGATGAAAACGGTCAGCACGATGTTAAGAGATCAAAAATTCAGGGGGTGGGCAGAAAATGGCAGAAAGACCTTGGTTAAACCCTGCCAGATACTCCGGGATAGTGACGATCGGGAGGAGTCGGAACTGCGTGTGTCCAGGGACTCGCATGGGGCAGGATCTGTGTCCTCGAAGTAGAACATGAACATAGGCAATATGCGAAGAGAGGAGAGAGAGAGAGAGAGAGAGAGAGAGAGAGAGAGAGAGAGAGAGAGAGAGAGAGAGAGAGAGAGAGAGAGAGAGAGAGAGAGAGAGAGAGAGCGAGAGGAGAGAGAGAGAGAGAGAGAGAGAGAGAGAGAGAGAGAGAGAGAAAGCCCACTCAGCTGCGACCCCGAAGCCCAGATCCGCGTCACTAGCAGCCCCTGTCAGGCGGACTGTCTTGGACACACTGACAAGCTGTCCCGCGAGCAGGGCAGGCAGCTCACACGCTCGCGGGTTCAAAACAAAACCCGACTTTAAAGCCATAAATCAATCAATGAGGTATTCAATCTGTCCATGACTTTCGGGTGTACCAGCACGTCAAAAGAGCACCAAAGCTGAAATCCAGGCAAGCCTCAGTCTCTCATCCGGGTGTGCGGAGCAGCGCTGGAATGATTCAGTGCCTTGGCTTGTTGAGGCTGAGTTAGTAGTTTCAGCTGCTTTCCACGGCGCGCTGGCCGCTAGATCCAGCCGCTTCTGAGAATTGGCCCGTTTTGCCACTGTCTGAAAGGTTGTGCGATGCTCGGTGCACGGGTGGTGGCTTTTCTAAAACGCAACACGGAGCCCTCAGTCAGCAGTCAGTTTTGCTTTGGCTCACAGCGTGGTGACGGCAACGATTGTCAGTGCTGATTTCTCTTTGCAACTGAGCGAGACGAGCAACCGAAGTGAACCTTGCGTGAAAACAGAACTACTCCGTCATGTGGGCATCGTTCCTGCACGGCCAACTTGTGACGACAAATTACCTCGCGTACTTACTCGAAGAGACCGCGCCGTCGCGTCCACACCCGGAACCGGCAAAGGACAGCAGATGCAATACTGCCACACTCTCTCGGAGCCACTCCACAGAAGCTCACTGACAAGAACTGCTTCCGAGCTTCGTCGGCGAAAGGCGCCAGGATTACTCCAGCCGCGGACGAGTCGAAAGCGCGTGAAGCCACAACTGAGGCGGCCCAGCGCAACCTTGATATCTCTGAACGCTGTCCGATATCGAAGACAAACCGAATAAAGAAGCTAAGTTGTAGAAAATGTTGTTTTCGCGCAGAGACATGCAGATGCAACTTGACTGCACAGCCGACGCAAGCCAGGGGGACGTGAGGGGCAGCAGTGACTTGTAAATGCGAGCCGATGCTGGTAAGCGAACGTGACTGATGCAGTGCTCCTTGTATGCTGTGCTGCGAACTGGGAAGCGGGTTCAAGCGCAGCTTGACAGAGAAATTTAGTCCGCATGTGTTTCCTTGCAACCGACGCAAGCTCCAAAGAAGCTGGCTTTCGGGAATAGGTTGAATAGGCGCGGACCAGGAAGAACCCCGGCGATCAGCGTGCATTGCAGGATAAATAGGTACACGTTGAAACTGAAAACATACTGCAGTAATGGTATCAAATATGTGTTGCTGCAGCGCACAGAACATGGACAGTGCTTTCATATGATGCAATGAAAGCGCGAGAGATTGCACAAGGGTGTGTCAATAATGACTCGGAGCCTGGAGCACGGAAGTGCGAACCCGGTCCCAAAAAAACACTCCTACTGTAATGACAAGGTGTTAGAAAACATGGCTACAAATGGTCTCGAGTGTGGTGGCATCTGTTGCATCCACATAATGTAGTCTGGCTGTCATTCAGCTTCACAAATGGATTTTTACGATTTTTTCGGCAATGCCACACTTCGTTTTGCTTGTCGCGAATCACTGTTTCGGCTGTTTGCCAACCCAGCTGTTCGGACTCAGACTTCAACTGGCTGCTTGGGTTCAAAACGGAAAAGCCAAACTTACAGAGAGAGCGGACAACAACAGCGCCAAGGAACAGAGCAAAAGAACGCCCGACTCATGCGAACCGTTAGGCGGCCGGTCAAGAGTCTCCAGGCAAAGCACGGCTTCAAACTGACGGTGGCTCGTCGCCAGTCTAGGAATCTAGGGCATGAGGTGATTGCGCCGGGGACAGAGGAAGTCGAGGCGGCGATCGCAGAAGAGCGTAGGTGGTGGTGGTGGTGGTGCTGCTGCTGCTGCTGTTTGCTGTGAGTGTGGCCGTGTGCTGGTGTATGTTGTCGACGATGCGTGTTGCATGCTTTCGGGCCTATCACCAACCGTTGCAACAAAATGCTTGCATGAAAAGCTCTGTTGGTTGCTTGCGGAAGCTGCTCTGCCATTTCTTCCTGCCTTTTGTGTACGTCCCCAGCTCTGCTCATTCTGCTCTAGACTAACTCAAAAAGATGGCAACGCCCCTGTCGCTTGCAACTGTTGCCTATTGAGCGATTTTGGGCAGTGTCTTTTCTTCAATAGCAGCAAAGCAGGTGTTTGATACAGTTCGACCTGGCAAGGCCAAGATACTGTAACAGGAACTGAATGCTCCAACACGTCGTGCCTTCAAAAGCTGAGGCAGCGTCTGCTCCAGAGAAGGTGGGGATGTAAAAATGTCCAACTGCTCGCAGCACGATTGCATGGCCTGCAAGTCCTGGCAGACCAAGCAGGAAACCCTCGACAAGTCGTAAGACTTGCCCACACCATTCCATTGGCCAGGGCTTTTTCGTCCTTGACATTGGCAATGTGAGCTCCCTGAAGCAGCGTGTCCACTGAAGTGCCCTTCAAGAATTCCTTCTCCTGCAATTTCTCACATGGGAAGCTCGCACGAAAAGCTTGAAGCATCTGTGCAGCTGCGTCCTCCTCCGTATACCACAAAGGCAGTGTGGGAAAGGTGCTTGGTAGCGTGCCTGCAGCCGCACCAGAAAACTGCATGTGCACACTGACATGCGGTTTGTAGATGCAGCTGAGACACGGATGTATGGTAGCCAACCTCAGTCTGATCCCTGAACCATGCACGACGCACGGGCCGCATGCGCTGAGGGGCTCGATTGCTGGGCCTTGACCAAGACCTTTCAACAGAGACGTGAAGAGACACCGCGAGCGGGCAGCTCGGGCCCTCCAGCCCAGCCTCCTGTAGCAATCGCAGCATCAGCTTCTGCTGCTCCTCAGGACCAAAGGCTTCTCGCGCTTGCGAATGTGAGTTTCTCCCTGCGAGCGCGCGGCATCCATGAGGAATGCACCTTCCTCAGAAAGGGACAGGAACTCTACTGTTCGCGTTACTTGCAGAATTAAATGAACTTGCTCGTGTTGAATCCTGTGTATTCGGATGTATTCGGGAGATATTCGACTGCCGAAACTGCCAAATATGTACAAGCCCGTGCTCCCAATTCTCCACGACGTGCCGGGATCTATTCCACAATATCCGATATTGGAGTCGCAGTTGGCGTCCAAGTTTACTTCCCTTCTGCGGGCCATCTGCGGCGACGCGGTTGTCCGGGTGGCGCTCCTGCCCTCCCTTCCGTGGTTTGCACTCGATGCGCAGTGTCCGCAAAGCATTCTCGCGGTCAATTGCGGTCGCTCGACAGATACTTTGCATAGAAACCGCCATCCAAACTTTGACTTGCTTAGTCTTCTCGATGCGGACAACAGGACGTTGTGAATTTTCGGGGGCTTGGGGTTGGATGGTGCTTGGGGGCGTGAGAGCCTGGTCGTCGTCATATTGTCAGCATACTGATGGCCCTGTGCTCTCCCATTGGCCGCAGTATCAGGCTAGCGGCTAGCGATGATTGATGATGATGGATATGATGATCATCATCATCACCACCATCATCATGAAAGTAATGTTGATGGTGGAAGGATAACCGGTGTAAACGAGCTCGCATTCGAAGCGCAGCCGGACGTTAGCCGGTCAACAACTACGTACATAAGTTCCGGGTTTAGGGAGGGCTCAACACAAACAGGGCCACACAGCAAGGCCCAAAGTGCGATCCAAAATCTATGCGAGCTTGCGCCACCAAGCGACTGTTTATCTTCAATTTCTACTTCGGCAATCAACGAAACATGTCATGACTCCATGCATCTGCAAAAACCCTGGCAAAACTGGAGGTGCATGTGACATGTGCATTGACAGCATCCCACACAGCAAAGTAGCAGTTAACTCGACATCTCCGTACATTCTGCGTGATTGCGCTGTGGAAAACACTCAGGTTCCAGTGGTACGGTGTTTGGCGTTAGCAAATGCTTCGCACACCGTGGTGGCTTCGTCTCGCGCCGGAACACTACGGGCACAACTTGGGACCTACAGGCGTTGCCAAATGAATTGACTTGGGGCTTATTTAGATTGACTTTGGACATACGACCGACCTGTACACGGCATGTCAGGTATGGTGCACAGAACGCTGCGATGGGGAGCGTTTGCAATTGCTATTGCTGTTCAGTCCTTAAGAGATCTAGGAGAATGCGCTCCTAGGCGGATGCAAACGCCATTCAGACGGCTTAGCTGCTGGATCACGGAATTACACTGATGTCGAAGAAGATCAAACAAAGCCTCGAGGCCACCACCACAAACACAAAACACCCTTCCAATCCAATGCACTTCAGCCGAACACTACAGGGATAACGTGCAGGAATGTGCATGCAAGAAGAGTCTTCAGCTTAAGGCTAAGAGAACGATGCAAAGACTGTCGACACAGTCAATCTTACGCAAGACTGACCAAGCATTCTCGCTTTGCAATGCCAAGTCTCAGAAGATGGGCAAAGGTCTGCACGAAGCGGCCTGGACACATGTTGCAGAAGTCATCCTGCGCATGTCCCAAGCTGTACGACGCCACTCTGCCATCGAAACACGAGCAGCCTCAAACAGGCCTGCAAAGGAAGGTCGAGCCTGAACGTCCAGAGCTTAAAACCAAGTACAGCCCTTCGTCCAGACGAAGCTGCATCTCGAAGGGCTTCTCATCTTCTTGTATGTAGCAAGGACATTTATTACACCGCTTTTCAACTACACGTGTGCAAGTCTCAGACACCTTGTTCCACCAATGACCCTCATCAACCTGTCAACGCTCCTCATGAAAGGCTTACCCTGACAGATTCCGCTTCTAGGAAACGTAGAGACCTCTCCGAGCGCCCCCAGCTTGAAGCACAGCTCTGGCTATTTGTCTTCGAGCCA